>KK351049.1:623673-709533 GCA_000671755.1 Glossina brevipalpis | reverse complement strand
TTTACGAGAAATCTACCAGTGTAGCCATCTACCGAAAAAATAATGGATTTTTTTTTCCCCAAACTAATATTATATGGCATTGATAGTTTATTTCTGCGATGGTTAATAAAAAAAAATGGATTTGACAACACGAAAGGCAGAATACAGTATTTGTTAAATTTTGAATTATAACTCGACATCTTAATTTTTATGAAAATGTTTACCACAGACTTACACATATAAGCAGGCATACAAGTGGACAGACAGACGGACGGATGAATTGTGTATTCGGTACTGTTCATGAGTTTTTAAAGCTCACTTTTGGATGTATTGAAACCTATTGACAAAAGAAAGGTATATTTCGATGCCTTATAAAACTGAATGGGCGTAGCAGGGATCGTCAATATAATATAGATGGAAAAATCTGTAGGTACAACTGCTGTAGTTTGTGAGCAATCAGCGAAAAACCGAATTTTTGTTTGCATTTTAAAACAGAGGTATGCTTAGTTTACTTTGTACAGTAGGCTGTAGGCTTCAACAGATTTGGCAACACTTCAAGTACCAACCTGCCTAGATGAACTTCCAATATCCTTACCACAGACATTACATAGACAAACAGATGGGCAGACGATTAGAAAAAAATTCTTAAATTGATTCGAAATTTGATACTGATCAAAAGTATGAACTCATTATTGGATCTCCGAAGCTTAATTCTGGGTGTTGCAAACAAATGGACAAAATGAATATATCACCATCCTTCGGTGGTGAGTACAAAAATGATATTGTGGTGTTCTCTAAATGAGTCGAAACTGAATGTGTTTTAAATATAAGCTGAAATTTGGAAAAAATTTTCTATATTTTAAACTATCATTTGGGAAAGAACAATAACGCTTCATAGGCTTTTTCAAAAAGAATTTATAGCATTTACGGTGAAAACGCTTAATCAACATCAGCAGCAGGCAAATCAATTGTTTGTTTCCGCTCTAGAAATCGCAATGCCAAACGCGCAGAGCCCCTGTCGATCAGCCGTTGATAAAATCGATGAAATTCTTTTAAAAATGGGAAAACTTGAGCACAATCATCTGCTAAGATCGCCCCGATACTAAAAATTGATCCAAAATCAGAGTTGGACATGAATGTTTCGATGTTCTCGATGTTCTTTGTATTTAATCTCTCACTGATTATTTTCGAGCAGGCTAAAATATTCTCGTCCGTTTACAATTATATATCGCTCCTTTCGTACTTCAAAGATTCACAATCATCCACTATTGACTCTTAACTTGAGCTGAAATGTCAACGCAGTCAATTTTTGTAATTCATTTAATTATAAAATATGAAATTCTCCAAATTTTAATTCGAATACTTTTCATATTGCCTAATATTTAATGTTGTACAAAAAAATTAGTTTCGATGCATACATTTAGGCGAATGTGACGTTTAATTTATTAATTTTATTAGAACTTTTACAGCCTCCACAATAAAAGCAAACAATTTCATGGCATAGGTACTGAACGTGCCGATGTGCTCGTGTGTGGATGTATCTCTAATGCAAAGCAAATTGCTTCGTATTCCAAGTGGAAATTTAAATGATATTAAAAAGTCAAATGTGTTTGAAAAAAAAAAAAAAAAAAAAAAAAAAAAATAGTTAAACTGCATTCATGTTACCTATAGAAAAAAAAGTCTAGTTATATCCTTAGAAATGAAAATTTTATCATGCATTAACAAATTTTTGCAGAGCTGACGATGAATGAAGTACGCTGCATATTAACATCTAGTGACATTTAAAGGAATTCCTGCGTACATACCGTATAAGCACAGTTGAAAAGATATTTAATCGTGAGAATAGTGAAACTAGCTCTAGAAACTTGTATGATATAAAAATGATATGAAAAACTTGAAAAATTATTTATTAGAACTGTGACAAGATTACAATTTGAATAGAAAATTTAATAACGATTTAATAACAAAAATTTAATCACTTTAGTCATACTGACGTGAGTTTGTTGCGATAAATATTATTCAAGTGTCAGATTATTAATCTGACAAATTATATGCAAACCTTTACGTGCATCTTGATTGAATTTTATCTTTATACTCTTTCCATTCTACTCTCTCTCTCTGCTCTGTGTTAAGGCTGACAGGCTGATATGATGAAAAAAAAAATAGTTCATAAGCAATCTCTCCACCACATATTTCCCTATCGTGACTCTTAATGTATTCCATATATATATGGAATATATATATATATATGGAATATATATATATGGAATATATATATATATATATATATATAACAGAACAAAATCGATGGCTACTATTTTTTGTTGCCACTAAATAGAAAATGACTTTCTCTTTATGTGCATAAGTTTGCATATATGCAAGTGAACCAATTGAGCTGATGTTTGGTATTTTAGCAATATGCACTTTTTGATTTGCATATTAGTTTTTCGCAACATCTTACTTTTAACTTTTTAAAGTATAATGCTAGTCTAGGTTACGAAAAACGAAATTGCGAATTGCCGATAACATCTGCATGCAAGGAAATATGTAAAAGAAAGAAAATTTTTCCTTCGAAACCCTTGAAAACACCAATAAATATGCAAAATAATTGCTTAGTTTGCATATTTCTGTAGTGCATAAATAAAGACGTAAAACACAAAAACAAAAATGTGAAAAGAAAGCAGTATTTTGCATGCGTAATGTTTAAAAAATACAAAAAAAGAGGTCATTGTACTTAACTTGGAACGAATCTTTTGATACTAGCGTCTACATTATTTAATGCTATGCCGAAAATATTAGTGCATTATATCTGCATATATATATATATTTCATTTCATATGCATTATATTTACTATGAGCTAATAGGAGTCAATGCTTATACGAGATAATTTTTTGCTCTAGCAAGAGTCAATTTCTATATTGCAAGTAATTTCATGTGTGTATGGATTCTACAAATTTGAGATTTTAATAATTTGCCTTATTCTTTAAGCGTTTAGACTCTGTTATAAATCTAAGTATAGCATTAAGTGAAAATTTCGCTTTTATTGATAATTATTCTAAGTAATAAATTTTCCAATCTGGCATAATTAAATATAAAATATCGAAAGAAAAGAAGATCAAAATTACAAATAATTTTAAAAATCAATCTAATTATCAATATTTTGTAAAATATAATATAATAACTACATTAGAGAGGAAAGATAAAAGAGAATGCAACAGTTTTTATTTCAAAATATAAATCTTTAAATAAAAATTGTCGTTTTACTCTAACTCCCTTAAGTTCAATAGTTTCTAATATCAACTGCTATTTTATAGAGTAGAGTGTAAAGTATCAAATCTCTCATGAGACATAAGTAACATTTGTGAATAAATAATGAAAACAAAACTTTAAGATGCGCAAAGTAAGTTACAAAATTGCTGTCAATTTTAAAAGAGAAAGTAAAATAATCTGTTGTATTAGTTGCGAAAAGTAAGCAATATTTCATGTCAAATATGAGAAGCCTTAATATCGGCAACAGTTTGAAATATTAATGTAATAAATTTAATGAAAAGCAAATGCCTGTAAATGTCTATTAAAAGTAGGCGATGCTTGTTGACAACATGAAACTACAAAATTAAAAAAAAAAAAAAAAAAAAAAAAAAAAAAAAAAAAAAAAGAATTTTTATTAAAAAGCACAAAAAGTTGAAAACTGCAAGTTTATAATCACTACGTTTTTATTGCATTTGCTGCATTGAGGGCTCGAGGTCATTTAACACTGTTAACAAGCATTTGCTTTTTATGATGAACTTCGTGTTAGTTTCATAATAAAGTTCATTTATGCAAAAGTGAATAGCGTTTCCCGGGGAAACCTTACTGAATAATAACAATTAAAATTTGCTAATGGTCAAATTATTTGGAATTCCTTTAAAGAACACTAAACATACTGTAGCCTACTTTGCCTACACAATGACTTATTGTGTTGACTATTTTCTGGATCGAAATTAATTTAAAAAAAAAAAAGAAATTCAATAATCTGTTTAACAAGTTTTTAATGAACTTTTTAAAAAGTTGAAAAGAAAACGTAAAAGTAAAGTTATCCAGTATTCCACAAACTTATTTAATCTTGTTTGTGTATTTTGTAAAGTGGAGAAATATTGAAAGTAAAAAACGTCAATAAATTATACTTATCGTGTTACCCCCTCTCCTCCCCTCTTCTTAACAATATTCTTTAGTGTTTCTTTGCTTTAGTAGCTTTTGCTAATAAAATGAAAGAAAAAGTTTCTATTGTTAGCAATTTCTCTTTCACGCTGTCGTTGCACGATAATTTCAAAATGCTTTTGTCAATGTCAAAGGAAAACCAGTTTAAACATGTAAACAGTTTCAATGTTTTTTTTATCGAAGTGCAAAAAATCGTGTTAATATGAATGAGAAGAGTAAGAATGCGCACACGATCCAAAGAGGGTGCTTTCATTTAAAAAAATTTAAAAAAAATACTTTCTTTGTCTTAAAATGAGCTTTGGATACGGTCCACATTACATGATATATCACGTTTTAATACCATTTATTGAACTTTGCACATTTCGTTTGCAAGTTCCCCGAAAATTGCAGAGTTTTACACAGGGTCGAAAAGATGAATTTGAAAGAAAAGAAAAAAATCTTTAGCAATTTAAGTCCAAGATATAAAAAAGCACTTAAACGAAACCACTGAAGTAAAAAAAATTTAAAACTTAAATTGCATTATATGGCGATAAACGATTTCAATCAGTTCACTAACCCCCCATCTGCCAGCATTATTTCTCTAATCTAAATATCACACGTGTCCTGATTTTAAGTCAATCTTACTGCTTTAATACCAGTAAGACTGCTTATGAAGTTCTTCATTGTTTTTTTTTTTTTTTTGTTATATTTTTATTCATGCACCAAAAATCTACCTATAACAGAGATTAAGCTGAATGAAGCTTTAAAGAAAAACTTAACATTATATGCTTAAGCTATTATAGTTAAAGATTAAATAAATAATGATACACGTAAGACTAAAAGCTTACACTATGCCATAATAATTAACGGTTGAAGAATGAAATGAAAAGAATTATAAAACTATAATTACAATTAAAATTTTTCTTATGTATCAGTTTTGAGAAGTATTCGGCGTAGCGAAGTAGTGAAACTGTAACAAAAAACTTTCTCACAGGCCTCTGTTAAAATTAACTTTAATACATTCACAGTATTCTACAGAGAGTGAACCGACTGGTAAATAAGATCCGTACTATATTGTGCGACATGCGCATACATTTTTTTTTTTGTTAATCATGATATTAAATATGATAATTCGACACAAACGTGACTTGCGATAAACAAATAGCAAATTTAATGTAGATTGAAATAGATCTATGGACAAACGATTTATGAAAGTAACTCGTAGGGAAAATAAATTTTAATTTAAATAAAAAAAAAAAAATACTGGAACCTAAAAACATTAAAAGCTTACTATCGGCTGAAGTATTAGCAATAATCACTAGCTCTAATGAAATAGAGTTGTTTATGCAAAGGTGCCAACAAAGCAAAGTTTTCGGTAGCAAATTGAATTTCAAAAAAAGTTTATAATGAAAAATTATGAAAAATTAGACACCAGCAATTAGAGAAAATTAATGAAACGACTGTTAATTTGCATAGAAGGCCGTCTCTATAGATGGCGAATGCGATCTAGAAACGATAATACGTTTGCCGCTCGGAAATAAAACTTTGCGAGAATTATTACAAAATCCAAAGTAATTCGGTACTGTTACCGGAGACAGCGTTCAATTAGAAAAATTAATCAATGACTTGATACATGAAATATCTTTGTCGGGTCCATCGCTTGAAAACGCTTTAAATAGTTCATTCTCATTTATAAATTAATCGAACCGCAATACCGTATTCAACGTCTGTCACAGTCATTTTAACTAACGTACTAGTAGCTGTTGCACACCACCAACAATCATAATAGACGACAACATTAGCACAACTTTGGCAGTGGCTGACTTGTCCTCAGCAGTGAATTGGTAGAAAACTCATTATCAGTATGGAAGTGGAAGTCACATAAACTGGCCACTGATTTAGAAGCAAGTGTAATGACATTGTGACATTGGACGTGAAACGGACAAACACCTCACAAACAACAAACAACAGACTAAACTGAGATTTAATTCTTACCTTTTTTTACTTTTTTTCATTTCATTTAATTTGCAATGTCAACTAAGATGCGTCGATGCAAAAGCAAAAATGAATGCCTGTGTCTGCTAACGTCACAACTGTAGATGAATCAAAGATTTTCATATACAACTTTTCAATTTTTGCCGAGTCATTTACTTGGCATCTCATAATGGAAGTTAAGGTCTTCTCTTGGGCTCCTTAAACGCATTAGTTTTGAGCAACAAAGAACGGAATCAATCAGTCAGGCTAGGTTGGAGCAACTCGTGACGAAAGTGATGCATTAAGGTTCGTTGCAACCAACTGAAACCGTCATTACACAACGCTACCAACTAACGAAATGGGGACGAAAAACCGGCGTAATATATGAAAAGTCACGATATCGTGAATTTTCAATATGAGGGAATTCGACTGCATTTAGCAAAATTCGTCCAGAAAACTTTAGTACCCATTAACTCACTGTTATTAGCAAGCATTACTTCTTCTCGTTAACACTGATTGCAATTGATTACTTATTGATCGTTTGATCAAGCGGAGCTTTCATTTCCAAAAAATACATCTTTTCTTGCATAGTACTAAAGCATCTTTCCCTTATTGGTTTCATATTTTGTATAAAAGTGAGAGAAGATAGTGGCGATAATTGATTTATTCATTCATTTTGTTCTGAAATATTAATTGATTTTTTTGAACCCAAAGACTTTTTTTGATGAAAAAAATTTCTTTCTTTCGTTTTTTTCTTATCTTAATTTTAAATGTAAAATGTGCCCCCTTCAGTCAACAAATGGAAACCAAAAAAAGAAAAGGCTATACTAAGCTTAAGACCAATCTATTCATATGCAGCCTTAGCTTGTATTTGATTGATTGGAAGAAAAAGCGTAAATTTCAAACCATATTTTTGTACGAATCGGCAACAATTTGTCGGTTTTTGTATAAACTAAAAATAATGTTTACACATTTTATGTCTTATTTTATATATCGTTTGTTGGCATTTCCGTAATCTCTTAACTCAATTTATATGCATTACTTTCGAAACCAAATTTCAGGTAAATGGACAAATTATTAATTTCTCGTACCGCATCAATTAACCGAATTTGTTGATATTCAAACATAATCCAAGAAGAGAGGACAAGAATGCTTTGGATTTTTGTTTGTGTTTTTTTTTCTTCTTCTTTTTTCTACGTATACCATGCATGAGCTGTACCGTTTTTAGTCATGTGTGTGGATTAAGAGGTTAACAATTTTACAATTTAAACTTATTATAGAAGGAAATATCATGTGCTATTGACATTTAAAAAAAAAAATGACACCATCATTTCATTCAACGTAACACTTCTGTGGAAACAACACGCTTCTCTGAAAAAACTGGTTCGAGAATTAATTATAAAACATATTAACATGCCCAACCAGTCTCGCAAAAGGATGTTATCATTGGAATCAGATATGTTTATGGGAAAATCCAAACGTATCCATTACGTTTTGCTAGGAAAAATGGAACGTTTTCTTACGTGTCTTGATCTTCATCAATGTTTACGTTCGCGAATTTATCACAACAAACTAAAGACGAACGTGCCGATGGAAAGATGGATGTGCGTGGCTAAGTCGTTTCCGAATGTTCTGTTAGTCAACGCTTGATGTATTTCTGAAGTATATTTTTAGATATTGGAATTACAAGAAGGTTAGTGGATACCAAAATTATCATCGAACATTTTTAGTAAGTGGAACGAATTACGTTTAAGGATAGTGTTTATTTATTAGCAGTTACAAATGCAATGACAATAAAGTTCCGGCTAATACACTTTTGAAGTTTTCATCATTGATTGTTATTATTTCTCAAACATTTGTAATTCCTTATTTCACATAATTCAGAAAATGTAATCAGTTTTTAATATTATCTACGGACGAATTGAACCCAATTATACACACAAGTCAACCATGCTTGCAAAATTGCGACATGCATATATGCATATTAAATATGGCATAAAACCAAATGCATACGCATGTACATATATATGTATATAAATATATATACTCAATGACATTTGATGGTTTGTTTTCGTCTTTTTTTTTTAATCATGTAGAAAATAAGTTAAAAAACCAATATATTTTATTCTTCACTTTAAACGTAATATAGTTTAAGTGAAAAATTTCTACTGAAAATACATCGGATTTTGGACGCTTTTTTGGCGGATACTCAAGCAAAAGATTTGTTCATTGAAATCCTTTTCTTTCCTTCTCGTTAATAATGTTAAAGCATTTATTAAGCATCTATTGAAAAACCTTTTTTGGGTAGATTTTTTGTGACTCTTACTCAAGCGCTCCAAGATGATTGTCTATGCCAAATGAAACTCTGCCGACAAATGAGTTGCATGTTTTAAATATTGATTGAAATATATTTGGAATGAGGAGAATGCGGAAGATTGCTTGAACATGTAAGGTTCTGATATTGCAGAATAATGGTGACAAAAAATACAAAATTTATAGTAATAAAGAAATATGTCTACGAAAGGTTTCAAAACTTCCAAAGCATTATTCTCGAAACACGAGTTTTGGAAACACAAGCGGCATAACTCCAACGATTTCGTTTATAACAATTAGAAGTACGCATAAGAGATCTCATAAATTGCAACTTTACTAATGATCTCAGCGCAGTCAATTCAACCGCGGTTTTCTGTCCATTCTTTTTTAATGGATGTAATGGTAGCGGTCTGCTAACAAGCGTTCATCTCGGAACTGCTTTTGCATTACTTTGAGATGGGCCCTTATGTGGATCGTTGATCCTCATTGACTTCATCATACAACCCCCTTCCTCGAACGAATTAGTCGTTCGAATGTAGTCTTCGTGCGGCTTTATTTTGGAGGATATCGTGCAAAAAGGTAGCGCACCTCCTTTATCCTTCCGCATCCCTCAATATAACTGCTACTAGATTAGCTGGGGACAAATTCGATATCCAGAGAACTGGTAAGCATATTTCTCAAAAATGCCCAAGCCGTACAAGGCGCACTATCTGCGATAGAGATAACTCAAGAAATTTCCATCACCAGTCAAAGCTTGAGTTAGGAATATAGGATTAGGGTAGTGTAAGTCCACTTTCCTTTGAAATCGTTCTCCCATCGCTATTGACATTCCATTAACATATTCTATCAAATGTTTAATTGTAAAATTTTATTCAAAAATTATAAATTGGAGAAGTAGATTTGTTAAGGATTCATTGGTGTGTTGTAATAGCATAACTGAGGCGAGTGTTTTGATCTTTAATTTTTCGATATCGGTTAAATACAACGATGAAATGAGATTAACATGAGAGTAGTGTGAGAGACAGTACTAATTATATTTTTCGGCAATTTTCTTTCAATCTTTTTCGGATATATTTATAAAGATCAATCTTTTCAATTGTGCCGCTTGTAATTAATGATATTGAGGCTGCGAATTTGACTGCTAGACTTACTCGTTCATATCTTACGAGATTAATATGACGCAGTACCCAAAGGGTTTTAACTTTGTTTTCGTGAGTGGCAATGGTATCACTTATATTATTAATGGAGATCCAGCTTAAATTTAAGGGGTTTTGGATTGCTTTTATGACAGAACATGCCAACCATAATATTCAAAAGCCTACGTTTTTTCAACGATCAGTTCCGAGTTGACTTTGAAGACCCACGATGCTTTGAAGGCAAATTTTCAAAAAATGGTTAAGCGGATGGTACATTTTTTAGCAATATGTTAACAAGAGTTTATTGCGGATTGAAATCTTTTGATGCTTTTTTTTTAGCAATAATAGCTCTTTAAACATCCACGCCGAGAATTGAATCGTTAGAAATGAGGAGATTTAGAATGATTTCAGCTTTCAATTCATAGGCTCCATTCTCTAAAGTAGAAAGGCCGATTTCAGCAATACTGTTATTGATGGATATCGTCCGGAAAGCACCACTTGACGAGAAACCGATTGCATTATATTTATATTAAATTTGTTAATGTGATAGAACAAAAAAAAAATTAAATTAAGTAATTTTTTTAATGCATGTAAAAGCTATTTAATAGGTTCTGTTTGTTTCGTTTTTTTTTTTTCGTTTTTATTAGACCCTACATATAATGCCAGCGCCATTAATAACAAGCAATTAATTCTCTAACAACAGTTTGTGTTATAATTATTTATGACGGCAAGCCGCATACGCGCATCTCTACATAGATAATATTTACATGTGTACATAAGTATATATGAATGAACGAACAAACAAATAAACTAGTCACACAATAAACATGTTTTTCGCACCATATGATGGTAATAATGATGATGAACTCATAACTGGATAACCTATTGACGGCAACTAACCATCACTAGTTTAGACCAGATAGCGGATAAATAATAAAAATCCCAACTATATATACTGACTGATAAACACACGTATGCAGACTGAGTCACTATTTATTCAATGAGATTCGTTTCGATATTTGGCTATTTGGCTATACCGACATTTTTGGCAAATTTTCAAAAAATTACAAAAAAGGATAACAACCCCTTCTCACCGCAAACCCTTACGTACCCTATCGTACATATACAATGCATCTATATCTATCTATGGTTATGTGCATTATTTGCATTTGACATCGATATAACGATAATGATGATCATACATCATCCTAGTGAGTTTAATGTGTGTAATAATACTGCATACATACCCATAATTTCAAGCATATACATACGTATACATACAATATGTATATATATATAGTATGTATGTATGTATATAGATATATATATATATATATATATATATATATATATATTTGTTGTCTGTGTTGTCTCTTATTGGAAAGTACATTAGTGAGAATTTTTAATGTGTAGCCATATATATATATATATATATAAACATGCTACAAAAACAGTAACAGAAATGCATGCAATGCATCGTATATTTGTTTATATACAACTATCATGCGCTGGCAATGCAAAATTTATTAAATTAAGCCTACGAAAACTATTGAATGAATTACAAGTGAATGTTTGTTGTGCACATATTTGCATATAAGCATGCACAAGTGCCTTATATTGTTTGCGCTTTAGTGACCCTAATATAAAACCTTAGTACATATATAAGCCGTGCATATAATTTTCAACCTAATGCATACATATATGTTGCTATGTACTATACATGCGTATAAACTGTATAATAAAGTAAGTTCATCTTTTTATATTTTCTATTCAAAAATTTTATAATAATGAATCCACGAATCTATGAATAATTACTATTTTCTATATATGTTCACATAAGGGATATTTTCGTAGGAAAATAACAGTAAACTTCTACTTCTACCATACATATTCTCATATATATACATTTATATATTTTCTATGACGTACACTGTACTTTTCACTTAACCGATGCCTTTTCAAGGAATCATTAGTTTTATGTTTTTCAGAAGAAATGCACAAAATGTCCAAAGACTTATAAGTACATTTCAAAAAATTACATTCATACATACATTTTACATTGAAAATGAATCGATTACTTTAAAGAGGAAGGAATATATTAAGCTTTTTAGGAGGCTTTTTTCTACCGACTTTGACAAGAACTTCACTTTTTGGTGCAAGAAAAGAAAAGATACATGATGACCACGAGCGGAATGTAGCAACGAAAAGCAAATGCATTCAATACTTTGGAAATTTTAGAAAATGGAATGTAAAAAAATGAAGCTGAAGCTATAGAAATGGTTGAGTTGGCTTGCAGTGAAATTGCAGTAAGCTATGAAACAATTAGAAAGAGGTTTGCGAAATTTCATACACAAAGGGTCTTAAGCTCTTAAGGATGATGAACGCTCGCATATGTCCGTTTGTCCGATGCTAAAACAGCAGCTAAGAAGTAATCTTTAATTCAATATTCTCCAGACATGCATCCTTCCAATTACCACTGATTCAGATCGTTGCAGTCGCATTTAACAGTACATTGGTTTACACAAATTAATAATGGGCGAAAATGAGTCCATGACTCTTTCGCCTGGAAACCACAATGTTTCTCTCGCGACAGTGTCTATAAGCTACCTGATAATTATCAGAAAACCATAGATAATAGTGGGGACTACTTCGATTATTAAACCTCCGAACAAGTATGTTTTCAATAAATTTAAATTTTAGCAAAAAAAATATCAAGAATTTACTTATAGACCTAATAGTTTATAATTCAAATTTTAATTTTTCACAAAATGATTGGAGTTAAGGGATTCGATTTGGTAATAAGACAAACACGATTTATATTTGTTATTAGTACAACTTTATACATATAATGAATTTGTTAAAATTTGGTAAGGCACATATTTAAATATAATCACGAATATGGTAAATATGACATATGTCTGACTATCGATCCACCTGTCCGCTAACCGTCCGCTAAAATTATGACTACACATTAGAAAAGTATCTATAAGACGCAATTTGCTCAAAAAGTCATTTATCACTCTCCTTAAGCTTAAAGATTTTCCCCGTTTTTCAGAATTATATCATAAAAATCCTACAGCTCTTAGTTTATCGGTTTAAATGTGATCTTTACTTTGACAGCTACCATCAAGGGACAGTGATTTATTAGATTTGTCCTTCCACAGATAACATTGAGATATGTGTTTGGATGGCTTTACAAAGTATATATATTCTTAAACAACGTAACTCGATTTAGCTCTTTGTGTCTGTCTGCCTCCTGTTTTTGAAACGTTTACAATCACAGTAGTCGGTATATAAAAATGACATTTGGAACATGCATTAACAGTCGATGATCATAGAAAAGGTTTGTAATGGAACGCAATCCAAATCCTATAAAATTTGTGCAATTATATAACATTTAAGTTATCATTAACAACACTATTATAGCATCAGATACATGGTCTTCTTTTAAAAATGTTTACAATCATTTATTCTTGCGAAGTTTGTTGGAAAATTTCGTTAAATCGGATAGTGAACGAAATATTGAAAATTATTATTTTAACCTGCATATAACAGTCCATATAACAGTCTTTACATTATGCCTAACGTCTGATATTTAATCATTCTTTTCTTCCCGTTGCCAAACTATTTCAGCTCGACGACTATTCGTTGTAGTATTCATTTTCTTCACTTTTAATATCACGTTTACTTGTAACTAAAGGACGATGATTTTCGACTCTTTTTAAATTAATAGTCGTTAATGAGTGCAAAATTCAGCCTTAAATAAGAAATAAACGATATTCAAATATCGTAATCAAGTATCGAATATCGTAATGTTTAGTAATTAAAACACATGCTATATCCTTGAAATATTTATACAGGGTGTCCCAAAATTTACGCAAGTTAGAATTTGCTGGCATTGAGCTATAAAAAAAACAGTTTGGAGGCTGACGGTTGAGGGTTAGTAAAAATGGAGCAATACACGAGAGAACAACACATTTTCATTGTTGAACCATATTTCAAAAAATTATGAAAGTTTTATGGCCACAGTTTGCAAATTTTGTACAAAATATTGTGTCGAAATATTGATTTAACTTCACGTGAATATGTAATAATTGTGAACCATTAAAATTGCGAATGCATTGATATCCAAATTTCAAGTAGTTTACACCGTTTGTTGACGAGGGTGTTGAGTGACACTGTTTTTGCTATTTTTAAAACAATCAAAAAATTTGAATTTCATGTGTTGAGTAAACGCTACCTCCATTTCCACATTTATACCTCAAAAAAAAAAGGAATAAACGTTACTGTTTGAAGAGAAAACATACCGTGCAAAATCAACACTAGCTTCAAAAGCGTTTTCTCTTTGGAAAATAACAATTTGTGCATGGTTCGCTGATCTGAAACGAAGCTATATGGACACGTAATGTTGAAAGCCACGGGCATCAGGATGCTCCAGAGCAAATATTCGTATCAACTGATGAAGTCATTGCGGACACTGAAATTTATTTTGAAGATTTTGACAAAACAGAAGGACATCGAATTTTTGGATTGATTGTATCGTTCTTGAAAGAGAGTACATTGATGAATAAAATCGAATTTTGCAAAAAAAAATGTTTTTATCGTACTTTTCATCACAAACCGATGACCGATGTATAACTAATCAGCATTCAAGTTTCATCCTTAAAATTTACTGATTTTCTCAGCTAACTCTTGGTCGAGTATTGTATATACTGTCACATCAAACACATCTCTCCTTTTTGCAAACATCGCAACCAAATAAAGACACAATCCGCTATACGCCAAATTTGAATTGTTTGATGTCTCGTTTTCATCACAACCCATCGCGGTGGATTCCTTACTTACTTAAATGTTGTCTCTTATCAATAATAGCGATATTTTTGTAGAGTGTTGTTAACACAAACAATGCAACAGTGCAGAGCTTTTTTTATGATCGCTGTTCTATCAAAGTACTAAATTATCTTTGTGTGAAACTGATCCGAGAAAAAATAATTTCGCTTCTTTCTCAAAGGGAGAGGGAGAGAGAGAGAGAGTACGGTTTTATTTTTACAACAAATTAATATAAATTTATTCGTTTCATTTATATGAGCACTATTGCATATAAATTCATTCATAGTAAGTTCACCAAGAAGTCTTATTATATACGCTTACTATATGCAAATGTTTGACTGCAAAACCACATAGTGTTTACCTATACATTTACATGTGCACATATTTATTATAAATATAAAAATTTCTATTTTATCTACGCATTACACATATGCATACAATTAACTTTGGTTTGATAACTACGAGCAGTTATAAATTTTCACAGAATCAATCGCAAGAAATGCACGTAAATGCTTCAATATACTTTTGCACTTGCATGTATATATACATATATATATGTATGTATATTTATATACATATACAAATATCCTTAGGGTAAAATTTTCATAACAGTTATAACAAAATATTACAGCAGATAATGGAGAAAAACAATGGATTTTGTTGTTAAAAAACAATATATTTACGTTAATATGTGTACGAAACTAATTTGTACAGTTAAAATTTCATTGTATGCAATAACTTTCTGGTAATATTCCGGGATTATGGTATACATTATTCAGTACTATGAATAATGAAAGCAGAGCAAAATAAGACATGTAATGCATAACTTGCAGCATTCGAGTACAATGTTATCAAAAAGTCTAAACATATATGTGCGTGTATGTGAGCATCTATTTTTGTTATATAAAAAAAAATTATTTAAAAAACTATAAAAAAAAAACTTTAAGCCTGGTTTGAACCGTATCTTGGATGATTTGAACTATCCATTTCAAAACGCTTCTTACCAATTCCGGTCGTGTCAGCACTTATATATAATTTTTTATATATAATTTAAATATATTCGATGTTTAATTGCAAAATTTTGATTCAGGTTTCGTTCGCTTCATGTACATCGTATATCGTACCGTATGCATTGTATATTGTACAATTTTCGAGTCTGGGTTTTATGCCATTTACCAATATACATAGATACATTTCTCGATAGGATAGTAGAGGAAATTGCTGATGGAATTTTAATAAGCAGAACATTCAACATCATACTCTAAGCTCTAAAAAAATATTTTCAAATCATAATTTGAGAAAAATGCCAACATTATTAGGTTTTCTTGTTGTGATCTTACTCATTTTTGAATCTAACATAACCAGAATGATAAGAGGAAATTTCAAAATTTTGTTCTTTCCAAATGATTTTCACAGACGAATGAGTGTAGAGCATAGAAAATATGAAAATGAACTCTTTGTATCTCTATCCGTTTGCAAAGAATTTACGAAAATAGTGTAGTAGTAAAACTAAATTCAATTTATTATTTGACCTACGTGTATAACTCGTATGTCACAGCACATATGCTGTTAACTATTTTAACTCTATGCAATAAATATTTTAGCTTTAAGTGTAAAGCAAACATGATACCCAAAAAGTAAGAGCGATTTTATTATTTATAATTTAGAGAGTTCGATGGAAAATTTTGCTATTTTAACTGTTTAACTGTTTGATTAATCAATTTTAAACGCAAAAACATTTCTTCAAAATTACTTACCGGTATTTAAATTCATAAAAATTATGTCTCATCAAAATCCATTATATCTCGCATAGCGAAAAAGTAGGAGAAGAATTCTTACGAATATGGCACTTATAGTGCCGTACTTTGAAAAAAGTCGTTATATGGAAAAAATTATAAATATAATTACAAATTATATGAAAAGATAGTAGTACGGCGTCTGTGAATTAAATGAGATAAATTTTAATGGAATGGGATCATGTTTTGAATTCTGCTCCCATATAAATATTCTTGTAAAAAATAAAACTTTATATGGTTCAAATCAATGATGACAATTAGTCCAATATAATGATTTCATATGTAAATATGCAATATTTAGTTCGTAAATTTCACTTACACTTTTTGGTCCTCTTCTCAAATAAGGGGGTTGGACAGCAACAACATATAATTTTTGGTATTTTGGGGTGATGGTAGGAATAGAAACGTATTAAAGTGTAGTAAAGTGACGTTGGGTGTTTCAAGTTGGACTTGCCCAAATATAAGATTTTTATTTATAGTCATTTCAAAGGTCGTAATGCATTATAAGAATCATTTCATAACCATAACAACGCATGCATTCTCGAATTATTCGCCAAATAATTATGGTTGTAATAGCATATATGACCTGAAGTAACTGTAGTTGCTGGAAAGTTAACATGACGTAATGAAGAACGTTATTGCAAACTGGTCGATAATCTCTTAATATCGGAAATAAACGAGTTTGGCGTTGTTTTATATATTGTTCGTACCAAACACTATAATTGCGCATACGGCCAGGAGTTGGTCCATATTATTGCTAGATTTTGCAGCACCGCGATGTCTTTTATGGACAACTAAAGAGATATTTTGACCGACTGAAATTAAAGATTAATGATGACATTAGCGAAATTCTAATTGATACAAGTGTATAGCAAAATGCGACAAAAAGTTTTAGAAACTTTATCGGCCATTATCAGACCAACAGGAATAGTTATTGAACTGATATTCTCTTTCAACCATAATCAAGAGACCTGTATCTACATTAAATCATTTTGCTGTCATTTTTTGTAAAGTGATAAATGTATGAATTTATATTATATATACATTTTTATTAACAAACAACGAAATTTTTTGTTTTACATAGAAGCAAGACATTCTTGCTAATGTCAATATTTGTGTTCACTTTGAATGCGAGGAGTAGACAGATAAGAAGTTAAGCATACTCTCTCACCCTAATAACATCACACTTATTTCACTACCCTTCCCTCTCTCCTCCCCCCGCCCTAATGTCCTATCCACTAAGTGAAAAAGAAATATAATTTATCAAAACGGACATTGGCAGTTCCTCTAGGCATCTTAAAACCGTCCTTACCCAATTTCATGACATCAGAACATCATTAAAACCTAAATTTAAGACGAGTACAAAAAAGTATTTTGTTTCAACATTTCATTAAACAAGCAATATAGCAATGGCCGTTGTTATTGTGTTCCCTCATTTCATTATTACTTACTTCCCTTCTTTTTTATACCCATCACCGAAGGTGAAGGGTATATTTCATTTGTCATTCGGTTAGTAACTACCAAAAGGAAACTTCGGAGAACCCACAAAGTATATATATTCTTGGTCAGCATCAAATTTAGAGTCGATTGAAGCATGTCCATCTGTCCGTTTGTCCGTCTGTCCGCCTAACTGTTTGTGTGTGTGTTGTCTGTGGTAAACTTTTTCCTGGCCGGAAAAATGAAGATATTGGCTTCAAATTTGGCGAAAATATTGGAAGCTCTTACAGGCAATTTGGTATTGAAAATGAAACCCAAACTGGTCAAAGGACTCGCTCACAGTACAGTGTGAAATTCGGAATAGACCTAGATGTATCCCTCGGTACGTCTATCCGTCTATCAAGCTGCTTAACTATCTAATGTCTGTCGTAAATATTCTCCTAACCGCAAAACTGAAGATATCGACTTCAAATTTGTTAGAAGCATTGGAAATACTTTTTCTTTGCCCACCCATGACAGTTTAGTTTTTCACCCTTTTTTAAGATAAGGATGGTGGGTATAAAGGATTCGGCACAACCGAATATAACTTTCTTACTTGTTTAATTCTTGCTTTGGTTTTAAACTAATAACAACTAACTAATGATGATGGTGCAGTTTGATGTTGTTCGCCTCAATAAAGTCGCGTACACACACGAACCCAGTGACTTTGAAAACAAAGTTAATATAAAATTGAGTTTATACAACAATAATATAGGTGTCTATCTGTCTGTCGGTTATATCTGAGCATCTTTGTTTCATATCATTTTTCATCATTTACACTTTATGCTTTTGACAGCCATATACAATAGGAAATTTCCTTGAAATATATATATATATATACTTATATATAGATATAGACTTGTATATACATATATACTATATATATATATATACATAGATATATAGAAAAAACATTTAAGAAACTAAATAGAGTTATATAAAATTGTGTAAGTATATATGCAGGCAATATAGCTTTACTTTATGTATGTACTTATAACTTGACACAATGTATCTAAAGGATACAATTTTATAGCATACAGATGTTGCCTCTCGAAGTTCCTGCTCTGTTGCTATCTTTTCTCTGACTTTTCTCATTATTGGGCTTTTGCCTGACTGATGTTAATAAGTTTATAATGCTACGAGAAAAGCCAACTTATATGAATCAGTTCACCTTTCTCTTTCTCTCTCTCTCTCTCTCTCTCTCTCTCTCTCTCTCTCTCTCTCTCTCCCTCTCTCTTCCTCTTTTTCTCTCTCATTATAACATCATTTCTTGGTTCTTCTTCTCCATCTATCTCTTATCTAGACCGCTTTATTTTGACTTTGACAACTCACAAATGCTGTTTAAGCACTATATTCAATACATACCAACAACGTTTATGCTTAGCAGAATGTTGCTGATGATGTTGAAAATGCCATTGATGCATTTAATGATGCTGTCATCATCATCATCATCAACACTATTATAATCATCATCGTTATCATCTTAATGACACATCTACACACCTCTATGTGCAACATATTTTGGACGCAATCAATGACTTCAATGTGTTTAAATATCTTGTTAAGAGACATTTTTCATTCTTAATTTTCGAAAGATAATTTTTTTTTTTTTTAACAATTTTTGCATTAACATTTGTGTTTTCTCAAATAGCTCAACTCAACACTAATGTATTACATTAGCCATTCATTCCGCTGTCTCCTTTAAATAACATAATTGAGCAATTAATGATTTCTTAAGAGTTCAACACTTTTTGTATTTTGAATAACTTTTCATTATATTCTCGCGATCGAGCGATTGTACGATGTTTAAGTCATGTACATGGATATGCATGATTTATTCGAAGTCAATAAAATCTACTCTCTCGTGTTAATATTCAATAAGAGAGTAAAGAACTTTGCCCTCATACAAATCTTGAACATCCACCATGAATAGTAAATACTCTGATATACTGAAAGATCATGAAACTAATATTTGAAGTTACAAAACCGCATAATATTTTTGTGATTCCAATAAATATTTATGACAAATACTAGATCGATAGCTAGATGTGATCAACGTGTATTTACGCGTAGCTTTCAAAAACTCTTTTATTTCCAAACTCTTAACTTCTTTTAGCATTCGTGTGGTGCATATTATGCATCTCATTTAACAGAAATTATATTTAAATGATTTTTCCCACGATCGTTATTAACTGTAAAAGAACTGATTTATTTCTTTTTAAAGTTAGCACAAAATTCAGTAGCGCAATCATAGCCGTCATTTACCTCGACTTCATAAACTGAAAATATATCGTTCTTTCTGCCTTCTCACTTTCGAACATCTCTCGACGAGGCACTTTACTAATAAATTCTATTCATCATTAACCTTTTCGAGTACATCCGTAATATTGTTTTCTTTTCTTGCGTTTCTTGTGCATCTTATTCGTCACCGCATACAATAATACAAAATATAATCTTCGATTTTAATTTTTTCACAAGACATTTAATTATTCCCTTTTTGGGGCATAATAATTTGCATATAAGTTTTCTGTGATTCTTGGCAACAATTTACAGGCTGTGCTTAAAGCACGTTTCTACGGTTCATCGGTCGTCATTCAATCAATGATAAACTTTGACAAATTTAAATATTAAAACAAATGTAAAAGATTTTTCTCGACATAAAATCAACAGAAGTGATGGATGAAATCACTATTCTTCTTCATACCCATTATACCCATTATTATCAGGTAATAGTTCTTGTGTTTTCATATAAAAACATACGAATAAATTTTTTTTAAAATTTCATCACACACACAAGACTTCAATGAATATAAATCATAGGTTTTCTCAGGCTTGTTCTAAAGGTTTATCCGATTTTTATGACATTTTTAATGCTCTCATCTAAATATTTCTTTTGTCATTCATATCATATGTTAGTTGTTGTTTTTTCTTATTCTTTTCATTCCTTTCATTCTTTTCTTTTTTTTTAACTACTTAATGATAACAATGCAGTAACTTTTCTCTTTCTTTCTTTCTCTCTCTCTCTCTCTCTCTCTCTCTCTCTGTCTCTCTTTCTCGCTGTGTGTTTGACTGTCTGGTTTACGTCTGTTTGGGTCTGTTGTCTTACTACATAAGAACTGTGTGTGTGTGTGTGTGTGTGTGCGTACTCTATAGAAGAAAAACGGAAACCTTTACTATTTAAAATTGCATAAATCTGCTATCTAGAAAGCATATTGTAAGAATGTGTTCAACATGCAAGTGCCTGAACTCTTATGTTTGTCGTTATGGACATAACAACTAAATATATTTTTGAGAATATTGTTGAGCATCGAGTAGAAAGGCATACACTTACTTAAGATAACACAATAAGTATTATTTATTACTATGTTTTAAGTTATTATATACTTTCAAATAGTTTCTCATATATGTATTGAACCCCATTGAAGGAATATACAAAATGTTTGCAAATATTTATTGTCTTTTTAATCAAAAAAAAAAGATATTTTTGCAATTTTTTATAAGTCTGCTTTTTTAGACTACTGCAGCTATTTCGAGTACCAAGTTTATGATTTGAGATATAAGAAAACTAGATGCTATCTCTGTTGCTAAGCTTACTACCTTCTAAATTATTTAATAACATTTTACTCCAAAAATTGGCGTTTGTGTGCTTGCATTAATAAGGAGTTTTGCGGTAAGGTTTATGCACTCGTATTGAAGTAATGCTCTTAATTACTAAATAACATTCATTACTACCCTTGCAATGAAGAATATATTGCAACTTGATACCGGCAAAGACATTAATTTAAAGGTGAAACAAGTCAAAGTCACTCAAATTTTGTTAGGACTATGCAACGTTCAATATGCAAATGTAACCAACTTTCGAGGAAAAAGAGAAAGTGACTTCAAGTTGGTCAATAACTAAGCACAACTGAACTATTTCGTAAAGATTCTCAGCCAGCTATGAGAAGTGTATACTTCGTTCACCTGTATACGAAAGTTCATGTTTAAACATGCGTACAAACCTTAATGTATGCATGGACCAACGCTCTAAACATATGACTTTTTCTTTTTGAAATGTTAATCATATCTACAAGTGCATGGATGCATGTATCTTATAGTCACGTTAATATGTACGTGAAAAAGTTTGTGTCGTTTTTTCACCAAAATTCAATCACACCTTTCTTATAAGATTTTCTAACTGGGGAGTGATATAATTTCTTCTTGAGATTAGAGACATATTTTAGATAACAAATTCGTACTGTCTTTGTTAGTTCTGTTCAATAAAATTCGATTTTTTATTACGCAAGGATATATGCCTTAGCCATCTTTGAAATTATTCAAGTTTTTTATCGAAATAATTTTTCATACATTGCAACTTTTTTAAAAATCATCAGATAAAGCTTATTTCCATTGGTGGAGCGAGTATGCGAGATTGTCCTTTTTGGTGAAGCCAATTATTGATATTGTTCATCTCTTCATGCTTTTAAAACGAATATCTAACACGCTCTTCCTGAAATTAGATCAAATTATGGAACAACATACTCGAACATAGGATCCATTGAGTCGGTCCTTTAAGAGAACTGGTAGTGGCCATTTGGATGATATCATATTTAGAAACTAATAGAATCTAATATGTTTCAAATTAAGAAACAAATTTCTGATTTTTCTCAATTCTTTCATTTCTTTTAAATTACTCTTTTTGAATGAACAGCATTAAACCAAATATACGCCACTTTTCTGGTACAACTCATATGGAATCGTTACAAAATCTCTCAAATTTTTGAGCGATATATCGAACAAAGTAATCTTCGGAGACTCTTCTTTAAAATCAGGTTTGCACTATTAAAAGAGTGCAAAACGAATGGTAGTATGAAATAGCAATATCCGGGTTATTAGGCAAATAAATCAAAATTTCTCAAACGAATTCTCACAATTTTTGCCGAATTATTAAAAATACTTTTCGTCTGCCAATGTCCTTATGGAAACAAATCTGAGCATTTTGCCTCACTTGTGCCCCCTAATTAATTCTAGACTCTAGCAAGTTCAATCCACACAAACACATAACATTACCTTATTTGACCGCAATACGGACGTTGTCCACGTTTGAGCAATTATATCCACATTATTGGCCATTTCCATTAGCCATTTTCATTGGTCATTTTCAAAAATGTGTCCCGACTTAGTTTCGTTTCACCAATGATTTAGAAATAAAATGTGGTCCATTAAAATTTTCACTTTTAATTGTTATGCTACCTAAGTATTGCAATTCTTATGCAAATGGTTAAAAACTATTTCCACAAATGTTCTAAGCTATCGATCCACAATGAATGTCTTCTTCAATTTTTTAAGGAATTTCATTGGTTTTATCAAAATTCAGCGTGCCGAAAGCAAAAACATACACTTCCTACTAGTTTAGGTAAAGCTTCTTTACCGTACTACGCACTACGAGTTGTTTCAGAAGCTTGCGAACCGTTATAGCTTTGTTCGAAATCATATTGTAAAGTGTCGGCTAATTTTCAAAACGTAATTGCTTTTAATTGAATTAACAAGTGTTATGAAGCTGTTTTTTACTGAAAATCTTTATCCTTTATGCAGCTTATATGACTAGTTTTTCCAAAGTTACGCAACCCTAAATCCGTTCATTTCATAAAACGTCACGAACTTTTTTTCTTGACTAGACATATATTGTCATGGCTCTATACACATAGATGTGCGTAAACATATGATATCTGCAATAAGCATTACATTGTGATAGCAGTACTCAAAAAATCTATTTACCACATTTTTGAAAAATGACCAAGGGTCTGTTCTAATATAATTTTTTGTTATCCCATTGCATTGATTTGCGCTAACCTATACTCCGGTAATTCGTGTTGGTCTGACATTTTTAGTGGCATACAATAGCGACATAACTAACTAACAGTTAACGTTAGGCTTGCTATTTTGTTACCGTAATTTTTTTTTTTTTTTTTTTTTTAGGGATTTTTGTCTCTCTACTCTTTCGGGGGTCATTCAAATTATACTAAAGCTTGAAATTATTCTCATTCTTTTCGTCAGCATAGTTGGGGAATGAAGTTAACGTTACACTGTTTTAAGTAGAATACTTATACTATATATACTATATATATATGTATATATACTATTGTATATGTCTACGCTTTCGGAAAACTTTCTTAAAATTATAGCTAACAATCGGCTTGCGGGTATAACTTATACGAAACTAAAGCCGGTGGTATCCGAGCGAGAACAATTAAACGAATTCAAACAAATAATTCATTGTGCATTGAAAATTGTGATTCTTGATCGTTAGCCTTAGAGACTTAAGATTATAATGTTCCACGCAACAATGAATATTTAAACCCAGTTTGAATGAATATTAAAAAGCCGTTCGCATCCTTACTAAAGGCTTAGCTAATCTGTTAAGTTATCTCTTCTTTTGATTTTCTTTTGATGTACAGAAACGCTTCATTTCTTTAATAAATAGAACACAACACTCATTCATACCCATATACATTCTAACTGCAAAACGGTTTATTTTCTTGTTGCTTGTTACACATGCATTCGTACGCACGTACACATAAACACTTAGGCCTACTAATTAAATGTTACAGTTCTCGTTGCTAGACAAAGTGATTTTCAGTTTTACTTGCTGCCAGGCGCACACACATATATTGAACTCGCTAAACGGTCTCTTCTTGTCAGCGCGCACATACCTATTGATGTTTCAATAGAGGGTCTTTTCATTACGCTTGGCTCGGAGTATATATTTATTTAAGCACACATTTGTTTTTCACAAAAACATCCACACACATACATGTATATATATATCTATATGTAACCATATTCTATATAACCACTTACTATCCTTATTGCGCATTAAAATATTCAAACACAAATACTCATACGCTCATTGTAATACAAAATATAAACATGAATATAGTCATGAGCAATACATAACGATATTGGAATGGGATCACAGCAGCTATAAAAGCGCGATACACACAACACAGATATTCTTCTAGTTGTTTTGCGACAGTCAAAAAATTAGTTTCTTTAATAACAAAACGAATTGTGACATGATCATACATATATAAGATATACAAATATGGGTTATAAGAGATAAGACAATTCCTGTTTTTTATTTAACATAGGCACCTGCTGTGAATGTTTAACCCCACGATGCACCTAAGCACTGGACCATTTCAGTGAACGATAGAATTTTGCTCTGGTGAGAGTGTTTTCCTATTTAAATTCCCACAACCACCATGATGATCCCCGAGTAATCTTACCTGGCAATCAAATAAGAAACATTCTCTAGTTAGTGTATTAGGCAAGTAATACTTACAAAGTGCAAACTGTCTTTGGGCAATCTGATCCCTGTTGGTATGATTAGACACTTGGATACATCATACATTCCAGATGATCAATCTTACTGTATTATCTGTTAAATAAAACGTATTTGGAAAGTTAATGAGACAACCCTATTACCAACCATGCTCCCATATTCGATATTGCTTCAATCAGCCATTAAAAACTTACTGCATTGCTATAATGCTTATATTATTTCTTTACATTAAAGGACATTCTTGCTTTCATAACACGAAAGAAGCACGTCTCCCAAATGATTTTCTCCTACAATCGTCGAGAACCCGTCTCCGGGAATCGTTAGCTAAACTTTAACCCCTCCTGGTCGATAACTGTTACGGGACAGTTAATAAGACCGGCTATCTTGGACGGGACTCCAACTACACCCACGTTGCCTAGTGGCGCAACGCAGAACATACATTTCTGAACTCGATGCTATTGACCGGGGACATCATTTACCTAAACAGTAGAATTGGGGGATTATTTGTCTCGACGATTAATTTTTCCTCCTTAATTGAAAGAAAAATATGACAAGCAAAAGTGCGGATCTAGGGAACATAACCGATAAATTCAAATATCCTTGAAATCCCACTGAGCGTATTATTAATCATGGGTTGCCCCAATCCAACAAAGGCGTCGTTGATAAGTGGCATCAACAACAAATGATGCAATTATGCTGGTCATTAAAATAAAATTAGTTCCAATATGCGAAAAGCTTTTTAATTTTTTTTTTCGTTGCAACGCACGGTCTCATGCTGCAAAAGGCTACAAAACACCCCCGATAAGAAGTAAAGGCTTTTCATTTATTTATTATTCTTACGCATTTACGATCAAAAAAATAAAATTTACAGTTTATCTAGAGCGAATTTACAGCGCTCCTAAGAAATGCGCGAAATTCTTTTCATTTTGTAAAGTAAAAAAATTTTGGTCACGGTGAACGTAAAAGCGACATAACTCACTCACGAACACAAATGTTATTATATTAAGAATTAACTACAAAATGTTTAGAATTCGAATTCGTAAGCATCAAACTATATGAAATGATTTGTCAATGTAATTTTGTAGTCATGAATGACAGTTATCTCATGTAAGTGTAATTTGATAATAATGATTTATCATATATGATGCAGACACACTCCATTAATAAATAATTTCTAAGCGCATCAATAAAAGAACAGCATAAAGTGTAAGAGAGTTGATTATGTAAAATCATACAATAATGCAGCAGATGAAAAGGAAAAATACTTTGAAACATTTAGAGCGTCGCCCAAGGATATAATTAAATTATCTTGTTGCCGTGATCCTGCATTTTTATAAATACATTGTAGAAGTCACGTAACTTTCATATCAATTCGTCAATCAATTTATTTCAAATCAAAAATGTTCGCTTCTTTTTCGCTTGTTAATATTTTAAAAGATACTTAAGAGCAAAGTGTTTATTCAAAAAATTCGTGCATATCTGATATATTTTTCCAGTTTTTCTTTCTTTTTTTTTTTAGGGAAATTTGAAATAATATGCCATCATTTCTGATTGACATACACATATAAGCACCCTCTTTACTAAACTGCAGAATACAATCGGTTAAAAGATCATTAAGAAAAATGAGAGACAGACAAAAGTTGAAAAAAAAAATTTTCTATAGCAAAGTAGACGTAACAAAACAAAAATGAAAAATCTTTGCACTGCACATAAATAACAAAAATAAATCACCAAAAGAATACAAAAAGAAAAGTCATGATGACGAGATTGGAAGAGAAATTAAAAAAAAAGAAAATGAATAAAAAACAAGAGATACTTAAGACGAATCTTCAATACCTGCCATTTAGATCAACATTATATTATAAATGTAGAATGAAAGTTTGAGAGAGCCATCGGTAAGGTTAGTAAATCTTCGAACCTTCAATTAATGATTCTCTCATAGTGCCCTCAA
Source organism: Glossina brevipalpis (assembly GCA_000671755.1). Classification (NCBI taxonomy): domain Eukaryota; kingdom Metazoa; phylum Arthropoda; class Insecta; order Diptera; family Glossinidae; genus Glossina; species Glossina brevipalpis. The sequence goes on along the minus strand of KK351049.1, from coordinate 682,577 downwards.
AAAATGATTCACTTCATTTTTATTAAAAAATATTATCGACTTTTTCAAGCATTTGGGATCGTAGCTAATATCTATGTTATTTCGTTTTCCTTAGCTACAAAATCGCGGCCTTGAAAACAAAAGCAAATAATAATTTTAAACTTGTGGCAAATGTCGACTAAAAATGTTTGAAAAATTATTGCAATAATGCGTGTGATCCGTCAAAACATACAGAGATAAGAGGCAAAAAAAATGTTAACTTTTAACATATAGTCAGATATTGAACTAAAAATTGATGAAAACATTTTCTACAGCCATTTGCAAAAATATAAGAACATTCAATTAATCAGAACGTGGATATCTTCTCCTAATTGATAAAATATAATTCTAATTTTTACTTACTGCTATTGATAGCTACCAAGAATTCGCTGCAACAAGAATATTATGATGTTCTTACTTATTCAACACTAGTCGCGTCGTCGAATCATCTTTAATTAAGATAACGTTTGTCGTAAGTTGATTTTGATTAGTATAAAAGTCTATATATATGTAGATGAAAGAAGCAAAAATGGAAAATAGACAAATGGAGAAAAGGAAAAAGACAAAAGGAGAAGAACGGTAACAGTTGCATTTGCTAAAGTTTTACTTTCCTAGAATTTTCTAATTTAGATAAGCTCCGGTCAACTGATCGAAGATTTGTATATATGTACTATTTAAATATAACACTATCAACCATTAATTAAATTCCCTGACTTTCCTTTCTCTAATATTCAGCTTTCACTTTTTTCCTTTTTTTGAAATTTTTCCGCAGTTTCAGAATGAACCTGAAATTAATTTTAGAACTCTATCCAAAATATTCGGAGAATATTTTAGCGACTATCGTAAAGCGAGATGCAGGCAGATGTATACAAATCTACTTTAAGTTATTCGTAAAAAGTTTTCTATGTGCGTCGCAAGTATTTAACGTTGAGTAAATGTAAATCTAATTTCAGCTCGAGAAGGGTTTTATAATTTTCTCTCTACTATCAGGCAAAGTTCTTGTTATTTTATCATAAATCAAATATTTACTATATTAGGAGGAACAAAAAATTTCCACGGTTTGACAAAAACTAAACCCACCAGAAGGCTTCGTTGAAATTATGGGATAAAAAACATAATATCGCAAGTATTAGTCTTCTGATAATATCATAACCTTGAAACATTAGTGACTACATATGAGCATTGTATTACGATATTCAACGCAAGAATGACCATTGTGAAGACTAAGTGAACATGGACAAGAAGACTAAACATTCATGGCGGCTCTATCTGGAGGATTCTTGTGGCTGTGGTGTATTATGGTTTGTTCCCACCAAATGAAACAATATTTAGAGAGCGCTACCAACAATAATTGATGAAATTTGGACCAAAAATCGACGCAATATGTCAAAAGTGATTTAGTACGACTTGATCAGGAAACTTTAGCAAGGCTAAGCTAGAATGTGCTACCCTCTCCGTCATTATTAATAGACATTAACCCTTTTCATTAATACTGGTTACAATCGATTACTTATTTTACGATCAATTGGAGCTTCCGTTTTTACAACGATACCGAACAAGTGACTCTTTTAGTGCACTGCTCAAACGGCCAGACGTCTTTCCCTTATAACATCTATATTTTGTCTAAAAGAAACAGAAAACTTAACGGTTAGTCAAGGGCTATACTTTGAATAAAACGTAATGAACCGATCTTTCACAATAAATTGCGAATTTTTGATAGAAAACGACGTAAGCTTATTCATGCCCGCATTAAGTTTTGATACTTGAAGACGGTAAAACAAATATGAAATAAAGGAGCGCAAACAAATGGATACGGAATGGAAAAGAATAAGTTTCGAGGACAACGTGTAGATATTGCAAACGTTTTAATTAAGTTACTATGCTCTGAGGAATGTATGAATATGACAAAAGACTTGAAAATCAACGAAAAAGAGAACAACGAATCGAAAGTTTTCATAAACTTCTATAGCAATATAAAGTGCCGTTCGCCCTTTTGTGTAAGAGAGAGTAGGTATGTGGTTAAATTGTTGCTTGTTGAACAATTTAATACTGAAAAATTTCGAGCAAATACTACTTTTCTTTTAATATGTCTTTATTTTCCCTGCCCCCCTCTCTCACTTTCTCTTTCTCTCTCTTTTTAGCATGTTTTAAATCAGCAAACGAACAACGAGGCAGCGGAACATAAGCAGAAAATTGAATGTGTGAATATGAGTAAAAGTGTAAAAAGGAAAAGCAGCTAAACAGTTGAAGGTTGCAATAATTTCGCAACAACAGTAATGACTAATTTAAGATTGCTTTCCTAACTGCTTGCTTAGCTGTTAGGAACCAGCCTGCCAAGCCTGCCAAGCCTGCCTTAATGACAAGTGACGAAAATTCTACAAAAGCTCTGTATTTTGCCGTTTTTGTCGAAGTGTTAACAGTTCAGCAGGCGTCGTTCGTTCCTTCCTAGAGCAAAGTGCAAAGCGTGAATAGAAAACATCTTCAATTCTGCTTCGCTTAGTGGGGAATATACTAAAGATGCACATGTACATGATCTACCCTTACCAGAGAGCATTATAATGTAAAAAACATTACAAAAAAAAAAAAAAAAAAAAAACGAAAAACAGAAAATAACATACAAACCCGACGACAGCTACAGATGAATGCATTATGATTATACAGAGTTGCAGAAGCATTTACGTTTATGTGCATAGATGTGCTTTTGTAAGCATGAATATCATCATATCATATCATCGCTGTGACATGCCGTGCATGCTGGCTTGCTTACTTGCATAAATGTAAATGAATAACTGCCATAAAAGCAATGGATGAAATGGCAAAATGATGATTATGTGAATTATTAATCAAGTTAAGTAATTGCTGCAACAACAACAACAAAAACGCTCAGATCCACTTGACACAAATCAGTAATAAACTAATCATGAGAACAGATCACATTAGTAGATGTCTTCATTTTCAATTTCCTTAAAAATTTAAATTTATATAGCAGTTAACTAAAGGGAATGAGAAAATCAATTCACGCTGAAAGTAATTATTTCGAATTTTGATATATAGAAAGGATATATACAATTACTTTGTTATATTATGTTATGTTGTAAAACATTTTATAAACTTTTCGATATTCTGTTTCTGTCAGAACTTTATGTTCATTAATAAAAAGTACAATAATTTAAGTAGTGAGATTGATTTCAATCTCTTGTATTTCTCGTGCTAATAACACTAACGAAACTCCATTAACGAAACCTGTCCGATCAAACCCGTCAATAATCACATATTTTTATATAGACTTTTCATATTGTATCATATTCATATTTCATATTGCTAAATAACAACAGAATGTTGCTGTCAAAGTTATAGTTAAATCATTTATTCACAAAGCGGAAGAATTACTTTTAATATATGTCCGAACGTTTCGTCTATTCCTGTGGTATGTTTTTAAAATTTCTCAAACACTTTTTTTATATTCACCACAGAAACCTTACCATCAAGTGTTACATACGTATTCGAAACGTGTGAACTATATGCAAAGTCTGAGTAAAATTCCTCGTAAGCGGGTTTCTTTTGGCTCATTTATATGTGGAACATGTGTAATTGGAACATTCAATAGAAATTAAATCTCAAGCTGAAGTTATGACTAAAGGTATATAGTTGTATTATTTACCAACATTCGCGTATGCTCTATTAATCCGAAACCTTATGTTATATAAATACTTTCTCTCTCTCTCTCTCTCTCTTTCTCTCTCTCTTTCTCTCTCTCTCTCTCTCTCTCTCTCTCTCTCTCTCTTGTCAGGATATGTTTTCAATTAATTGAAATGCATTTAATGAAAGTGTTTCAAACAAAGCAATCACAATTTATTTTAACAAAATTTATTTTAATTTTAATTTAATTTAATAATAAAACATAGAATTGTTTTGTATGGGATAATGTAATTAAATAATAAACTGTTATTTATATGGCTGTAAAAAAAAATAAAAAATAAAAAAAAATTCTTAAATAGATTTTTCAGAACTAATTAAATGTGCATTAAATACCTTCGCACGTTCGTACAACTGTTTAATTTTACGGTTACGCACACAAAGTACTGCCATTATAAAAGTTTGCATTAATATGAGCAAACATTAAATGCATGTCTTATGTATATTTTCTATTTATTATTTAATTATGGAGTTAAAATGAAGTATTAATTAGGGCTAAAAATTGTACTCAGTATAAGCAATTATGTATAACTACAAACGTAGGCATATAGACATTTATGAATGCTTACATACTTTTAGATGCACTGTCACTCAAAATGATCTGCGTACAGTTATTAAATAAAAGAAGAGAAAAAAAAGAAGAAATATTTCTTATCTTCCCTAAAATAATATTTATTATAATAAATATATTTCATATATAATATTTATATTAATATTTATTTTATATTAAGTTATTATTGTTCCAGCTGGAAGCACTTGCTTACCAACTTATTTCAGAGATTATCGAAGTCATCCACACATTTCATGGGGTGAGAGTCCAGGAATTCTCGTTTATAGTGAGCAAATTACACATTTGAACATCTAGGTGCAATCCTTATGATAATTCAAAACGAAAAAAAAATCTATTAACCAAATAAGTGTACGAAAAGTTTTCTGATAAACTGTAAATTACTAAGTACAAGAGTATGTTTAAGTAATTAAAAGTTTACACATAAGCAAATGAAAGTATTAATTGAATTAAAATCAAATTCAAACATGAGAAATGAATAGATGGTATTTTGTGGTCATCTGTATATAAGTTACATGTATGTACACATAACCACAAACATGAATATAAATAAAAGACTAAAAAAAAATCCAATTCACGTATAGAGTGAACTCATGACTTAGAAAAAACAAGCACGCATACTATGTTCATCTGGACAGGAATCTTGAAAATAACTACCATATTTACTTATCGCAAAATTATGATAAACATTCCTTTCAATTTCAAATTTATATCGACTGTAGATGGCAAGGTATTAATGCAATTTTGGATTTTAAACATTTTTGTAAGTTTTTCCTCGTGAAGAACAACTGTCAAATATACGGACCTTCCAATCAACGTTATGTTAGTGGTGTGGTACATATTTTTTGTCGTTACAAACGGAATAGTAAAATTAAAGGATTTCAATTCTACTATTTAGTAGTTGAAACGATTTTCTGCCACGCTTATTACAAACAAAAATATTGCTCATACTCACATAAGTTAATAACGGCATATTCGTCTTACCATTGCGTTCGTGGCAAAAAGAAAAAAAATATATATATAGTTGAGCTGTCCCTGAAACAATTCTCAATCAATGTAAGGCTCTTCTCTTACTAAAACAAAAGATGCAGTCCCTACGGCGAACATGAAATCTCAATGCATTTGTTGTTTATCTAATCCGCACCCAACCAGCCCTAACACGCGAACGTAGTCCAAACACATCCTGAGAAAAAAAAAATTCTGAAAAAAATTTCCTTTCAGCTTTACATACTTTTATCAATTGCCTGTTTATGGTAGAAAATAAACTCGTATGCGCCACAACCTTTTCAACTTGCGAAATATTTCCGCATGCTAGAATTATGAATCAAATTTATGTAAAAGCATTCTCTCCATGAGGGCATCAACTGTCGTGATCCCAATTTAGTAAATGCAAATTTCAAAGATCTTCTTATTCTTCAATTATTTCTGTCGTAAAGTAATAAAATTTACATTTACTGGTGATATCAAGAGTTACTACAAATTTGGTGCAAATCATTTTTATATCAAATTACTGTTACGGATCAATACATAATTAATAAGGATTTGACCTTACACTTCACTTTTCATGAGAACCTTATAGGGATGAGCTCAAAAAATTGGATCTATATGATCCAAATCTAGTACAGTTGATCTTCTTGATATCAAATTAGGGATAAAGTATTAAAAATTTGACCTCTTTACCATATTAAGGAACGATTATATGGGAGGTGCTTCTAAAAATGATCCCATTTCATTCAGATTTTTTACATTTATTTTATATGAGAAAATAATAGTTTTTCCCCATTTTTATCGAAAAATATCGGAAATTTCAATTTTTTCATATGAATATTTTTTTTCAAATTACGTTTTATAAGGGGAGTGGTCGTAAAAATGGTGCAATCGAATTCGTTTTTAACTCACCTTAGGTGAAAATACGTCAGCATATCAAGTTTCGTCAAAATATATAAAAAATTGTGATCTGTAAGTTGAGCACAACAACATGGACAGAGAGACGGACGAACAGATAAAGCTAAATTCAGAAAATAATTTCAAATCGATTGACATAATAAATGGTGAGTCTGCCTTAAGACCTTTCTTATCCAAAGACCGCAATATTTCACTCCTTAGCTCCCCTTCCCTGCAAAGGTTCACATCAAAAAAACTGGTTTTACGTAGAGACAATGTATAATGTCTAGCATTTTTTCACGAGAGTAATTGCATTGAATTGTACTAGACAAAGTAGTGTGGTATATTTAATGTTCGGCTTTGCCCCACTATAATGTTTTGATTTGTTTATTTTTACTATTATGTACAATATTTCCTTTGACAACAAAAAGTATATATACGAACTTATAAAACAATTAATATGAAAAAGGGTTTTAATACATTTTAAGTTGTATTTAGGCAATTCTAGGGAACCGCTACAGTTGTTAAAGTTTTTTGATATTATTACAAAAATTAGATAACCGATGAAACAAGTCTTCATAAGAAGTCTCATGAAGTCCGTTGAAAATAAAATTTCCGACGACCTTGGAAAAGTGATAGAAAAAAATTATGATTTGAATTGCTTCAACTGTCGCAGGCATACAAGAAAGTCACCTTATGGCGATTAACAGAAAGCATAAACAAAAATTCTTCTGAAATCCAATAGGTCAAAGGATTAATAATTCAACGAGTTAAAGAATTAAGAATAAATATAAAATGAAATACGGATTTTTGACTTATTTTCAAAAGGTTTAAAAACGAAACATTTTCTGAGAATAGCTGAATCGTGATATACGGAGAGAGCAGTCGAAAAGAAAACAAGTTCTTGTAAATAAAAAAAAACTGTTTCATAAATAGTACCTTATAAAATTATAAATAAAATAAAAACTTTATTCTATAAATTCATAATCCAATGCACGAACCTAATCTAAAGAATTTTAAATGTAAACGGAAAGTGTAGAGTTTAACGTAACAATATTTAGCATCTAAAAGTAAATAATTATATTTTCCAATTTTGTTAATTGTAATGAGTATAAATTTACATAATCTAAGTTACAACAATCTCTAAAGGAATTTGAACGTAATCGGCCAAACTTAATATCCTTCGTTAATTAATTCTTTATACTTTTTAAGTATAAAATATTTCTCTCTCTCTAATATCTTCAAAAAAAAAAAGAAAATCATTAGAATTTTCAAATTGATTTAATATTTTAAATTATTATCAGTAAATCTGTATAATCACACACTTATGTAAGTAGTAAAGTGCAGGCCACAAATAAATTGACTTTGAATACCGATTGTAACAATATCCTGAGTACTGAAATTTATTAAGCTTTCAATAAACTTTCGTCGACTTCGACTCAAGCTTATACTCACGCCACAAAACGACATAACCGACAAAATAAAAACCTCAAATCAAATCCACAACACTGATTGTGTTGGTCAACAAAAATTATTAGTAAATCCATTATATGAATACATGGATGTACACACAGAGAGGGTATCTATGCTAAGGATTTGTATCTATGTGCATTAATTTATTTAGTCCGCAAGCAGTTGAATGGCATATAATCCTCTGCTAAGAGTAAGAAAAAAAGATATTTGAAATTAAAGAAAATTATTTGAATATGAATGTGAATGTGAATGTGAACATGTGGGTGAAAATGCATTTACATATCCTATACATATTAACGTACATATATATACATTTGCACACGTACATGTGCGCTTACTTCTTGTTCTTGTGCGGAATATTCTCAGTTAGAAAATTTGCAGCACATTCTCTAAGCCTTTGTGTATGAACGTAAATATTTTATGAAATTTGTAATTAAGTGCTGGTATGGGTTCAAAGACAGGATGGATGGATACTGCAAAATCAAAACGTACAAGTACTTGCTACAAAGAGTTCTTTCTCTCCGATATGTTGTTGTGAATGATAATAATGATGATAATAATGATGATGAAATTGTTGTTGTTATCGTTGTTGCTGTTGTTTGTATTTTTGTTTGTGTTGATTTTATACTGATGATAAGTAAATCCATGTGGTTAACCACTCATATGATATGTGAAAGAGTACTTTTGTTATGCTGTTACTAATACCCTATAGCAGTGAAACCTAGCAAATAATCACAGCACTTATGTGCATATATATATTTGCATATATGAAGAACTAAATACGCTTGTTACGCCTAGATTGTATCTAGTGTGAGCATTTATTTATAGGCATTTTCACGCAAACAAACAACTAAACCAACACATTCGTATACATAGATACGATGTAACTAAATGAACTGCTATATCACACCTTTGTTCGATATCGCGATAAGATTTTAAATTATTTATGATTGAAATTTACTAATAGAGATGCGATTTCAACTAAATTCAATCATATAAAATGCATTTAGAATTTAGAATGTATTTACGATAAAAACAATAAATACATCAAAACACATCACAGCAAGTTATGTTAATATGAATTGAGACCGTCAACATCATGAGACTCGATATGGTTAAACAATTCCTTTGAGGCTAACAATAAAATCTTTATTAATAAAAACCGGAAAAGATTTTATGGATATCGCCAAGCAATTATGTCAACGTGTTCTAGGCCACGTCCTATATCCTGGCAACCATTTGTCTAACGTTTTCTATCTATCACATATAACTTCTGCATCTCTCTGTTTTCTAATAAAGTGAAAACATTGTCAATTGTGCAAAACCTAACACGTTACCTCATTATGAGACATCCTTCATATCTTTATTTGTACTGCATTCCTGTGTACCGGTTCATTGTTGGCGTATCGATTTATGTACTTAGACATCGGATTTATATTTATGTTAGACATCGAAATACAAGCAAAACTATGCATATTATGCGAACATTTTTACAAAGACATCATCTGTTTAAATATATGCGATAATATTTCCGTTACAAGAGCTGCTGTCGTATTGTTTTTGAAGTTGGAAAACAAATTTTTCATTTCATTGTGCATCGAAATTATTTCGCTAAAATAAAAACAAAACAAAAAATGATTTAAAAATTATAAGAAAAAGACTGAACATCATTTACTAAATTATTATTAAACAACATATGTATATATGCAGTGTGTATAACAAATGATGCTTGAGAATGTATGCATCGTACAACACGTAGATACAGGGTTTGCTCGACATATAATGACTACGACTAATAGTGAAGCAGAAAAATGCAAAATTTGATGTTGAAAATTTTTGTCATCTTTTCATGGAAATGATTTTTCACCTGCGAAATTAATGCAAATGGTTTTTATAATATTGCAAAGAAACTCGTATTAACAAATAGAGAATAATTTAATGCATTTACCATATCATCCCTGATTGTTCAGTCAACTCGTAGTAATGACTATAAATAAAATATTTCAATATCACGATAGTTCGGACCTCGCTATATCACCGCGACTTCGATGTTTTTTGGAAAAGAAAGCAATTTTGGATGCCTTCCTTTAAATTTATTCGCCAGTAAGTTATGGCTACTAGACTTACCATATATGCTCTTTGACGATATTTCATTCAATCTAGTCTAGTCTAGGGCTGTGCATAAATTTGTACTTTTTCCCCAAAAAAAGACAGTCTTTTAAAAACGAACACAAAATCAGTGAATTATACATTGACAAAAGTCGGACAAGCTTAACATATAAATAGTCATTATGACTTACAAGGATGAGAATATTCATTATAGTAAGAGAAGCTTAAGAAGGTCTAACTCAAAGAACTCTCTTAAGTTTTGCAGCAGTTAATAGTAAATGGTGGAAAGCGGAGAGAACAATTCAATAAAATAAGAAGTTAAAAGTGAAAACAAAATAGATTCTATATTGAGTTTACCTAGCAATTGCAGCAGCCTTCGAAGCTCTTCAGCGGAAAGTCGTTACTTCTTAAAGCGAACTGACAACGTCGCCTCAAATCAGCTCACCTCAATGAACACATTGTCACATAATGAAAGAAGTTTATAGGGCAGTTTGAATATTTTCACTATATGGAACTATGGTATTAAGACTAAAATCAACTGTTATCTAAAAACAACCGATAGCACTTTAACAATCATACCTCATATTCGAGAAGTTCACGTTGCGTTTTAATTACATAACTTTTTTTATCAAACTTTAAAGAAAATTACTTTCTTAAAAGACAGCTCTGCAAAAGCCTTTCTTTAAACGCACTTGATTTCTCCTTACAAATATGTGTATATGTGGCCACGTGTGCTCGTTTATCTACTTAACCATATAAGATGTGTATGTATATGTGTGTGTGTGTTTTTGGAAGGAAAATGCGTTAAAGGTCTAAAATCAGTATGGAACTTGCACCACATCGAAGCCTATTTAAGGGTTTGACGGTATAAATCCTAAAAGGAACACTACCATTAAGTATTTCGTTGAGAGAACCTTTTGACCCTCGATTCTAATAGTTCGTCGTGGAGGCAACGTCTTGTGTCTATAACGTTTTGGTTTCCTCTGATCGGTCACAACTTTAACGCGGCCATCTTTGACACAATTTCTTACATCTGACACACACTTCAATATATATGGGGGGATAATATCCCAATCGCATGTCTTTGCGAAATCTTTTATTGTGCACCACTCAGTAGCCTATCTTAGCGATTCGAATAATACATGCTCGACTTTTTCTGTCTTCCGTTGTTCGACCTTTTCTAAATTCAATTTGGGAATGGAAACACTTTATTCAAATAGCGCTCGAACCGTTTAGATATGATCCTTTTCTAGTACTTAGTTTAAAAGTAAAAAATAATATGATTCGGGTTAATCCGCACGATTGTTTGGCTTCAGCAAAAGAATTAATTTTCGTTGTTTCCAAATTTGTAGGGAACATACCTATTGAAAATAAATTTATCGTCTGCCTTATGGCCACTTTTAGTATATCATTGGGTATACAGTCTTGTACCTTAGGCGCCTTATTATTGCTTAGTTATTGTGCATAAGCCCATATTGTTTCTGTAGCGAGGATAGCGCATTATAATGGGGGCTGTAGAATGAACACGTGTTATTTTGTCATATGAAAAAAGTCGTTTATCCACTTTCTCCATGAACTCCGCACAAGGGAGTATGTTTTGCCATGTGTGTAAAAGCGTTCGAATAGGTAGGAAGTCAACTTAAGCGTCGAGCTCCCCTGATTACGAAGTTACCGACCTTATAATAACACCGTACCCCAAAAGCTGTTAAATATGATAATGAAAAGAATACTAATATGAAGAAGAAGAAGAGAAAAAGAAAATTAAACATCAAACGATTTGAGTATAAAATCGTTGAATTTATTTAACATACAGACGCAAGAATAACTAACACAAGTTTTGAAAGACCAAAGGAATTTATGGTTAAACACACATACACAGTAACGAAGAACAATAAGAATTCATTCAGTTAACTAATATATATGTGTTCATGTAGATATCAATGTATGTGGGTATGTGCAAATATATGCATATGGGTAAGTAGGTATGTGTAGCAGTACGTATATACGTATGAATCGCAAACAGAAATTTTTCAAGAGCAGCAATAACAACTGCAACGAAAACCCGGTTGTAACGTTGAAATCGAGAACGTTTAGGGAAATCAAGAATCACCTGAGGAATATATACATATACATATATATGTACAAGTACAAAAATTTACTGTAAGAAATTTAGAAAAGAGGACATAAAGCATGTTGGCGCAATGAGATCATGCATAACTAATTGGGCATGAAAAACTGAAAGCGCGAAAATAACAAAACGAGTTCAGAATTTATTTCAAATATCAATTACTCATCAGCTAAGGATTGTCATAATGTGATGCGGTCTAGACTTTTTCATGAAGGGTCAAGATTACGTGGCATGTTAACCGTCTTGTTGACCAAATTATCACAGAATTACAGCAAGAATTGATGGCAGAAACGTCTATTGCACTTTAGTCATAAATTCAATTCTCTCACTGGATTCTTATGTCTTCTATTATAGACAAAGGAATATCACATCTAACTATTTGGTTATTTGCTCATTGCGACGATTAAAAACAATCATAAATTGGTGTTAGCGTTTGAAAAATTGTTGAAAAAAAATTTTTACTTGCAAGTATTGTTAAGGCGTGTTTGCTTTACAATCAAGCGATGAACTTTAACAAGTTCGTAATTCAAAATCAAGTAAAGAAAATATATCTTCTTATCAAATATTATTCATAAATTGAAAATCTGACTCTGTGTACATGTTACTGTATATTTCACAAGAATTAATATACAGTTCGTTTAAGAGTTCGCACGTTTCAAACTTATTTAAAACATACTTGTTACAAAACTTAGTAATCAAAATATTCACTGCCATTATCTCTTTCAATTTATCTGGTAGCTTACGAGGCTCAAAATTTTCTTGTTTCGAGATGAACTAATCATTTTCGCACATCTTCTACTTCTATGAACCACTGACGTACTGCATATGGCTACATCGATCTTAAGAAATAGTAATCAGAATGATACAAGTCTGGAAAATAGTGCACAATCCGGAAAAGTTCTCAGCCCAAGCTGAAGATCAGTTCCCTGGTTGCTTTGTCCTGAAACGTCGGCGCTTTTTTTGTCATCATGAAAGAAAACAACTTCTCGAGTTTCCTTGCTGGTAAATGATGTCTTTTTTTTCTCAAACTCATCACTTAGTCTGACTGGTTGGTCAAGATATCAATCAGATGAAACAGGCTCACAAGGCTTTAGAAATTCGTAGTCGATGATTCGTTTAAAATCCCACTAAACGCGTAGCCCGAATATTCGACTTTGCAAGAGACATGGATGTTAATCTCGGATCAACCTTTACTTTTCGTCGTTTAGGATTGCTTAATCCACTTATTCATTTCAGAAACTTCAATTTTGTTTTTTTCAGTTTAAAACAGTATTAAAACAGTATTAGAAGTATTCAAAAAAGTTGCGTTATTTTGCAACGAGGTTATTGTCGACATGCAAAATATGCTTGATAACGGACATCCTTACAGCAAGAACAGAAAGATTATCTCACAGTTGCTTAAAGATTAACAAGAAGAAAAATGAAATCCTAATTATATAATAATATCATGAAGAAATTGTAAAACTAACATACCAAAAAGGGACTCCAGCAACTTAGGAAAACATTTTCACTTTTGGACGTCCAGGTTCGTTTCAAATCAACAAACTATCAACAAATTGTGTACTGTTTTCCAAAGAGAAAAATTGCAATACCATTTTTTAAGAGAATAAGAGTTTGCAGGGTATTTTTTTACCATCATGGCGCTACGTTTAATCAACAGACGAAATTCGAATTTTTCGATTGATTTAAAAATATAGCAGAAGTAGTGTCACTCAAAGCCCCGTAAACACATGATGCAAACGACATGAAATTTTGAAAGTCTGGATATTATTATTAGAAACAACATTTTTGTATGGGTCCATGAAAGTATTGATGTATCTTGTGTATGTTAAAATGTTTATATAACCAAAAGTCAAACAATTTATTTTTGTTATATGCGCTGCTGTTTGAGATCACGATTAAACTTTAATTCAGGTTCATGCCTGAAAACATTATCTGTCAAATCATTGTAAAATACAACAACAGTTAACAGTTCAAATTTAACAAGAGGTTAAGGCCAGATAAAGACATTTAAGTTATACAAGTTGGTGAAGAATAAGGTAAAGAGAAATCACAAAATTCACAAATTTTTATCTTTTGGAAAATTCCTCGATACTCTAACTAGAGCATTTGACATTTAAGCTGCAAGGTAATCGAATAAAAATGAACGAGAAAGATGTAATTTTAATAAAATTCGTTAAAAGAAGAAATTTTTTTGTTTTATTTAGAATCTGCTATGCTTGCATTGCATGAATAGTTTCGCGGATCCCAATCCTTCCATCAGTATGGCAGTTTTGTACTTAAAATTTGTTGTTTTTTTTGTACTTAGTAAACTACGCAGTAGACTCTACGACTATGCTTGAAAATTGCACTTTTTGGACCATTTAAAGTTTCGCTTCATCTCATTCCACATCATTTTAAGATAGTTCAAACTAATAAAAAAAAAATAAAACAAAAATCATAAAGTGATATTAGTTATCCTTAACTAATTTTAAGAACCTAAAAAAACCTTTATTTTTCCTAATCTCTTTTTTTTTATTATTAATATAGACGTAAAGTTAACAGAATAATAATGTAAAATAAAATTATTAAGCATATATTTACGTATTAAAAAAATAATTAATTTAGAAAAATATTTAAAAAATGACAACACCGCAACTCTATTCTCTCAAGGCATCTTCAATAAGAGAAGCTCAACGGCTCACGTGTTTTTTTAGACACTTTTTAAATACATACATAATGCATTAGAGAAATTAGAAATTAATAGCCAAAAATTTAGATTATAACTTCTAACTCATACTAGGGCTTTATTTGACACAGACAGTGTTTTTGAAGCGCTTACGGAAAAGTCTGAAATTTCATTGCAAAACTTTCTTATATATATAATGGATTTTTTGACACATATTCTAGCAGATCTTTTATTAAACCATTAAAAAAAGTTTTCTTCTTAATTTACGCTGGTGTTATCCCTTAAATGGGTTTTAATAAATAATTCCCAAATCTAAAGAGGGCGTCTCTTAAAGAAATATATTTCATGAATACAACGTAACCCTCCTGTAACATTACATAGGTAAATAGAGAATAGGAAATTGAACTCATTTTTTTTTCAATTTTTGATTTTTGTTTACAAATCCAAAGAATTTCTGCGAAAGTAGGAGCATCAATTATAAGCATAAGTTCAACGTATGCTAATTTATTTCGCTTTGAGTCATGAATGCAACATTTTGGTAAAGCACTATGTTATTGCGTCAAGATGCTGCTCGAGCACATTGTATAGAAAAAGAATCTTAGCGAAATCGTATAATTCCGAGACCAACGCGTTGATAATGATGTAGGTGATCCAAAAAGGCGAAGAGAACTGTTATCGCAAAAGTTTTCAAATGAAAATTTCAATCAATATTGAATTTCCAACACTTAACAAATTATAGAAATCGTAAATGGTAACATATTGATAGCTTCTAAACTGTTATGTCGAGAATGAATCCAAAACAGAAAATTAGGTTCTATATCTATTGAAGCTGTAAGAGATTAACAGACCAAATGCTTTAAACGTGGCTCCATTATGAAAGTCCCAAATGCGAAAAGGTTTTAATCTAAAGCCCGTTTTCCATTATCACTGGCGCTGGCATCAATAGCTAAACCGTATTGATTGTATCTGCTCTTATTTAGTACGGCACACAATCGTGGATCACTAACGAAACCAAATTAAGTAAACCGCTCAGTTAGAATGGAAAACGTTAAACAGTTTAACAACAGACAACTGTATAAATCAAAGTTAGTCTAGTTTCGCGTTCACGACAGACCAGACACAATTTCAAGTGTAATCTCTTTTCATCCACTGATTTGCTGCCTAAACTTTCAAATGTAGGTAGGATGTCTTAGGCTAACATCGTCGATTAAGAAAAAGTGCTTAAAAACTTACTTACTTCATAAAA
Organism: Glossina brevipalpis; assembly: GCA_000671755.1. NCBI lineage: Eukaryota > Metazoa > Arthropoda > Insecta > Diptera > Glossinidae > Glossina > Glossina brevipalpis. Next base: position 666,787 of record KK351049.1, on the reverse strand, counting down.
TAAAAGAAATTCAGCAAAACGTGTTTGCATATATATGAATCCATACGGGCAAACTTCGCCATTGCTGCTCGCTTGTTAATTAGCTGTCACCAGCTTACCATGAGACTCTTCGGTTCTGTTATTTGTTACTCCTTTTCAAGTATACGTATAATCAAACTTTGGGTTTAGCTACACGACTAGTGCTTCTGCTTCTTATACTAACAAATTGATAACAAAGGTATATTAAATTCGTCACGCCATTCGCACGGTCGAAAAATACTACATGAGTAATAAGTATACCTAATAAGGAGTATATTCAATAAGTTGATCTAAGCATTGCTAATTTGTGAGATTGGATAAAAGGGAACTTATATAATTTCGCTTTTAAATGGAGCCAGAAGGCACAAAACCTTTAGATACCAATTGAAGGTTGGTTTTTCTTAACAAACACGACCACAATTTAAAAATGAAATTACTTTATATAATTTAATTTAGTCTTAAGCTTATGCTATTTTAATTATAGCATAAAATGCAAAATTAAGTATAAACAAATTTTAGGTATCAAAGATTCGTCTTAATTTGAATACAAATTTTTATCTATTTTCCTTCTTTGTCTTCATTATTTTGGTATTTTCATTACGTACGTTACTACTGTCGAAGCTAATTCTGCTGGTATTACTTTTCTCTCTGTCGTGCTTGCAATTATTGAAGTCACGTATTTAATTCGATTTGTAATACGAATTCATAAAATGCTCGAAAGCTTCAATCTAATTTAGACTCCCCTCATTTGTCTAAACGGGCTTACGTTGCCATTAAAAATTAAGCTCTTGCCCATTCTATGTGCTTTTTTGAAAAACAAGTAATAGTGAAAGTTGGGAAGAAAGCTTGTCTTCTATAAGGAATTTTTTTTCCAAACTATTATGAATTTCATGAGTGAGTAATAAACGTTAATTTAAAAAAATAAAAACTTTACTTTTGCTAGTGCTGACTGTAAGATTTAATTAAAATGTTCCTTTTTACACATTTTTCTTATCTTTTTGTAACAACAGCGTTTAAATATAAGGTACTAAATATTGTTTCGAATCTTGGCCTACATGTCACGTCAATTAAACATATGTATATTTATCAAATACCCATCGTTTAAGTTACCGAAACTACATGATTATAATTTTTAGACGATGATTTTAAGTCTTATTTTCCAATACTTGCGGTTTGGGCTAAAATTTATTGGGAAAAAATTTATTAGCCAAGATTCGGGTTTCTACTTCATTATATTCATGCTTTCATAATCCAGAATTCCGACGGCTGCCGAAGCGGCAGCCCATAGACAAATATATGTAAATTAATTCAAAATCTAACGTTTTGATGAAGAATGCGTAAATTTAACGGAACGTTTGATATATATTTTTGGTTGCTACAAATAGAGAAGCTTAGTAAAAGCCTCTTATGACTTATCAAATGTAATAATTTCAATAACGACGAAATTGTTTTTTAAATTTATCGTAATGATAGTCGTCAGTAGCACGTTTAATACCGTTTGGACCTAACTGATTGTGATGATTATGTTGGTCATCATTTACTTCTTTTCTAAAGTTCCTGCGTCTATTCTCATTTCCGTCATCAATATTAACTGAAATGAAATTGAAAAATAAGTTAAAAACGAGAAACAATATTAAACCTCTTACATCGATTATGTTGCATAAAATTCACTGCCATATTGGTGGGTACAAATTGAGAAGGACCGTCTTTTTTGTTTTTCTGATCTTGCAATAACCTCTGTTTTGCCTCTTCAGTGGCTTCGATATTTCTAATTTTAGCATCAATGCCTAAATCAACCTCTGGTATTCCGTTTAACATTTGATTTGACAACATTTCTTCCGACCGATGTGAAGAGGATTGTCTGAGATGCTCAGGTAAAGCCATTAATGCAGCTTCTTCAGGCGTCAAATATTTCTGAAGGTCATTCGTTTCTTCTATTTCACTGTTAAGGCTATTATTATCATTGCTAATATCCGTTGTCGTAATACCCTTGCGTTTTTGTAGTTCTTGTTCGATATATTTCATCATTTCTTCATCTTCATCACGCTTATTCGTCTCAGCAGAAAATTGAGTGCCGATGCCCACATCATAAGCATCATCGCATTCTTTCAATTTGCCTGCTTTTAATGCTTGCATATTAACCAAACCTCCCGCTTTTGCATTGAAAGGGTCTTTCAAAGTGATTTCTTCTTCTGGTGCTAGCTTTTTCCCTAAAGCCAATCCCACAACGCTAACGCCGTGTGGACGCTCTCGCAGTTTTTGACGTACTTTAATATTTTCTAACGGAACTCTTAATGTGCATAAAGATTATTAGCTGGTTACAAAAAAGATGCGTACTTAAATTGAATCCTTACATGTCTTCTTGATTGTCTACCTCATCTTCGGACTGTTTGCGTTGTCTTAAACTTTTCTTAGTTGCCTTTTTAAATACAACTTTTTCTGAGCCATTATCTCCTTCGGTTTTTGTTATCACGTCAGCCATTACTCATTAAATTAATTCAATGTTTTACTTAGAAAAATTTATTTGAAAAATGATATAAAAATATTGATAAACAAATGATAAGCTGTTTGTTTGAAGAATTTTGATTGTGGTTACTTTGAGGGAAACTTGGCTTCACTTTTTCGCTATTATGTAAATCTCATTAGTTGGTAGCACTTTACTTTTGCGATAATAGAAGGTACTCACATAACCGCAATTCTTTCGTGTGCGCTCGTAAAGTTCATTCTTTCATAATTTTAAGGTAATTTTTAATGAAATATTCAGTAAACAATAAATTTTATTATTCTCCTTTAGTAAATTCGTAGAATAAAATTGCAAAATGAATTTTACTCGGATCTTATTACGTCAAATAACACTCCGTTCTGGTCTACGTGTGGTATCAACTGAAACAGCTCCAGCTGCTAGTATTGGGACAACTAGTAAGAATACTAATTCTCCTGCTGCTGGTGCAACAGATAAAACAGCTAATGCACCTGGTGTTGGGGCGACAGGTAAAGGAGCTAAATCGCCTGCTGCTGGTGTAACGGGTAAAGAGGCTAATGCACCTGCTGCTGGTTCTGTAAGTAAAAGTAGTAATGCAGCTACTGCTGGGGCACCGGGTAAACCTGAAAATGCACCCATTGCTGATGCGGTGGGTAAAGGTGCTCCTGCTGCTGGGGCACCGGGTAAAACTGAAAATGCACCCATTGCTGATGCAGTAGGTAAAGGTGCTCCTGCTGCTGGTGCATCTATTAAAGTCGCTAATGCTCCTGCCGCCGATGCGGCCCGAAAAAGTACTGTTCCGTCTACAGCGGAAAAATTAGTAATTCCTCCACCGGAAGGTGTAGACAAACCAATTAATCCAAAATTGGAAGCCATAGTCAACAATATTGCTGCGTTAAATTTGCTGGAGGTCTCCGAATTAAGTTCATTATTGAAAAAAAGATTAAATTTACCAGAAACGGCATTTGCATCACATTTTGCCGCTGGGCCTGTAGTTATGTCTGCTGGTGCTTCTACAGAAGAAGAAGAAGAGCAAGAAGCTCCCAAGAAAGTGCAAACCGCCTTTAAAGTAAAACTGATCAAATTTGATGAAAAGCAAAAAGTTGCTCTGATCAAAGAAGTGAAAAATTTACTAGAAGGCATGAATTTAGTGCAAGCGAAAAAATTCGTTGAAAGTGCTCCCACGATTGTTAAAGAAGACTTACCAAAGGAGGAAGCTGAGAAACTTAAAGAAGCATTAACCAAAGCGGGTGCCATTATTGAAATTGAGTAAAATTATTGACATCTATTTAAAATGCCATTAACATTTTATAAGTTGAAACAGTTAGTTTATATTTAGTAAGTAAACCACATCATTTGTAGTACTTTGTTACTTTCACGGGCTAAAAAATTAATAAAGTAGTAACACAATATACACAATATTAATTTCGTCTAACGTAATTCGGTTATCAATATAAATTAGAGTTTTCAGACACTAAGAACATAAAGTATGTAAAAAAATCCATAAGCAAGTCTCATATAGAATTGAAAGAACCTTAAAGAAATGAAAAGTGTATTTCAGATGCCGTGGCACTAAGTAATGTAAACTTTTTGCTGGAATGTAACGATTGCCACATAATGAGGGTTTATATATTAATTTGGAATGCTGAAATGGCACCCATTTCTCATATAAAATTTTCAATTTTAAAAACAAGTGTCAAATATTATAATTTAATAAATCTAGGAGGATTAAAAACAAGCATGTTGATGTTTATACATACTGTGCAATGATTACAATGCTTAATATTTCAAGCGCAGTCATCCTCAAATGACAAGACGATTTAATTGGATCAATTGCTTAGTCCTCTTCACTTCATAAATTTCACTCATGCGTCAATGTCCCTCAAAAGCTACTTGGATAAAATATTTGCTCCTAATGACGTGATATCTTCTTAATTATTTTTATAAAAGTTTTCATTTTACGAAGTCTTAGCATGATATATTTGCTCTTACGTATATCTATAATGAAGGTATTACTATGAGAAATAATTTTACAAACAGCGAAAAAATTTTATTTTATACAGAACACGGCGTTAATGTGAAACCATACTCTTTGTAGCTTTTACGTTTTTTTCATTTAAATGGATCCAGTCTTGCATTCACTTAACATTATCATGTCTATTAGTTAAGATACGATCGTTATTATTATCGAGACTTCATTAACCTCAAAAACTTGTCTAAGAGCACCTTTTCGCTGATATTGTCCAGACAAATGATTTAAAAACTGTTCTGCGCATACATATACTTAAGTATAATAGAGACCTTGTTAAGCGCATAGGAATGTTAAATTAATTATAAATGTATGATTATATATTTTTTCAATTAACACCTTTCGCTAGGGTGAAAGCAAGTATATTAGAACTGTTGCATTGTTTTCAAAATAAAGGAAATTTAATTCCGTTCATACTCAACTATAACAATTAGACAAACAAACCGAAATCAGATTCAAGAATAGCAAAAGAAGTAACGTTATATTTATATAATCAGATCTATTATATTTTAGACTATAATACACCAAGAATCAAGGTATTAGAAAATCGAAGCGAGTGTAGAGTATAAAGAAAATTCACTTCAATTTCATTTAAAAAAAAACTTTTAGAAAACCTTTATGGACGCGCTTTATGTATGGTTTGAAGCAACAACATCAGTTATCATTAAGAGTTTCAAGTTTCAACTCGAACAACGGATAAAACTTGATTTAAAAAAAAAAAAAACAAAACTATGGAAAATATGTTCAGTTTTATGGTAACGCTTTATTTAATCGTTAACGTAAATGGTCAGCAGACATTTCTAACTACGAAAGAAACTGGAAAGTTTTATTTGAAAAATTCTCGAACTCCACGTTGTAAGTACAACAATATAGAGAAAATTTCTCCAAACCGAAAATCTTAAGATACATTGAATACGCAATCACCGCGGAAAATTAAAGCAAAACTGTTGCGCAGTAATTAAAAGTATTCATTACACATTTTGTAGCGATTTAATTTCCAAAACGTTAAATGATTTTAAAATAGATTGTTATTAATTAATTAAGCTATTAATTAAGACAATAAAACGAGGAAAATCTTATACACATATAACATGCAATCAGAATTTCTCTTAAAACAATTGTAAGCTTTCTCTCAAAAAAATTTTTCAAATTTGTTTGAGAAATATTACACTTTGAGACGGTTTGCTGTAGTTCTTTTCTTTCTTATTCCAGTTTCTGCGTGTAGAAAGCAGTATAGGAGAAGAGCTCGTTTGATCATGCCTTGATCCACAAGAAAAAAAAACAAAGTGAATCGGTTTAAAAAATTTGCGTTTTTCTTTTATAACTAAACTAAGATTGGAAGTATACTTAATTCGACTTTATATTTGCAATACCCGTAGACTCTACACAAATACGTTTCACCATGACAAATTCCGTTTGTCATCAATAGGCAAAAATAATAATCCTCTTTCATTAATATTTTTCCTTACAAAATTTATAAATTACTGAATTGTTTCTGATCAGTATTCACTTTGAGACAAAAGATTTTATTTTGCTTTTTCATTACTTTCATTCAATAATTAGCTTCTGTATTCTATATATCTCATCTTAATATTATGCGGGTTTTCTACTTTCAAATAAAATAATCGTTTTGCAAAGATATGAGATCCAACACAAAATCTATTTCAAAATATTTAAGAATGCAGCGTTGAAACACTACGAGCCCAAGATTTAATAGGAAATTAAAAAATATATATATCTTCTCTAATATATTGCATTCGACATCGCGCGCTCGAATAATTCTCTACATTTTTATTAAGAAACAAGAAGAAATGTGTAGTGTTCGTGTTTCGTACACGTTGATTGTCAACATTATTTACAGTTCAAGAAACGTCAAAAAAAGTCTGTATACGATTACTTCTAAAGCTTATTTCTAGGTTTGACATACAAACACTTAAGCGAACCGTACATGAATGCTTAGACTTATCTGATATAGAGCTTAACACACACATCACGGGACACTCAAGCGATGATCATTTAAAATGGTCCTAGAATTTTTTAAACTTTTAGTGCACAACGGAAAGTCTTATAAGTCACTTCATTTCTATCAATAATAAAAAAGAAGCAAAAAAGATGTTTGAAATCTTAAGTTTGCTGTGTTTTCATTTCTTACTACTACTTTGCCAGGCTTATGATGTACCTAAAGCCAAAATTGAAGTTGATTGTTCTAAAGGTTTCCAAGTTTCCATACCACATGAAGATGGCATCACGTTATTTGCCTTTCATGGCAAATTAAACGAAGAAATGGAAGGCTTGGAAGCTGGTACTTGGGCACGCGATATTGTGAAGTCGAAAAACAATCGCTGGACGTTCACGGATCGTACAACAAAATTGAAATTGGGAGATACCTTGTATTATTGGACTTATGTTATCTATAATGGTTTGGGTTATCGTGAAGATAACGGTATTTATGTTATAGAGGATTGTGTTAATTTAACATCGAAGCCATTCCCAAAAAGGTGCGAGCCTTCTTTTACCAACGTGAATGGTTCTCCAGTAAACTGCAGCAATGAGTTAGTATTCGAGGAGAATTTTGACGGTCAAGTTTTGGATCAAAATAAGTGGAAACTCGAACGTCGCCGCGCCAGCCAACCGGATTATGAATTTTGCCTTTATATGGATAATGAAGCTAATGTTTTGCAATTAAATAACGGAATAGCCACTATGAAGCCCAAAAACACTGATTCCTTACTAGGAATAAATGGCGTAAGAAAAAATGTCGACTTGGGCCCTTCTTGTACCGGTCAGTTAGATTCAGAGGAGTGCTATTATAAATATGGCCCCAGTCCAGACATACTCGAACCTTACATATCAACTCAATTTTCCACAAAAAAAAAGTTTACTTTTCAATATGGTCGCGTAGAAATACGAGCGAAACTGCCTAATGCGCGATGGGTTTTTCCACAGATTTGGCTACAACCGGTTAACTTTAAATATGGTCATAAAGATTATCAATCTGGACAAATACGCATAGCTGAGAATCGTTTTATGGATGACGAAAGTCGCTTCTATGGTGGTATTATTTTAAACGCTCAAGAACCTTGGCGTTCCATGAAAATGTGTAGACTTGATTACAAATTAATTGACGGATTTCATGTATATGTGTTTGAGTGGACGCCGATGTATATGTCATGGTTCGTAGACGGTGATGAATATTGTCGCATCGAAATTCAAAATGATGATGAGGCTTTTCAGAATCTACGCGTAAATGGCAATAAACAGCTGTCGAATCGCGAATTATTAACTATGGGTACAAAATGGGCGCCTTTTGATCAAGAATTTCACATTACTTTGGGTTATGGCATTGGAGGTAACAATGACTTTAACGACGATAGCTGGTATCAGGAAAAGCCCTGGTCCACATCTGACCCACGTGCAAAGAATACCTTCTGGAAATATATGAAAAATCGTGGCGAATGGTTAAATGATGGAGAATTTCAAATCGACTATATTCGAGTGTATTCAATTTAAAACAATATAAAGTAGTAAAATTTTAGTCATGGTCAAATTAGTCAAATATATTTTAAATCGCACTTTATATACTCAAATTATTAAGCCAAGGCGATTTTTAAATAATCTATTCCATATGTCAGTTACAGTTACATTTTGAACATTGAACAACTAGCCGATAGCCTTCTCTATTCTAAGAATTAAATTCATTAGCCTAGAATATAATAATAAAGATAATTTTACTTTTTTCTTGCTTTTAATTTAAGCGAGCAGCCAGCATCACAGACGTTTCAGGCAAACGAAAATGCGATAAATACATAATAACTGCAAGTATATGCAAAATAAATAAGAAAGAAATGAATCCACATTATTAAGAAGAGTAACAGTTTACACTTAAAACTCGCCTTTCTGACGTCAAAGAGAACATGTTGAATTCGTGAAATTTTCATAGACTTGGGAATCTCTTACTTTATGTAGATACACATATTAAGTCTTTTAGAACATGTTTATTCTAACATTGCTTAGTCCCAAATATTATCAAATAGGTCTTTATGCACAATATAAGGACATGCAGGCGCAACTTGTTTGAAATTTCTTAACAAACGAAAATGTTTATAAAGCATTAGTCTTGTAGATAACTATAGATGTGGTCATATTTGAATAGAGAAAGGGATAGCCCTAGATAGAAATAGGACATTAAAATATACTTTTAATCTCACGAATTTCGTGCATGAAGAGATCCATTCATTTAAATTCTTATTAAACTGAATTTAAATATCACTAAGTAAAAAACATTTCATTCTTGAATGGTCGTGCTAAATATTTATACCAAGTTTAAGATCAATAAAGGATATTTGTAAGTGCCCTATTTTATTTTTCTTTTAATCTTTATGAGCGTCTTAAAAAGGTAGTCAGAGGTCATGATTTAATGGATTCCGAACGACTTTCGAGATCAAATTTATATACAGCTTTTTGAATCCTTCAACAGATCTAGTGCAACCGTAAAATGTGATGGTGTTTAGTTTACTTTAGTTTAGTGTATTAATCATAATAATAATAGAACAATCGTTACTATAATAATTAAAATTTTAGGTGCCAATAGGACTACAAAGTATCTTACGGCACGATTGTAAACAACAAAATAGTGTAATTATAATAACTAAGTCGTCCAGTATGGAAGTAGCTATACATTATAAAAATCCTTTACAGCCAAGTTAAACGACCATCTTAATGGCAAGTGGCAACGAATTCTATAACTTTATAAATTATAAGGAACCGTCCTGATGATGACAGAACCTTATGATCAGGTAAGGTTGAATTCATCGTTCATTCTCATATAAATATCTTGGTGTTTGCGTGCGGATTAGCTTATGGAGTAAAAATAAAATTCGGACCTTAAAATACGTTGGAAGATCAGAATTCAAAATGTTCACCGAAAACTGAGATAACCTACCATAATTTCGTTTATTATAAGCACATATCTAACACACTTATTAACCATGCCTTGCATATTTTTGCTAAAAACATGCTGACATGGTCTAAGCTCATATGTGTCCACGGGCACATGTTCATTAAATAACACGGGCAAATGATACGTCGTTTACATCGACAAAATTCAAAACATTATTCCAACAAATTAAAAAGTTAGAGCAACATTTCCAGCGTTTGTATGCCCTGTTGCGGAGACTAATAGCTCTTTTGACTGCAGCAGAAAATCATGGTAAATCAAGTTTCCTATATACGTTAGCTCAATAAAATATGAGCGGCACAACTAGACATTTAACCAATCGTAATTTGGTGAGCAAAGCGACATAGAGTGAAGACAGCCACAACGCTTTCAGGATATTGTGAGCACACATTGTCGCAATATTAACATCATCTTCAGCACTTAAACAAGAGTTAAGCTTAAAACCAAGACTTGAAGCTGTAGTAACAAACTCGATATCTTCATTCATTTTGACCGGTGGTAAAGATTGTAAATTACAAGCAACAAGTGAAACTATCATGGCTTTAATGCTTTAATGCGAGCTAAATCACCGTTAATACACCGTATGAGATCCTCCACATATCCACGCGAGCTGGGTAGATAAATTTAAGCATCATCAGCATATAAATGAAATTGACAGTTATGACAACACGGAGCTAAGTCATTGATAAAGATACAACAGGTAAAACATGTCTCATCAATTTTGAATCAGATAAGTCGTTCCAATTAGCCACACGTACGAACAAGTAGGACTTTATCAAACTGATCGCAAAGGATCCGAAACCAAAATAATACTCAAGCTTATGCAACGATAAATTATGATCCACATTATCAAAAGCCTTAGAAAAATCTATCAGAACTAGGATAGTCAGTTCCCCCTTATCATACCTTCGACGAATGTGCTGCAAAACCTTGAGTATAGCTGTATTACAGCTGTACCCAGGTTTATAGCCAGGTTGATTCACACAAAGTAGATTCTTAATGTTCATATGTAGCACCACACACACACACACACACACAAACATGTCTGGTCGGTTATTAACCGTTCGAAAACCTTTGATAATGCGGGGAGAATACTAATTGGACGGAAATCTTCAGGAAAAACGGACAATGGTTTTTTTCCAATGGGGGTGACCTTCACGATTTTCCAACAATCGGGAAATGAACAAGTCGTAATGATGTGATTTAGAACGTGAGTCAATGGTAGAATGATTTTCGAAAGAAAAAGTTTTACGAACTTAATACTAATATCATCATAACAACTGCATTTGATTTAATACAATGCACCGCCCGAGATGCTTCATCACTAGTGAAAGCCCTAATATGAAAGATTTCATTATGCTGATACAATAATTTTTCATTCAAACGCAATAAGTGATTACGAGAAACGCCGTCAGATTTCAAAAAATGTTCCTTCAGCTCATCTCGGCTAACTTAGCACGGCGCCCGATTCCCATGCGTGTGAAAAACATCAAAATTTTTATCAAAGGTTTTCAAGCTAAGTTTCTAGATGACACTGGTAAAGTTCATTTTGAAATTTATGATTATAGGCCTTTATATAACTTTGATCTTTTAAGACTGTCAGCAACAGACATATTGATGTAGGTATATTGGCACCAAAGCAATGTTGGCAATACCTGATATGTATTCATGGGTATCCTAAACCAGAAATCGTATTGAAAGGGGAAAATTATGAAAAAATTTACTATCCGTTTAATAGTTTGCTATTCGAATCAAAGAGAGCTCAATGTTACCGAAGAACTCTAAATTCCATGACATAATCTTAAAAGAAGTAAACCAATGCAACTCCTTAATAAAAAACGTGCTCAAGCTTAGAAAAAGAACAGAAAGTTGGATAAGCAAATGATCTGCAAAGAAGAAATATCTTAGAGGCATCGATAAATTTTTCTCCAATTTATTTCTCTTTCCTTTAATTATTATTGTTGAATAATTGTTGCTAACAAATTTGTATTTTTTATAAGAAGATCTAAAGCTCCTTGCATTTCGATAGGGTTTCCTTTTTATACGATTGGTCGTTTCCGCAATGACAATTGTGTGGCCAGCAATAATCAACAGGGTACATGTATGGTTAGAGGAGAGTGCACAGATAATGGTGGTATTTTGGCTGGTAGCTGTTCTACTATAACAAATCAAGCAGTTTGTTGCATATGTAAGTCTTTCATTTGCTTATTTTTAATTATAATTCTATAATTTGAAATTATATTGTAGATGTTCGGAGTTGCGGTGCAACAACACAATATAATAATACATATTTTTATAATGCCGGTTATCCTGGTACTTACGGCGGTGGCGGTAAATGCACTTTAGTGGTACAGCCTTGTGATGCTAATATTTGTCAATTGCGTATTGATTTCCTATCACTTTCGTTGGCACCGCCCAACGGAGATGGCTTCTGTTTAACAGACTCCTTGCAAATTATGGGAGGTTCATCGCGTGTGCCTTCCATATGTGGTGAAAATTCTGGACAACATGTTTACGTAGACTTTAACGGTGAAACACCGATCACTATAGCCATAGCAACCTCAATCAGTTATACATTCAATCGCCAATGGCACTTTCAAATAGCACAATTGTCTTGCACCTCATCTACTTTAGCTCCATCCGGTTGTCTACAATATTACACGCAAGATGCAGGAACAGTGCAAAGTTTCAATTATATGTCAGCTGGTAATTCTTTGCCCAATTCCATAGGAGTGCCAGGAACTCGGCAAATAGCTAATCACCGCTATGGAATCTGTGTGCGTATGGCAGCTAACATGTGTTCGATAACATGGAGTCAAGTGGATTCAGATGATTATTCCTTTACCTTAACTAATGATGTGGGTGCAGTGGACCCTGCTTTATTGGCTACGGCAGCCGTACAAAGCCAAGATTGCAACACAGACTTTATAGTCATACCTAATCCCCAACAAAACGGTCAAAATTTGCCTAGCGATCGTTTTTGCGGTCTAGGGCTTGTTCCAACCACCACTGCCACTAAACCGTTTGTCTTATACGTAAACAACGACGGTAATGAGGATTTAGACATATCGAATAGGGGCTTTTATTTGACCTATACACAAAACGCTTGTCCAATCGTTTAAAATTGAATCAAAAATAATTTTTTTTCTAAATTTGTAATATGAAGAAAAACAAAAAATAAAATATCAAAAATAAATACTTGTCCACAAATACGTTAGATCATCGTCTTGATTTTGTCGATTTCGGATTTCAGTTGTTGAATCTGTAAAAGAAAGATAAATTTTAATTCAAATTTATAACGAAGCGAAACTAACTTTTTGGAAGTGTTTTTGCTGCACACGCGAACTGGCCGACTTGCGAAAACCTTCATCCTCCCAACGAGTACTATAGCGTTCCAATTCTTTTTCCAGCTTTGACAACTTTTGATTATTTATATTCTCTTTAGGAGCTGCTATCTTTTTTTCTTCAGCATATAATTCATTAGTCACGATACCTGACGAAGGAAAACAAATTATTGCTTTGATAACTTATTTCAAGTGTTCGGAAAGCTTCTGACCGAAACTACACATATAACCAGCAGTTGAATAGCATGTCAAATCTTTATGGATTTGTGCATTATTTTGTAACAAACGCACCTCAATGGCATTGGTTAGAGTTAGTGTCTTAATTTCGCTGAGGTGGGGCTGCAACATACTCAATCCCTTGATTGAATGAGCATATAATATAAGATGTGGTTCATGTTTACGTGAGATCTGATGTCGACCCTTCAGCTGTCGTATCTGCTCGCAAACTTCTACAATTTCCTCGATTTCTCTTTCCAGAGACGAATTAAAAAATTTATTTAAGTCTAAAGAAATAGGTTGAGGTATATATTTTAACAGTTCTTCGCATATGAAAGGTGTAAATGGCTGCATGGCTTGCAAGGCAGAATTAAGACACGAGCATAGAACGGCACACTGCACGTAACCCTCAGGCGACTTCATTTTAATATTGTTTTTAGTAATTTCCTAAACGAAAGAAACTATCTAAATAATAGGTTACATTTTCTCCTTGCACAGAACCTACCAAATATATATCACAGATTTCGTTGTAAAAAAATTTTTTAAATCCCGACGTAGCAAAGTGTAGATTAAAATCTTCAATACTTTCATTACATTGTTGGAGAGTATGCGCTAAACGACTTAGTATCCATAAGTCCCACCTGGATAAAAGCGATTCATCGAAATCTTTAAATTCCGTCGAAGACATTTTCAGACCTTCAGCCGCCGTCACAGTAAAACGCGCGGCCTGCCATATTTTGTTCAAAAACTTTTTGTTTGTGTAACACTCAGTGACATCAAAGTTAATGAAGTGATTTTTAATGTTATAGCTGCACAAAGTGAAACGAAGAGCGTCTGTACCGCATTCTGGTATACCGCTCGGAAACATTTGATGCGCTCCTATCAAAGATTTTTGCATTTCGGACTCGCTTAAGATGCCTGCCTTGTGTGAAGCTTTTATTTCTTTTTGTAAATCCTAGTATAAAACTAAATTTCAACAAACACGTGAAATTAGTGCTAACATAAGACTCACGTCTAGAGTAATTCCTTGTACTACCTGCTGTGGTGTTACTATATTACCTAAGCTTTTCGACATTTTGCGACCGTGGGCATCACAAACAATCCCATTTAATAGAATTCTTTTAAAAGGAGTTTGACCGGTAAATATCAATCCCAACATGACCATGCGTGCCACCCAAAAGAATAAAATGTCATGGCCAGTTTCTATAAGGTCCAAGGGATAACGTCCTTTGATTTCTTTATTAGGCCAACCTGAAATTGAGAGTGGTAGCAAAGCGGAGGAAAACCAAGTATCCAAAACATCCTGATCACGTGTTATAGAAACATCGATGCACTTCAGCAACTCTAAAGACTTCATTAAAGCTTCTTGCTCGTCGTGGGCGGCCACCCATACTTCTTTACGGCTCTCGTCATTACATCGCACTTTATAGGCTGGAATTTGATGACCCCACCATAATTGACGTGATATACACCAATCATGACAGTCTTCTAACCAACGCTGCCACTCTATCTCATATTTATTTGGAATAATTTGTAAACGACCACTTTCGACTTCCGACAGAGCATTCAAAGCCAATTGTTGACATTTTAAGAACCATTGTTCTTTTAGCATATATTCAACGACATCTTTGGAACGTGAACATATTGGCAATTGCATGCTGTGATCTCTAATCGAAACTAACAAATTTTGTTCTCCCAATTTCTGTAAAATTTCCTCTCGCGCTATAAAACGAGGCTTTAAAGCGAAATCCTTGTGATCTTCAACGACAAAACCCTTCGAAGAGAACACTTGGATAGGATTTAATTCATGTTTTTTTGCTATTTTGAAATCGTCATGATCATGAGCTGGAGTGATTTTTACTGCGCCAGTACCAAAATGTGGATCGATCCCGACATCAAATATCAAAGGTATTACTTGATGACGCAGTGGATGCATTAAGCAAACTCCATCTGATTCACGATATTTTAAATAACGTTCATCGAATGGGTGCACAGCTATGGCAACATCGCCAAGCATAGTTTCAGGGCGTGTTGTAGATACGGTGATGTGGTCTTCAGCAGCATTATCCAAGACTTTATATTTTATATCAAATATGCGTCCAAACGTTATGTTTTTATCATAACCCGGTACTGCCACCTGAGTGGGCCCTCTCAGATTCAAGAATTCCACTTCTATATCGGATATGGCAGATTCTAAAGCGCAAGACCAATTAACAAGCGACTCTTGACGATTAATTAATCCTTGTTCAAAAAGTCTTATAAAAGCCTCATTAACAGCATGGGCTTGCGTCTGGAAATCAGATGAAATTCTTTAAATCCTCTAATCTTTTTTTTTTGCACTATTCCTACGTCATTACCTTATCCATAGTAAAATATTCTCTATTCCACCATAACAGGCATCCCAAGTTTTTGAGATCTTTTCTAATATTATTGACCTTATCTTCTTTCCATTTCCAAATTTCTCTTAGAAATTTTTCACGTCCAATGTCTTGCCGAGTCACGCCATACTCTTTACACAATTTTTTTTCTACCACCACCTGTGTGGCTATGCCAGCATGATCTGTGCCTGGTGTCCATTCCACATCGTAGCCTAATAGCTTTTTGTGCCGGCAAATAACATCTTGCACAGTAGCCATTAAAGCGTGACCTAAATGCAAATTGCCGGTGATGTTTGGTGGAGGCAAAAGCATCCGAAATGTGGGAGTTTCACGTGCTCCTTGAACGATACGTCCTGGTTCGTATAATTTTTCCCCTTTACCGGCTTCTATTTCTTGCGGTTTGTAAATCTCAGCTAAACCTAATTTCGACGTGGTACGACTTTAGTGTAATCATTATAAATGAAAATATGAAGTGTTTTACCAGCGGTGGCCTTCCATTTGTGACGATTAAAGAACACAACAGATTTCGAAAGTTTTTTGTAAAATATTTTATCGAAATTTCCGGACAACCGTAAATTATTTTGCATTTTTTACTATTTTTTATTAAAGGAAATTTCTGATATTAAACAGTCAGTTGTTACTGTCATTTGGCTTAAATTTTTTTTCTTTTTTGTAACAAGACAGCATTAAAAGGCACTGTAGCTAATAACGTATTTTATCGTATGTATTGTCCATACGTTGCATTATTGTATATGCAAAATGAAAATACGGTCGAACTATATAATGTCACAGCACATTGTATCAGCTCTCTTATACGTAATGACGTATAAGAGCGTTAGCAGACGTTTTCGCTGTTCATGCACTTTTCATTTTCAAGTGACAGCACTCACTATGGCTGTCATAAAGGAAAAGTCGTTCAGTCGTGATTTAAAGCCCATGAGACGACATGAAACTACATTAGCACCGATACCAGCAAAAATTTCGCGTTTAACTCCATCTACTTCAGCTGGTAATGCTGAGAATTCGTGTTATGCAATAAATTGTCCACCAACAACAAAAATGTGAACAAATCGGAAATTTCGAAAATTTGCGAGCGCAACGCCAAGTAAAATCATAGCAACAAGAACTTGCATCAGCTGCAGATTCCCTTTCTGTATCCGGCACCGGCATATCTAATTTGAAATCTGACGAAAATTTCGCAGCAACTTCTAGCAACGCTACCTAAGACAATTTGGTGTGGCATTGTTAATAAAGAGCTGGGCATTGTCGTACATATGAACGGAACTTCTCGCCTATAGGACTGATGCATATAGGCAAATGCATATTGTCAGGTACGTTTTTCATGAAAAAGTTTACATAGCTTCTGTTATTAATTGTACCCCATCTTTTTTAGCCGGTCGTTCTAATTCTGTTTTCAACTCTTCAAATTCATCAGAGTTAAATAAATTATTTTCACCAGTGCTTAGCATGTTATTGACGAGAAAGGTAATTTCCACAACCTGCTCTTCACTAAAAATGAAAATTATCTGGCGCTGTTTTATATGTCAGTCACTTCATACAAATTTTTTAGATCATTTTTAAAATCTGCAGTCTTATATTTTTTGGTAATTTCGATTCGAAAAACGTCCATTTCCATTATGAAAGTGGCCAGCTTCACTAAAACTTGTCTTCCCGAACCGCCTACACCGATGTTTAACACATGACTCGTCGGCTGTGATATTACTCGCATCTAACGAGATGTTTTCTATAAATTTTTTATTTATATTATATTATATTTATTTTTTCATATTAGTTTTATTTTTTTATATTAGTTTCATTCAATTGCAATAAATTAAAAAATATATTTTTTCATTCTGTTCTCCATTGTATAGAAATATTACCGGTGGCAACGTTTAAATGGTGGTGTTACACACATATTATTGTTATCATTACTATTTTAGCGGCGTAATTATTACAAACACGCAAAACTGTTTAGCTGATGTGGTAGTTAGTTAAAAACAAAATAACACAAACGCACAAATATATGAATTTGATTCGCTTTTCATTAAACAGTTTACTGCGATTTTTCCGAATAATATATTTATAGTTCTTCTATGTTATTTATCTTTCAAAGTTTTTGTACAAACATTAGGGTATTTACTTCATTATAGATATGCATACATAAAATTATTTGTGGCTACTTCGATTGTTTTTAAAATATGTACATATTTCAATTTGTGGTATTTTTATTTTTTCTTCTTTTCGTTTTTTACTTTTCTTTTACCCTTTGCTACATATGCACAATATTCTGATATACACGCGTGTGTAAAGCTATATTTATACATGTATTTATGTAAGTAAGTCACAAAAATGTTGTATATACTCTATTGCAATATTTTGTGTGCTCTTCCTTCCCTCTTTTCAAACATTTCTTTTTTTATTTTATTTGCTCATGATTTGTTGTCCGCATAAATTTTTCTTTTATACCTTGTGTTTTATCTCCAGTGTTCGTCGGTCGTTATGTTATTCTGATGTTGTACGTCTACGTAACCGTGTATAAAGACAACATAATGAACTATAATAGAGAGTGACTGACGTACAACGGGATTCACAATCTTGATGATGGTTTCTACGGTTTATTGTTTTATTGTATGCTTTCTTGCTCAATTTTAGTTTTTGATTCATTTCCGCTTTTGTCCAATATACTCTAATAATTCTTTATTTCTGTTGGTATTATTACTTCTACTTCTATCATTACAAAGACGACTTGCACAATCCACTTCTTTAATTCGACAAAAACGAACGAAAAAATACATTACAATTTTTTTTTGTCTTAATATCAAATATTCATCAATATTTTTAGATACATGGTCATGCATTAGCTTCCTTATTTTATTGCCTAGCTGTAGGAAGTTTTACGACTCAATATTGGCATACAGATTATTGGGCGTTGGATGTAAATTTTTGCCTGTCGCAGTTAGATTTTGAACTTCCTCTACCTTTAATCCGAATTTTCCAATTGATATTATTGAATTATTCAATGTGTACAGACGATAATCACAGATTGAATGATCAAAGTTACATTTTTGAGATTCAAAACTTTTAGATACTTATGGTGATGCAGCTCCGTCTTATTCCATTTGTTGGTTCTGGTTTCGAAGATTAAAAAGTAATGATTTCGATGTCAGTGACAAACAACGACCTGGAGTATCAAATAAGTCCGAAAATGACGAAAACTCAGCTCAAACTCAACTCAAACTCAACTCAAACGTTTCGAACAGCTTAGCAGTTAAAAAATGAACTCTGTTTATAGAAGTTTAAATGCGTTGGAAAAGGTTCAGCAGAATGGAAAATGGCTACCACACGAATTGACTGAAAATGTAGCTTCGGCCTCACGTTGGAAAAGTTGTTAAGCGAACTCACCACTCACCACTCACTGTGGTTATCACTTGTTCAGATAAATGCAGCATGGATTGGCTGGCATGTGATTCCGCAAATTTGAACAAGTGCTAAAATGGATCGATTCATACATAGCCTCAAAAACTGATGAGTTCTCCCGTAGTGCTATATAACCAGAATGTTACCAGAATGATCGGAAAAAGTTGTAGAAAATGATAGAATATATTTTGATTAATGCATAACGCCCTAATTTTTCTCAAAAAGTGGCTATTGAAAGTAAATAAATGATCAAAATTTACACAAGTATCTAATAAAACTTGACTTTTTTGGTAAACAGTAAAATAATTTAAACATATATACAACAATAATAGTGGATATTATTTGGAATCATGGATTATCATACTCTATAGAAGTTCAGTACTCCCAATTAAAATGGAAAGTAACATTTCATCCACTTGTTCCTAGCAAGTTGACCTGAAATCACAACTTATTTAATTACTCTCTTAAATGAGTTAAGACACATGTATGAGCAAATCATTATATATTTTAATATACGGTTTCTTCATTTAAACCACTTGTAAATATGAATAATTTTTCGTAGCAATTTAATTATTTCTTTAATATTTAATAATACTTCAATCCCCTGAGCGCTTGAAAGGTTCGTTCTATGCAAGCGACGATTCAATTTCGCTCATGAAGCTTTCACACAAATCGCAAAGATTAGATTTTGTTTGACGTTTTGCATGATGGATTTCCATTGTTATTATTATTAGTTACTAAGGAATTTCCAGCGAAGTTTTTGTTAGTTTCGATTATATTTTATGTTAACAATTAGAAAAAAATTGGAAAACATTATTTACTTGTAATTAAAATTCTTTATATTTTATTACCTACAATTCCATAGAATTTTCTTCAATAATTCCCAACCGCAATCGTAAATCGTGTTTGCTTTATAACGCCGACTGATAGAAAACATTATTTATATTTTATTGAAAAACATGGAAAATCATTATTTTCTTTTATAAACAGCACACAAATTATTTTAGAAATTTTTTAAAAATTAAATTCAAACTAACTAAACAAACTAAGTTTGCTTCTTCCTTACGCTTTTTTCGTTCAAAACGAACGATAGCTTCAAAGCGATAATTAAAGTCTTACACGAAACAAAGAAAAACGTATAAAAACGTTTATAGCGTTTTCTTCAAAAGCGAAAGTTATTTATAATAAAAGATGTGTAATTAGCAGCGTCTTATTTCCTGAGTATATGAGATAATGTATCAGTAAAATCGTTAATGAAAACTGATGGCCTTTTTTCTATAGCCAGACTATAATATAGATAAAAGATGATAATCCACATCGATAATTAAAAAGACCTTGATCTTGACCTTTGTCAATTCAATTGAAATCATTTGCGTTTTGAAAATTCGAAAAAAACCGTTTCGTTACATTTAATATATCACTTTGACTAAAGCGATAACATTTCGCAGATTTGCAGGAAAAGTTTGTGATGCTTATGGCGAAATCAGTAGCAACTGACTAATTTTCTCGATTCCATGATGCTAAAAATTTTGTTCGATCAATTTTTCAAATAATTTAGGAAAACTGGCATATTTCATCTTAGGATATTGTGTTGTGGATCCAAATATTAATCAAAAAAATAAAAAATTATATATGTTTGGCATCATTTGCTAAGATGAGAAAGACGAAGAAATGAATTAAAATGGAAAGCTGTAACTTTCATCTGTGAATCGTTGATGAAAGAGTATGAAATAGAGTCATTTTTAATAATATTGAAAACGGACGATAAATTGACGCTACGTAAGGTAATATTTTATGCTTGTGTGGATTGAATATACGATACGTTAGTATGATCTTCTCAAAACTGGCCAAATGGTCTCTCTTTACTATCAACAACTAATGCGTTGAAATTACGATAAAACGTCAACAACTGATCAGGTGCCATCTTCGATAATGACTTGGTAAAAATTTGCGAGCCCTTAATTATATAAATTTAGTTTATTCACCATGAAGGCTGGATAACACCCTATCCTATCCGACTATTATTCGTACTGCTTTATGCGAAACTCTCTTAATGGACTTCAAAAGACTTATGGGAAATTTAGTTTGTGTTAGTATTCTATCACTAAAAAAAATAATGATTTTACTGAACGTCAAAAGGTTGTCGATTAAAACATCACACATTTGATATCATCGAAATTTTGTTTAAATTTTGGCGAAAAAGCCTGCCTAACTTTTTTCCGGATCTCTACAATTCTAAAATTTATTTAATGCTGAGATTAGTCAACATTTTGAATAATTACTAGCGAATTAACGGCGAATAAATAACATTTTATATCAGGTGGGCTGAAAAGAGTTCCTAGGCCATCTATGTGTCAGCCTACGAACTTTTCAGTCCATCTGTTATGTGAAGAATATATAAATATTTTTTGGGGACAAGAAAAATTCGGCAAACAAGCTCATATATTATTGTTAAAATCGAAGAAAGCGCTGAAAATCAAACGACCATAAAAATAATTACCAGAGAGGTACAGTTTCTGCTTAAAGATTAGAATGGAGACAATTAAGTAACAGTAGCTTGCATATGTTACTTTGGTAAGATTCGAACAGTTTTTTTTTTGTCCACTATTCAAAAGTAGGTTTTCGCTTTGTTCCCGTAATCTATAGTTTTATAGTAAAAAATTTCAAAACTTTTATTATATGCATATATGTGTGTATGTATCTGCATTTTATTTAAATAAAAATATTTTTCTACGAATACTGAGGTTTATTCATATATGATAATAATGGCTTTTGTGATATTTCTTTTAAACATGAAAGACACCATCGTCCTGACGATAACCTAAACCATCTTTAATAACATACGTCCAAAAGTAGAGCACGTCGCCCGGTTTTAATTTTGTGTTTCTATCGAAAAATACCCAATGACCATCTTTCGGTTGAACAATATCTCGGGACCAAGTACCAGCTTCGAGTCCATTCATTTCCTCATTTAATTTACCATGAAACGCAAACAATGTAATGCCATCATCATGTGGTATACTAACTACGAAACCCTGCGGTTCAAGAACAGTTATATCAGCAGGTGGCACTTGGTAAGCGATAGATGATTGCAATAAAACATTAATAAAATGTATACAAAACAAGATTTTTAACATATTCTGACGATAGTCGTAATATTGCTTTCTTTATAGTACAATAAGTTTACGCGCTTCTAATGTTCTTTATAAACTAAATAAATATTATATTAAAATTGATATTTATACACTCGATTCGTTGATTTGTTGATTGATCAAATGTACAAAAACGTCACGTGCTAGAAAGTGCATAGTGCTGATTGTATTAATTATTTAAAATTTCCCAAGCAAATCCATCACAAAAAATGTGGCAATATGCCAGTTGTCTTTCTGTTCGTAACACTAAGATTTTCGCATTTCGCATTTCGCACACATTCGACAAAATATTTGTTCTTAATAAGAGTGAGCCACTAAGTCGACTTAGATCCATTCTTCTAAGTACTATCAGAGTTTGAATCGCTCACGATCGTGAAAATTAATATAGAAGACTATAGAAGACATGGCCCATAAATTCTTACTCGATTACCGCATCTCTAGGCACTATAATCTAATAGATCGGCTGAAAGGTCGTAGGCTGACACATAGATGACGCTACTAGTATTATATTCATATGATTTTTGGTTAGCCCTAAACTTCAGAAGAAACGTGTATAAATTTGACAGCTGTTGCACTATTAGTATGTGAGTTATAGTATTTTTAGTGAAGCAACTTTTGTTAGTTTGAAAAAATGGATAAGAAGGAATTTCGTGTATTAATAAAGCATTGCTTTTTAGCGAAAAAAAATACTATTGAAGCCAAGGCTTGGTTTGATAAACATTATTCGGTCTTTGCATCAGGAAAATCAACCGTACAGAAGTGGTTTGCTAAATTTAAACGAGGCGAAATGAGCATCGAGGACGATGCACACAGTGGACACACCAAAGAGGCTGTTATCGACGAAAACATAAAAAAAGTTCACAAAATAATTACGGATAACCGTAAAGTGAATTTGATTGAGATAGCTGAGACTCTAAAGACATCAAAGGAACGCGTTGGACATATTGTGAATGAATATTTGGATATGCGATAACTCTGTTCAAAGTGGCTGCCGCAGCGAACTCATTATCGACCAAAAACAACAACGAATTAACGATTCTAAGCAGGGTGACAATGGATGAAACATGGCTTTATGATTTCACACCAGAGTCCAATCGACAGTCAGCCGAGTGGACTGCAAGCCTATTTTGAGGCTAAAGACAAATCGTACTATAAAAATGGTATTGAAAAATTGTATGACCATTATAATCGACGTATCGCCCTCGAAAGCAACTATATTGAATAATAAAATCAAATTCTACCAAAAAAAAAGTATTTTTCTATGTTAGCCTACGAACTTTTCAGCCCAACTGGTAGCATTTGCTTATCTAAAACCTGAATTAAAGATTAATTGATGTATTTTGAAATTCTTATGTATGTTAGAATGAGATGGATGCATGTAACATACATATGATTTCTGAGGGTAATGAATAATCATTGAAATATCGCATATTCAATATCTTTTAACTTTAACTCGAAGTCTTATATGCATCTAATCTTAGCAGTAAAAAAGTTCCTCCTTGCACTTTGACTGATAATACAAATTTTATATATATGAAATAAAATAAAACGAAAAGTCTAAGTGAGTAATCAATACAAAAAGATAACAACTAACGTATGCTGTGACTTGATCTAGAACAATTTTTATTATAACTTTCGTCGAGTCTGTACATAATAAATTATATACATATATATTTTAGATTTCCTAATTATTTTATATACGTGAGGGAAAAAGTTTGTGCGATTTTTGCTAATAGATGGTTTTAGAGCCACACAGATATTTAACAATACTACCCCAATCAAAGTATTGCAACGTTTGCTAATTCAGTCGAAAGTAGTTGCTTTTTGAAAAAGAGGCACAATTCTGAAAAATCCGTTACATTTTAGAACACCATTTCGACTAACGCAGATTCGCAGTTTCGCAAATTTGCGAGAAATGTATGACTTATTTGGATTTATTAAATTCTTCAAAAGATTTGAGAAAGATTTATCTGAAGACGTTTCTGCAGCACCGCAAACGAAAAACAAAAATAATTACGAACCATTTTCATGTGGCTGATAACAAAAAAAAGCCCAACATTAGATTATAGATGAATAAAGAATGATCTTATCTTAAAAACCGCCTAAAAAATATCTGCAACCGTAAAGGATCTGATTTGTATACTAATGATATACGAGGTGTGTTGAAAAAGGACGACCTTTCAGAACTACGTATATTCGATTTTCGGATCTTCTTTTTTTTTTGTTATGTTGGTACACATGTCCATAAGATATCTTCACAGCCATCTTCACAGAAGGTCGAGAAGATGACGCAACACGTGAACAACCGATGAAAATGTTGAAGCAGGTGAAGAAAATCTAATCATTATTAGAGAAGCTGCTGATGACATCGGCATTTCGTTTGGCTTATGCTAGGCAATTTTCTCAGTTATTTTAGACATGAAACATGCGGCAGCAAAGTTCGTTTCAAAATTGTTAAATTTCGCCTTTACTTCTTCGTGGTTTTTTTTTTGTCCACAAATAGCACCGTAAACATGGCTCAGCCATCGTATTCATCGAACTTGGACTCCTGCGATTTTTTCCTTTGCGAGGTCAAGGCCATATCAAAACGCACGTATTATATACTTAAAGAACTTCGAGAAGTGAAAAAAACGCTCGCTCAAGTGTATTGTATCTAGCGGAGATTGCTTTGCAATGGATAAATATTGATGAATAAATAAATATTTTTCGAGAGAAATGAAGAGTCATCTCTTTTTAACACAATGATATAGCAAACGAATTCAAGTCTTTTTTTTTACTCAGGTAAATTTCTCACACATCCTTATAAAAAAGGATATTTCTATAGTATAAGATGGGATATGTTCAATACTGTGCCAAAATCGTATAAGATGAAACAAAAACTGTAAGATATCTTATAGGCAGCGGTTAATAAACAAGGGATAGTAGGGATAATATGACTCCTTGAAGTGACAACATATCCTCTCAGAAATAAAAAATACCCACTTCTTATTGCCAGATAAGATGCCGTTCATACAAGAAATATGAAACCTCAGTGCACTTCGTGTTCACCTAAGCCACGCCCAGCCTTCGTACTTCGTGTGATGTTTGTTCATGTATTTTTGTTCAGCCTACATATCGCAGTTTTTAACATATTTCGACGAAATTTGGTATTTTTCTCTAAGAATGCACGCTATTGAATTCGATCGGATCATTTAAAGATTATAACAGATGTCACAATTTCAAATATATTTCTTTTACATATACGTTTAAAAAATTGCCGTTATAAATTGCCGATATAAATATTATAGGTGGCATTTGCTTTGCGATTTGCAGAAATGTAATAACCAAGTGTTATAATATGGAATATTACGACACTTTTGTAATAGATGTTACAGTTTAAGAAGTATTGCAAAATAAAATGCAAGTTTTTCAATCACTGTATTCTGCAGCGCCATCTCGTAATGATCAGAAGTTGTACTTGGTTACTGTCCATGATAATTTTCTTAAAAAAAGAATCCAATTTATGGTGAATAATTAATTGTAAAAATCCGGCACCATTAGAATTTAATTTCCGTCAACAGCAGAGATAAAAAATTGATAAATTGAATTCATAAAGGGAAAATTTATTGATGAGACAGAAGACGACATGTTTCTTTCGTAGTTATGAACTTTATATTAAATCTTACCGTTTTCTCAATGTTTTAATTTCGTTGTTACTAGTGCAGCCGAGGTGGAATTGCA
Source organism: Glossina brevipalpis (assembly GCA_000671755.1). NCBI lineage: Eukaryota > Metazoa > Arthropoda > Insecta > Diptera > Glossinidae > Glossina > Glossina brevipalpis. Next base: position 641,074 of record KK351049.1, on the reverse strand, counting down.
ATATTAGTGCTACCATTAGGAATTTTTAATTCAATTTCTGACATTGGTAACCCAAAATTGTGAATTGCATGTATTTATGAACAATTTGCTCTTCAAGGTATAAGGAAATGCAACGCTGTGTCATACGAGGGATTTGGCTAATAAGAAAATTTTACAAAAAGATTGATTTTTCCTGCAATTGCAATCAGTTTAGTGAAAATTTTTGGCTGCATAACGTGAAATCGCGCTTCTTGCCTATATCGGAATTCTAATTAGAAAATTCAACTTTAATTTTTACTTTACATATATTTTAGATAAAGTATACTTAATTAGTTTGCGTGAGTACGTAACTTAAACACTAATAAAAACCACTCGAGTAAAAAACTACTTGCTGTTGAAAATTCTATAAAACTACTTAGAAAAAAATTTTTTTGTAACAAAGAGCGCGTGTAAAAATTTTTTTCGCCTTATATTCTGAACCGAAAAATTTTTTCTATTTAGAAGCAGTTTTTTTTATAACGGGAGCAGAAGTTCATTTTTAATTGAACAATTTTTTTTAAATAAAAAAAATATTTTCTTCTTTTCGTATATGAAATAAAAAAAAAAATTAAAATCGCGTTTTCTTACCATAAAACAATGTAAGATTTTAATGGGAATTAAGCAAGCAGAATAGAAAAAACAAAAAAGAAAAAAAACTGAAAAACGGGAAAAAGTAAAAATCGTGTAAAAATTATGTAAAAATACATTCAACGCAAATTTGCGTTTCGCTCCGCTGTTTTGTAAACGAAATTTATCTCATGGAGGAGCTGTAAAAGAAACAAGAGACAAAAAAGGAAACGAATCATCTGAATTTGCGTTTGCTTCACAGAGATCTGTTAAGTTCGCAGAAAAGCTAGTGGCTTGTTTATTTTAGAGCACCAACACAAATACAGCAAAAACAGCAGAAAAGAAAAAAAGGCGAAGAAGATTCTCTGCATAGAATTATTTTCTTTTACAAACTCCCCCAAAGACACGTACAGAAAAAGAATTAAGCAAGTAAGTACGGGCATTTTTCTACCAATAATAGCCAAAATATTGCTCTCATAGAATATAAAATTTTGTATCGTTATTGTTAGTCTGCAATTTATGAAAAATTAAAATTGGAAAAAGAATCCGAAATGTCCGCGAAACAGCAACAAGAATCAAATAACCAACGTGTGCATATGTAAAATTTTCTGACAATATGCGCGTTTACCTAAATTGCTCGCAAAAGGTAAAATTCTCATTAAATTAATGTATTCGCGCACACATGAATGTGTGTGCATTATGTCTATTGTTTTGTCGGTGTTTTTTTCCATTTTTTTTTCTTATATAAATTATCCAATTTAAAAATGGATTAAAGCAGAAAAAGAAAGGAGTGCCTAGAGTCGGTTGTTCAGTTTGTATGGCCTTAAAAATTCCCTTTACGAGACTTTTTACATCCATTTGGAATGTGGAAACGCGAATCTCGTAATCTCATTTCAGGCAAAACTAAAAGCTTGCAGAGGCCTATATATTTGGATGCGTTTTATTGTTTCTAGGCAAATAAATACTAGGCTAATTGACCAGCGCAGGTTACAAAATGATAGGAATTTGTGGCGGATTCGTTCAAAAGAAGTGAATGTGACCTCTTTTTTTTGCAATTCTTTTTCTACAAAGATTTCAAAAGTGAAAAAATTTATTTTACAAAATGACAGAAAAGGCAACGATGAAAACCTTTATATATAGAGTCAGTTGTACTACAGTGTTTCATTTTTTCAGCTTAATGTTTCAAAAAATTCTTTAAAGTGCTTATGAAAAGTAGTTAAGTTAATTCATATAAAAAAATTGATATTGATCTATGTGGCGTTTTATCAAAGTGTCATATTTTTTCATTTAAATCGAAGGCGGCCATGACAATTTTTGTGACAATTAAATCCAGGGCAATCTTTAAAATATTTTTAACTTTGATTTTGCACAAGTGCGTGACCGTGAAAAGACTGGACTACAAAAAAAAAAAAAAAATTGTATAGAAAAAAATTTTTGCAAAATTTTTGTTAAGGATGTGTGAAGTTCAGATTTCATCAAACACAAATGCATTGAAAACAACATAGTAGAACGCTGTTACAAATACTTAACAGAATTCTCTCAAGAACTGAGACAAAGTATGCGTTGAAATTGTTTTTTGTGTTTCTAAATACTAGTGTTTGGCGAAACATTTAATTAGAAATATTTTATTGACTGTGTGAAACAAATAATCTTCAAAATTAAAGAGAATGCCAAATTTAACACAAACAAATAAAAAGTGTTTAAAAACGTTGTGAAAGAGCTGATGAGTTTTCAATCGGAATTATGTTATGAGAAGTGATTAAAAAATAGCCGTGCAAAAATTTCAGAATACATATATTTTATGGTTTCATTCTCAAAAATCTTTAAAATTACAATTACCGGGTCTATGATATTATACTACTACATTTTCTTAGTTTATGTAGACAAAGTTAACGTCACTTTGGATGTGCTAGCGGCCGACTTAACCAAGTTTTTAATGGCAAGTGGTTTTTGTCTTTTCAATATAATAGGGCAGGAATTTGAAAGATTAAAGTGTAAATTGTTCTTGTGATTAGCGCTAACATCGATATCGATTCAGTCTGCTTTCTATTTGACTCTGAAACCATTTGTCGAAAATCTGGTAAGTCTGAAATTCCTTCAATATATCAAAGTACGCAAACATATCGATAATATGGAACTACTTATGATCTGCGGCAGATTGTATTTGCAATTTGTCCAAAACTCTTGCATCGGGTTTTTTACGTTACTAAAACAATCAATTTTATTTCGTTCAGTTCCCATAGAACTAAGAGTTTGTTTGCAAATAATTGTTATTATTATTAGTGTATGCAATAAGACATCACAATTTTACCGTATCGTTTATAGGGTTCAAAAGATCTTAAAAAGGTCTTGAGGGACTTAAGCTTGTTTGGTTCTAAAGATAACAAAGGGCATATTTTGCTTGTGAAGGAGAAGCAAATGCAACCCTGGCGACTTTGAAACAAAATCGTCTGCAACTTGGATAGTTTGTGAAAATATGATTAAACTTTAAATGTTTGTTTCATATATTTTAACCATCTATTGTGTTTTTAGAACGAATGAAATCGTGGACAGTAAAATTTAATTGATAAATAGATTAATTGTAATAAACTTATTATTATTATTGTCGTTTTAACATTGTTCTCTATTCGCGATGAAACTGTTCTCTCTAGCTATCTGTAAAAAAAATCGACAAATTCTCCCACATACACAAAACTAGAGAATAAAATAAGAATAGATAAAATGTATGGAAAGCAAAAATGAAAAAATTGTTTGCAAACACTATATATATATATATATTATATGCTACCAAACTCATACATATATATAAATATATATATAATATATATATATATATATATATATATATATATATATGTATGTATGTATATATGTATGTATGTATTATATGTGTTTGGTAGCATATAATATATATATACCTACATGTATATATATACTTTATTGTTTACTAGCAATCATGCTTTTGTTTTTGCATAGCGAAGAGAGAGAGAGCATCTATTTGCTCAACATACACACTTACGAATATCCAAGCACAGTAGTTATGTTAACAGTATTTAGTGCAGAAACAAAATTGTGTTTTTGTCATTGTTTTCGTTTGTTCTTCTTCACCATAAAAAATTAGAGCAAGAAGTAAATAAGAGCAAAGCATAGTTAAACCTTAACTATTGTGCTAATGGTACAAAAAAAAGAAAAAAAAGAGAACGCTTAGAAGCACGTGTATTGTTAAATTTATGTACCCTATATATATGCTGTGCTTGAAGCAATTGATCATCAATATAGATGTGTGTGAACCTAGAAACAGACATACGCAATAATAAAGACGTAAGCTAATCAACTAAACTTGATAACGCTCCTATAATATATATAATATACGGACAACCCCATTTAAATATTACACATTTACATAATAAGAGCGCATGGCCTAGTTTTACAGTTTGTGCTTTGATTTGCTTATTTTCAACTATGCTCATATGCATTCACCTACATCTTTGTTTACTAATAAAGAAAAAAAGTATATACTTTTAATATATACGGATGCAAAATTAAAAAAGACTTTGGTTTTCAGTGTCAACTGAATCTTCTCCAAAATGCTGATTTGATATTAAAGATACTCGTTTATCGAACAGCAACTCAAACAATCCGCTTTTAAGATTGCACTCTTGAAAGACGCACAAAACGCATAAATTTTCTCCGCTACCATTACGCGCGTATGTATAAAATTTTTTTTTATTTTTTTTTTTTGTGTAGAAAACAATAACGGCATTAGCATATAGATAGTTATTTAAGTTATTGGGTCATTTAACAGAGCATGTGACACAATGTGATCTGGTTTAGTAAGAGATATGTTTTTTTTTTTAAAGAATTTGTTTTTGTTCATTTCAGGTGAATAGTTAATATTATTGTTAAATATTGCTTTGTGAAGATTTTTAAAATAAGATCACTCAGAATGGCTAAAGTAGCTGTGGAAAGCTTAACGCGCTAAATAAAAATAGAATTCTACAAATGATAAAAGCAATTTGAAATGAAATTAAATTAATAAATTGTCTTTTGGTTCATCTGATATTGCATCATTGGCAGTTTAAAGTTTGCGCTAACTTATTGTTAGCAATTAACGCGCGGGAAGACAAATGTGAACTTGTCTTTAGTCCGACTGAGAGTTTTCGAGAGATTGGGATGACAGCTCTCAAAAGCCATTCGATCTATTCTATCAATATAATAATTTCCCGTGATGAGGAGGACTATTTATTTATCTCGCGCTGTTTTAATATATATTTTCAAGCATTTTGGAAATTATTAAGGTTTCATTTTATATAAAAAAATATTGCGGCTCGAAAGATTGAAAAATTGTAAATTTATCTTTTCCAAAATTGAGTTTTATTTCCTTTCAGTTTTCCTTGCGAACGTGTTCGTTGTGTGTAGACAATATATCTTTGGAGGATATTGATTATATATATTTTTAAGATAAAATATATTTGAAAGTAAAACTTTTTTATGAGCAATTTTTAAATCCTAGATTCACCAAAGATCAGAGCTTGGTAACTTACCAGAAGCTCGGTTCAGTTTTTTTTCCTGCAAAAGTATTAACTGTAAAGATATTCCCATCGATTGTAAAAATAAATTTTGTTGCTTTTCTTTTTTCTTTTTTTTTTTTTTTTTTTTTTTTTTTTTTTTTTTTTTTGAAAAAAAAGAGCGTTTCCGTTGATGTAATTGGAAATTTACACCTAAATAATGACAAGCATATCGATATGTCCCACCTACCCCACCGCATTTAATACATATTAATAATTCGTAGAAATATGTAAAAAATGAAAGTAATTTTCTCTGTTCTTATTTTATTATCTTTTCATGTATTATTTGCTGCTGCTGTTGTTGTCGTTTTTATCTGCTCTTGATGATGATGCCTATCTCTGCAATATTTACGATGGTTGTTGATATGTGTACAAATAATATATACATATATAATCAAAACAAAAACAATAATAATGTTCGTAATGTTTTTATTATGCGCTATGTATTTGCCATGACATCTTCAAATAACAACAACAATCCGTGATAATTTCTTCTATTCTAAAATTAGGACAATACAAACAAAAAAAAACTTAAAGAATTCATTGCAACAAACACAAAAAGCGACATTTTTTTTACTTTTCGTTTCTGCTACAAATCCCATTAAAAAGGCAACAAATCGAGAAGAAGAAGATATATAGTGATTAGCGCATAATTTGTAGAAAAACGACATAAAACTTGATAAATAACCTATAAATTACTTTTATTTATTGAATTTTTTTTTTAAATTGAATGTGTTTTGTGTGGTTATTATCATAAAACTAAAGTATTTGCAGCTTTAATCCACCACGCAAGCGGAAGTCATTGATTCGTTAACTAATTAACGAAAATAAAATGGATTCATTACAATTGCAACAAAAAGGTATGTATATGTGCATAAAAGAAATACCATTAATTTCATCCTATGCAATGATGTGAAAAATAATGACAAACAGAGAGAGAGAGAGAGAGAGAGAGAGAGAGAATTTGTTTTAAAACTTACCAGCGAAAAGTTAGTTTAATACTGGCCACGTGAGTTCAATTTGTGGGAATTGCTTCGACTTTCAACAAAACATAGAATCATTTCTAAATACACGATGTATTTCCATTGTTCCGTTGATTGTTTATGCAAAAAATATGGCTTCTTGTCCGGTAAAGGTGTCAACTTAAAACAGTTAGGTGTGCATTCCAGACAAAGCATTCAAAGGTATCCCTCTGTATCCCCCTCCTCTAGTAGTGTAAAAGCTTAGAATAAACCTTGAATTTTCGTGAACTACTCTGCATCTGTCAACATAATGGGAACATATTTATATAGTTATTATGAGTAGTAGACCGCTCCAATTTTAATACAATATTCTTCGAAGATTTAGATTCATTCCTTGTGATTAATTTTAAGGCGAGCTAAAGCAAAATCTTATTTATAAGTGTTTTTGTTGTATATATGTAAACTATTACTCTAGCCATACTCTGAAATTATTTGAGCATATTTTTATATAATAGGGAAGCTAGACTGTCACACAAAATAAATATAGACAAAGATACGAAGGGTGTAAACCACAAACTATCAAAATGAATATATTGTAAAATTCTTAAAAATTTTTTATTTTATATGCTTTTTTACACATATGAAACTTTTTCGTTTCAGCCGCCACAACATCGAATTCTATAAGTACTGCCTCTACTAGCAACACTAAGAACTCTGGTAGTGGCAGTAATGTCCCGATAACTGTGCGGTTTAATACCGGTGACGAATCCATAGATGATGTTTTTCAATCGTACCACAATAACAGCGCTAATAATATCCCTACAAACGTCGCTAGTGGTGTAGGTGGTGGCGGTGGCGGCGGTGGCGGAGGTCCATCTTGTATTTCAGGAACAAATGTCACCAGCGCTAGCACTCCAATTACGTCTAATATTGGTCATGGTGGCGAAACGTTATCAACCAGTCCTTCCCAACATCAGCAAAATCCAATCGTTAATGTAAGTACCGATACAACGTTTTTGTTGTTTATTTATGAAATATTCTAAAAATAGCATTAAAAACGGGGAATTTTAAAATTAATTTATTTGAAATTCTGGAAAAAGAAGAAAAAAAAAGTTATCGTTTTCAAATGATTAGTCATTTAGAGTATATGATATGGTGTTGTTGTTATTTATTCGTTTAGATGTTTAGTTACCCATTAAGAAAGTTTAAAATTTTTAGTTTTATTTCGTTATCCGCCGCTATCGTAATATAATTTATATATAAATTATTTTCTAGTGTTTAGCGTGGTGTGCGTGTGCTGATCTGTTTTTCTTTTCTCTTCTATTTTTATCAAAAGTGTGCTAAATTTTATCGAGTTTTTTTTTCTTTACACTTTTTTTTTACATGCCTACATATGAAGCATATACAACATAACGCAGGACGTGTACTACTACGTACCTATTTATTTATATTCTATACCGATTGTTGAGTCATGCGTGTGTGTTGTTCTTTTTTCAAGTAAAAGATTCTTCACATTCTTTGTTATCTACGCCAATGTTAATGTAGTGATTGGCTTTTAATCTTCAACCTCGATGTTTAAAAAGTTCACATCTATAAACTGCTCGTGAATTGATATTCGCTGGCGCATATAAGAAATCATTTATTTGAGGTAAAAAAAGTCTTTTGTAAGATTTCATTTGTGTAATGAAATAGAAATTTTTAAAACGCCTCCAAAAAGAGATAAATCCCCCGACGCGAGATATTAAAGATATATATCGCATTCGATTTCGATTGTGTTCGATAGTGGTTTGAATAATAAATAAAGTCGATTTTTGATAATAATTGAACTGTACTCCTACTAAGTTCTACTGCAACAAAATGAGAAGAAATTGGAAAAGAAATTAGGGCCTAAAGAGAGGACTTACTTTAGTTCTTACGGGCAAAAAGAAAGGACATTTTTAAATTCTTTATAGAATCTCATTTTATGCGAATTTTGCAAGAAACTTGTACAGTGTGTTGTGCGGGACCCTGGATTGAGTATTTTCATCTTGCAAATGACATAAAAATAAAATCTGTTATTTTACCCTACTTATTATGATAGAGAAGTCTTAAGAAAGGAGTTAAGGTCTCAAGGGGCAGCGCCGTTGAATGTCAATGATGAAAACGTTGCGTTCTCTCTGAATATCGGATGAACAATATTCTCTTTAATTATCTTTAACGTTCCATATATGTTTCAGGGATATTATGATAAGTGCAAGATTACATTGCAATCGCGGACAAAATGACACAATCAGAAGACTAGGCGATAATGGTATGGCGGTGTCAGTGCGGTGCCGTATGCCGTTTTTGCTGAATCTCATATTTTTGCTTGAAGAGAAGTATTATTTACTACTTTCTCGTTTTTCAATTTCAATTAGAAAATTTTTAGATGGAAATTTAGTCCTCAATAAAAATAATCTTAAATATAACATTCATCCATTAGCTATGTGTGATATACAGGCATTATTGCACAGTGACCACTGAATGATTCGAGCGAAGGGTAGTAGTAGTAGTTATTTTTATATCCGGCAACAAAACCCTAATGAAATATTTTATTTATAAATGCTACAATCAACGTTTTAAATGCATAAAAACGTACCCGAAAGTATATACGCTGCTACACTCTTGTTTATATTGTTAAGTGTATTTGTCTGCATACATAATAGCACATGCACATGCACTCATATGCATACGTAATTATTTTGGCTGCATGTCATTATATTTTGTGTAGCCAAACATTTCTATGAATAAATTTATGGACGTTTATGGGTGATTTACATATTTTACATCATGTGCGAGTATGTGGCCGTGTGTGTGCATTATTATTTACGTAGTTATATTTATTGTATTTTGGTTACAATTTTAGTTGGATTTAAATGTGTGTGTGTGTACGCTTTGCTGCTACAGCTGACAGGTGTTGGAAACGTTTTTTAACCATCATCGTGAGATAGAATTGGAGACGTATTAATTTTTTCAATCGATCTGTAACGTCAACAAAGGAGAATGCATTCTGCCATCAATCAGCACTTAAAAATTTATAAGAAAGTTTGGTATATCCGGAGGAGAGTCCTGCGCGCACGGTCATATACGTATTACTTAAAAAAGCCTTATATCAAATCACAATAACCAAATTAATCGCGATGAGACAGAATCTCTTTTTAGGGCTCTAAATATTCTAAATATATTGTGTACATAGATGAGCGAAGTGAGAAATACGGCTTAAGTTTGTTTTTTTAATGAATCTCCGAAATTTTGCGTGTTATGAATTTGTTATAAGCTTCAGGTGCTCACCGTCGATCAAATGATCAACTGATCGACGGTGATGTAGTTAATTTGACAAACTTTCAGAAAGGCCAGAAATTCGAATTTTTACATGAAATTACCAATTTTTCCATGTGTACTACGGCCAAATACAATTTTTGAAATTTATTTACTTACAGCATAAACTATATATACATTCCAGGGGGGATTCGAATTGTGCTCCAGGTCACTCCAAGCGTGAGTGAATTTAAAGAATAGGTTATGAATTAAGGTATCAATGCATATATCTCTATATGAGAGAGCGGGGTAAACGCGCTAGGTATATAGGCAGGCATCCAAAATGTGTTCTTCAAAGCAAATATATAGTTGCGGAACCTGAATGAGAACCTGAATACTGTTCATACTTGATAACGCTGTATAACATATCAATTTGTTGAGTAACTGTTCGCTTATCAAAGAAATGGTTTAAGTCAATCAATCTACTACTGATCTTTCGGTTGCGATCTCATGACTGTTTATTAGGACATTGTGCTTTCCAACATAGGTTGATAAGTTAAATAAGTTAAGTAAGCTGTGTTTTTAAACTCCATATTATATTATCGTTTATATCAAATAATTTATATATATATAATAATAATAATTTTATATATATATATTATGTATATATTACATGTCTACGTATGATGTAATTTAAACGGTTAATGTGAGGGTGTGAGTTGTAGGTATATAGTATAGTTGGGTATTCAAATATTGAATTGTATGTGAAATGTTTGTTTTTACTTGATGATGGTATCTTGGTGTTTATCAAATTTTGATTTGATGTTTTTCTTTTTTTACTTGCAGTCTGATGAATTGAATGCCCGTAATAATTTTCTACAGGGAAATTTCTTCAATCGCAAAAGGTATGTAAAATATAAAATAGTTTTGAGACTCAAACAGTATACGGCGGCGCATGCGTCAATCACTTAAAAAGTACAAAGAGTAACAAATATATTTTCAAACTTTTTTTTTTGTATTTTATTAAGCAAAAATCAGTTACGCTCTTTGTGCTTTAAAGGGATATTTTTGTTATTTTAGTTCTTAACTTAATAAAGAAATATGCATACTATATACGGCTTTAATGGAATTTTGAGAAATAATGATTAGAGAGAGACGACTACAACGTATGTATTATTATAGATTATGGGGTTTCTGCGTACTCAAATAAAATCATGTCTAAATTTTAATTATTTTCGCTCTTAAAAAATTTCATCGATAAAAATCCCTTAAGTACACATCACCCACCAATGAGAAAGTACTCATATATATCGTATACACACGTTCGTCATGGTTTTTTTTCTTTCGTTCGAAAAGAATGTTTTTCTTTCTTTTGTTTATTCTTATTTTTATATTTTTTAAGAGCACAAACAACAATAACAAACATGATACTAATGATTAGGCACGCAAGAGACTGTGTAAAATATAAATCACACTAAAGCAGGACTCTGTTGTCAGGTATGTCATAAAATCACTTTGTATGCATATCTTATTTTGTGTCATTTCATATCTTGGCCATAAATTCCTCTCTTAGGTCATAAAATTTTATTAAAAAGCAAAAAAAAAAAAATTAATTGTCGCTCTGTGCACAATTTGTTTAATAGAAATTTAATTTCAATTTTAATAATAACTGCCTCACCCTACCTGACCCCCGTCGTCGTAGTCTATCTTTGTTAACCACAATTTCCAATAATGGTATGACAATAACAATAATAACACTTTGCTAAGTATGTTTCATTTTATATATCGCGCACTATAAAAAAACTAAGAGGCTTGTGTTTTAGCTGAATACTTGACTAGAAACACAAGAAAATATGAAATGGAAAGCATGTTCTTAAATGTGGACAATACCGTATGACGGCTTAGAGATCATCTAAAATATATAGTACACAGATGTATTTTCCTTAGTTTACTTATTTTATTTATATGGGCGGAAATCAAAGGAGCGTTTCCAAAATCAGTGGATCTTAAGAAGGTGACGGGTTACGTGCGTTAAAGTTAAGACTTCTCTTCTTCGCGTATGGCTTTGCAGGTTGTGAATCTTTCGCGCTGATCAACGATGTAATCGGTAGTAAATGAATGTTATCTTGCTGCAATCTCTCTAAAGCGTGTTATAGAATGAATATTAATGTAGTTATAAAAATTAGGAATATAACAAATAATTAATATTTGATCTCAGCCAATGGTCGCTTAGCTTTGTCAATAGAATCTAGCTCTAGGATCTCGAAAGTACTTGACTTTTCATTGATAAATCGCAGAATTTGTTTTACAAAAGCAAATGGGCTCTTAATTTCAGTTTTTAAGAATCGCCAGAGGTGATTAAAATATTTTTAATATTACGTGCGTTTACAATGTTACAAATGGAACGTGTTAGAATTGGTTTATTTGTTTCAAATATGAGACGCGGAATCATTTAAATTGAAATGACATATATGTGTGTACGTAAAACAAGGGAAAACATATATATGTGTGTACTGATGCATAGGTACATGTAGACAAGTCAGGTAAAGTATAGTTAGAGTACGTAAAAGATTAAAGATGTTTCTCATATAGTGCTCGTGTCGTCCCGTCACGTTCGTTTTATTCCTTTTCGCTTTTCCCTTTTTTCCTTTTTGTTCTTTTTTCTTCCATTATTCCCATAGTAACTTAGGAAGTGAGAAATTTTAAAGGAGTTTTATATTATTCGTGTACGCATGTGTGTGCACCTGAATAAATTATACATACAATTTCGCCAGGAGTATAAAATTGCACTAAACACACACACACACACACATACACATACAAACAAATAAGCATCCGCCCGTGGAAATATGATAAATTACCTGTAATGTAAAACTTTAAGGAGAATTTTGAAAGATTGTCTTCGTCTATCTTCTGAGAATTCAATTTATTTTATTTATGAAAAACAAACTGGGACCAACTAAACTAAGGTGTGTATGTGTGTATTAGATCTCACTATTTCTTTTTCCCATAACCATATTGAAATGGTGATTAATGAATAAAATGATTTGGTAAAGGAATAATTACGTCTCACATATAGTTTGGAAGCGCCAGTTGTTAAAGATTTAAACGAAGAAACGTTTTAGCGATCTTTGTGTTTGCAACATAAACAAAAAGGAGTAGATAGAAAACAAGCAGATTCTGTAAAGATTTCTCAATAATTAAATGTACATGTATTTATTGTTACTGTGCGCTGGAATCTCTTCATCGTGTAAAAATTCATTTCATTTGTAAAAATTGATAAAGTAAACTTAGGAAAAGTACGCCTGCAAAACTAACGAAAGATTACAATCAAACATTATCAATAATATATATACACAATTTAATCTATCCATCTGAAATTGTAGTATAAATTTAAACTTGCGCGCCTGTCCTCACTAATGTTGATCTTTAATTTTTTGCAGATTTTAATCACAAATTTTTAGTACGTGAGAAACTATGACATGAGAAAAAACTGGTCCTTTATTTATTTTAATTTAAGAATTTAATTCATTTTCGTCCACATTCTCAATTGGTGCGCACACTGGGTATATGATGTTCAGATCAGTAGAAGATTGTGACACGAGAGAGTTAGTTAATACGGGAGATTTTGTCAAGCTCAAGAAATTTATTATTTAATATAGAGAAAGGGAGAGAGAGATCCAGTGCTGCTCTGTGTAATGTAAGATTAATATGCTTTATAGTGCTAACTTTAGCCTGCTACTGCTGATGCTGCATAATAGGCAAACTTGTTATAAATTTTTGTTTAATAGAAGTTTTTGTTTTATTAAAGAGAAGAAGAAACTATTAAAATGCAATTGTGTTAAACAATACTGAACAATATGAAGCAATTTCTTAAGTGAGTTATTATGTAGATATATAGCGGCAAAGCAAAGACACTGAAAGCTTCTAAAAATGTCAACATTGCATAAAATTTACATATTGTCGACAATATTTCTACATGCAAGTAGGAGAGAAAGTAAACACACAGGGAAAAGAGAGGGTGAGAGAGAGAAATAGTGCGAGAGAGAGACGGAGAAAAAGAAATAGTGCGAGAGAGAGAGAGAGAGAGCGAGAATGATAGACGGTAAGAGAAAAAAAAACTGATCGAAAAAGGAAAATGTGTTCACGTACACAAATAGACAGTCTCGACAGCACTTTTGAATCTTGTTTATCTGCACACACATGTCAAACTTCGTAAAAATCAAGCAATAATGACTCTGATTATAGAATGAATGTATGGATGAATGAATGAATGAACGAACGAATGAATGAATGAAGTGAAAGAATGTGTTTGTTTACTCCGTGATTGGGGATGATATTGGTGTTGTCTCGTCTCGTCTTATATCTGTATAATAAAACAAACGATGACGATGTTGAAGGTGTATTGTTAACATACGTAAAAGTCATTACCATTACCAACAATAACTGAATCCATGCATGCATATGTAGTATATACACAATATATATATAGGAATGAACTTACTCTACTCTCTCTAAAGGATGTAGGTATGTTAAATTTGTCGTGCCTTTCGATGTATTGACACGAAATTTTATATCATATTTAAGATCTCTAATTTAATTAGTTATACATATATGTGTCTGTCTTCTCAAAAGGAAAAAGTTTCGAAAGCAATCACTCTTAAATAGAGGCGCGCGTAGTTAATTTACAGAATTAAGTTGTAATATATAAATGAAAATAAATGAAAATTGTTGACAGCTGGTGCCCAAGATTCGTTTTAAGATTTTTATTTGCTTTATTCTTATTTTTTGCTTCACCATCACTTAATACAAAAACGAGAGATTGACTCGCAGGCACAGTGTCTAGCCATGTGCAACAAAGTCAGAGGCTGTTAGGCTCCAATTTTGTTTTGCTTTTTTTTTCTTTTCCTTTTTTGCTTTTTATTCATACAATTTTAAAATAAAAAAGAAGTGTGCGCCGTTAGACGGAGAGAGAAAGACAGAAAGAGCAGGGAATAACACAATCAATACAAACAGCATGAATTACTGTAAAAGAAGAATTAAAAGCGTCTGGCTTGTAAAAAAGGGTTTTCTGCATATGCGTTTATGCATTGTGTGTTACTGTTGTGTAGTAAAAATTGCTTTTATATTCAAAGTTTCTTTTTTTTTTTTGCAGCTTTAGTAGGCCGTTTGTAAAGTATTTCAATTTTAAATGAACATAAAAGTAATAACCAGAAAATTGCATACAACAGGATAACAGACAGACGAACACAGACAACTTACTGCACTAAGTAATACTTCAATAGTTTTTTTTTTTTTTTTTAAATGCCTGTAAGGGAGTCTGTTGTGTTTCTGTTTATGGTGTAAGTATTTATTGATTTTGTAGTTAAGATTAAGAGGTTTAAAAATGTCCTTAACGTAAAACAGAGAATGTTCTTAACACATTGCACTACCGTCTAGCCCAGATCGAGACAGTGTACGCACGAATAGCCAATGAAAGTTTCTTGACCCTTCACGTAATTATAATTCATCCGGACGAGAATAGATTAGGGAACTGCCTGAACAGCCGAATAGCACAGGACGAAAAAAATGTAACATGATTACTTACAAGTTTATGTAGCATAACAACTTAACGACTAAAGTAAAGCTTATTGACAACGATGATAGAAAAAGCCTCCGATTATGTACCACAAAGTGGGATTACAAGCTACTCAAAACGGTCTCTTAAGTAATTCTCTTTTCTTATTGTGCAATTATTCTCTACAGATTCTAAAATTATCAAAATTGAGGGATGAATTTGAAATTTAGTTTAGTTATAATAGCCACCTTTGTGTGTATATGTGTGTTTTTGCGTTTCGAAACTATTTTAAGGTAACCTAACCAGCACCTGTATAATATAATACGTTCACTCTTCAACAAGCAATTCATTAAATTTATTGCTCCTAAAAGCAAGCAATCTCTTTTTTGCATCTTTCTAATGTTGCAAATCAAATTATCATATTAATATAGACCACATTTCAATTGTTCGCGCTAACGTTGAAAGTATGCATATTTCTTTCTCAGATGAACTTTTATATCAAGAAAAAAAAAAAAAAAGTATTTCAATTTTTAAGTAAACAATATTTTTAAAACACAAAGAAAATATTAACCTTTTTCCGCTCAACGTCGGCTTATGTGTCTCGTAACTAGTAAGTTCTTAATACTTAACTACAGTAAAAACTCATGACATTTAAATAATTGGCGCCAAAATAAAAAAAAAACGTTACAACATGTATTGAGTTTGTTATTCTGGGCCATATATTTCTATCCATGTCATCAATTTTATATATATTCTCTCACCATTCCACAATTATTAGTAGTTAATACTGGCTGCTTCTCTGTACATCAACACAAGTAAAACATTTCGAAAAATAAATTGATGTTAATTAAAATTAAATTAAATTAATTATACACCTGAATGTGTTTTCAAAGTGATTTTTGTGAAATTGTAAGAAGAGAATAATATGGATTTAGTGTTATTCACTTTATGTTATGTGAACGTGCAAAATTAAACATTAAGTAATAAAAATTAAAATATCAGCAGCAACACTTTAAAAGCATATTATATTTTGACCACTATCTCATCTATTCCCACTATCGACACCACATCAACACCGCCACCAATAGCTGTTATATTAATAATAATAACAATAATAATAAACAGTAACAACGAGAACAGCAAAAGCAACATCGCGAATTTTCTATGTAGTTATTATCATCAAATGACAAATTTTAAGCAGCAGCTTCAGCAATGTTACTATTGTAGCCACTCTTAACAGTGGCAGGAAGAACAACATCATTACAAAGGTGTTTCCATCGTTCGTTTATTCGTTCGTTCGTTCGTTTGTTTGCCGATTTTGTGCACTGGATTGCGTTGTTTTCTATCAAACACACAACATTCACCCACACCCATCCATATTTTTCCTTTAGAGCATATGCCAATTTGAACCGAGACTAATCTGATTAAAAAATCATCAGCAAAAATTGTCATCATTTACCTTAACTAACTGTAAACCATTTGCTATGATGCGCTCAACGTGTTTTAAGGGAAAATCAAATTTAGTTGTTAGACTCGTCTTCTAATGTATAATCAAATTGCAACTGGATGTGTTTATATGGTGTATGTGTTTTTGTATGAATTTGTGTGCGTGAATGTAAGTTGTGTGTTTACCTATGTGTGTGACTGAGTGTGTGAGTGTACGTACATGTATATTATGTGTGTATGTGTGTTGTTGTGTGTTTCGCTTTTATAAAATTCTTTAAAATATTCCATATATCCATTAATGTCTGATGAAATAATTATGAAATAATTATGTTAAAAATTGTAATTTTCAATTGCTTTCAGTTTTTTTTAATTAACAAATTGGTACCTTTTTTTCGATTTTTTTAAACTCTTTTTCTTATATTTCTGTCATACGCCCAGTGTAACATATATGTAAAGCTGCTGTTTATATAAAATAAAATCGATACAAAAAATTGAAACATTCATGGTTAACACATTTTATAAACTCACTTTATTTACAGTTAATATCAGAGAAAAAGATTATGCATTTGGTTGCTCTTCCTTCTCTGAATTAAAAAAGACACAACCGTCGTTGCATATCTGTAACGCTGGGCGGAAGTGGGTTAATATGTTAAAAATTATTTTTGGTGTATGTTCTGATTTCCTCCTACGCATTTATAAACAATATTCACACACTTAACGTTAATTGGTTCATATACAATAGAAGCATATATATAATTTAGCTAGATCTGTCCTTTAATTGCCAATGGCTGCAACAACATGTGTGGGCGTGTTAACTGAAATAACTAAAAAATACTTGCGAAGGTCTGTCTATTCTATTCTTGTTTAACTAAATTGAACCAAGTATGTAATCCAGAATCCAGAAGTTAAAATAGTAGCTAGAAAGATTGAATTAGCAGCTAGAGAGTTGGAATTAGCAGCTAGAGAGTTGGAATTAGCAGCTAGAGAGTTGGAATTAGCAGCTAGAG
>KK351049.1:590345-617627 GCA_000671755.1 Glossina brevipalpis | reverse complement strand
AATTCATAAAACCAATTCATAAAACCAATTCATAAAACCAATTCATAAAACCAATTCATAAAACCAATTCATAAAACCAATTCATAAAACCAATTCATAAAACCTATCACATATATCAAGCTTTTTGTGTGTTTTTAGTTTTTTAGTTCTGTTCTTGTCTTACTAGTTACTCGATTCTATCTGTGTATACAGACTATATAACCTATTGATCCATGAGAAAGAGATAGATCACTTTTATTCTGGTGACCTCAGTCTTCTAAGTTAGTATTTGTACGTCATGCGCAACTTTCTCATTTATGTTAGATTTTATTTAACTGCATGACAGTATTTTTTGGGCAAATCTAACTGAACATAAATAGAATATGCCATAGCATATAGTATTTTATTACTATATAAACAATAGAATTAATTTTTTTTACTTTGATAATATTGAGAAATTTTCGAATGTTTACGATGACTTCCTTGCACCTAAGGCGGAATAAAAATCGTAGCATCCAATAATCAATAATTTTGCGAAGTATCATTTACTTCGAAATATTGATGTGCCTCACAAGTTATACGAAAATGAATCTAAGAGAATATCTGGCGCATTTGTAATTGTTTTAACATTAACACCATGTACTACTTACTAGCAGTGACAGATATAACGCGGTCGGTCGCTTTCGTATAATTACATATATATTCAGAAGTGTCCTCATCACCCTTTCCTAACTGATTTTTAACAATGTTATTTGCTTCATGCCGATTGATTCATAATTACTCAGTCTCCTTCTTGAATTTACAAATTTTCTTAAACTGTTCAATACTAATAATGTAAGTGAACATCGAATAAAATGTTAGATAATACCAATTTGTATAATTAAATATATATTCAGAAGTGTCCTCATCACACTTTCCTTATTTTTAACAATGTTATTTGCTTCATGCCGATTGATTAATAATTACTTAATGTCCTTCTTAAATTTACAAATTTTCTTAAACTGTTCAATACTAATAATGTAAGTGAACATCGAACAAAATGTTAGATAATACCAATTTGTATAATTAAATATATATTCAGAAGTGTCCTCATCACCCTTTCCTAACTGATTTGTCGTGATTGATTGATTGTTTGCTGTCTGCTGATTGAGCAATAATTACCCGCGCTCATTCATGAATTTATAAATTTCCCTAAATTGTTCAATTCTAGTAATGTAATTGCACATTAGCCAAAATATTAGATAATACCAATTTGTATAATTAAATATATGTTCAGAAATCTCCATTGAGCTTTCCTAACTAATTTTTAATAATGTTGCTGTATACCATTAAGCTTTCTTAACTAATTTTTAACGATGTTGTTGCTGTACATACCGGTTGACTAATAATTTTAATCCTGCCTAACTAATATTTACTCACTCTCCTTCTCTTTAATTTACAAATATTCTTAAACTGTTCAATTCTAGTAAATGCTAAGAATTTTTATTAAGTTTATCATCCATCGAAAACGCATATACATAAGAAATAGGTTAAATTAAATAGCGTCTTTCATATTGTGCGTAAACGGAGATAACGTAACAACGTACGCATCAACAACGGAGGTTGTATTTCTAATAACTTTCTCCAAGAACCTCGCTTCTCTTCTTATCACTTATATCGTTCGCCCTATTAAAATTCATCTACATCATCCCTAAGGTTATCACTTCGTCACTAAGTTTCAGTCACGTCGTCACTAAATTTCAGTCACGTCGTCACTAAATTTCAGTCACGTCGTCACTAAATTTCAGTCACGTCGTTACTAAGTTTCAGTCACGTCGTTACTAAGTTTCAGTCACGTTGCCACTAAGTTTCAGTCACGTTGCCACTAAGTTTCAGTCACGTTGCCACTAAGTTTCAGTCACGTTGCCACTAAGTTTTAGTCACGTCGCCACTAAGTTTTAGTCACGTCGCCACTAAGTTTCAGTCACGTCGCCACTAAGATTGTCACGTTGCCACTAAGATTGTCAAGTCGCCACTAAGATTGTCACGTTATCACCGAGTTTCATTTACGTTATTACTACGTTTCATTTACGTTATTACTACGTTTCATTTACGTTATTACTACGTTTCATTTACGTTATTACTACGTTTCATTTACGCTATTACTACGTTTTATTTACGTTATCACTACATTTCATTTACGTTATCACTACGTTTCATTCAATTTATCACTACGTGTCATTCAACTTAACACTACGTGTCATTCAACTTAACACTACGTTTCATTCAACTTAACACTACGCTTCATTTACGTTAACACTACGCTTCATTCATGTTAACACTACGTTTCATTCATGTTAATACTACGTTTCATTCATGTTAATACTACGTTTCATTCAAATTACAGCTACGTTTCACTCAAATTATCATTATTCACGTTATCCGAAAACGTTCACTTACTTTGCTTCATACGTTGTGTCACATCAAAAGAAAAAAATATATATAACCTTTTTACCGTCAGCACTAAATCTCTGCTAGTTAGTTAAGCAACTCACGCTGTTCACCACGTTTCAATATCTTTTTCGCACAGCTTTTCCCTTTTTTTCCCATTCTATTTGTTATGAATTGACTCACTTCGTTGATAAACTAATTTTCATAAGGTTTAGTAAAAATATCGCTTTCGCATTTTACATTAAGTTTTGCAAAAAATTAAAAAACTATAAAAAGAAAAAAAAAAGAAAATCTGCTCTCAGGTCGACTCATAAATAATTAAATACACGGTTTTCCTCGTTCCCTAATGCCGTAATAATAAAATAAAAAAATTTGATTTTCAATTCAGCAGCAATTTTTTAAGAGCAACTTATTTGTTGATTACTACAAAATTTTGGGAGCATCAGCCTCTCAAATCAGTCTTCGTACACACAACCCATTATATTAATATAACTTGCGATACAAAAATGTTTCCTATTATTAATAAATTTTTTTAAAATAATTTTATTGCAAATTTTAACAATTTTTAAAATTTAATGGATTAAATATTTTAATTTTAGTTTGTTATTTTTTTTTTTGATTATTATTATGATCTGTTATTTTTTATATATTGTTTTTATAATATTGTTGTTTTATATATAAAATCGACGTTTATTTAGTTTTAAATATTATTTAATTTTTTCTTGGCGGCCGAGTTTTTTGTATAATTGCAATTATTTTTATTAATTATAAAGAAACTCTGCTTGTGTTCAGTATTAGTTTTTTTTTTTGTTTTAACCATAAATACCTTTTCAAAATCACTTAAATATTAAATTATATTTAAATTTTATTGTACAACTACTACCTTAGCTAAAAAACAACATTTGTAATTATTAATTAATAAATTTGTTATTAGTTAAAAACGAAAAAATCCTAACTGTTTTTATATAAAAATTTTGTAAACATTTTTTTAAATGCCAATAAAGCAAAAAAAAATTTTTTTTAAACAAATCTCTTAAAACAAAAACTTGTGCAATATATTTATAAAACTATGAAAGAACGCTAATCTCTAAGGAAAATAGAATTTCTAAAAAAAGAATTTTTTTACCTTTTTCTTATTTAAAATAAAGAGTAGTTGAAAATTATAATTAAAAAAAAAGGAAAAAAAGAAACAAAAGAAAATTGAAGTTTTTACAAAACAAATTTTTATGTGAAAGGGCTCAGAAGGTCGTAATTGCCGAGCCTTAAAAATAACAAATATTTATATAACTAAAGACATTAATCATTTTTTGAGAGACTTCTTTATAAAATTAGTGAAAATTTTTGTTATACTAACATTTTAGTTAAAAAATTAATAAAAAGAAAAAAAAGAATCTACCAATTGCTTCAAAATTTTGGCAATAACTACAAAGAAGAGAGAATTTGAAATAAAAAGTTAGTAAATTTTTCTAGAATTTTTATTAAAAAATTTTTTTCAAATACAATTATTGTTTTTAATAATAATAATAGTAATAAATAATAATAATAATTAATAATAAATAATAATAGATAATGATAAATTATAATAAATAATAATGAATGATAATAAATAATAATAAATGAAAATAAATAATAATGATAATTAAAAAATAATAAAATAAATCTAGTGCGTTACCAAAAACGATGACCTTTTCCTCCTTTTAAGAATTTTTTTTTTTTTATCTTTTTGTTAATACATATCGTCCCAAGTAAAAACAGCAAGCAAAAGAGAGAGAAGGTCTTTAAAATTTATTATATTTTTATAAAGCAAACTATATAGAAAATTCCAGTCCCTACATAGAATCTTTTGGAAATCGTGCAATTTGTGTAAATAGTTTTGTTCTAGATACAGCAATAACTGAAAAATCCTTTTGTTTTACGTTTTGTTTTATACACATAGAATACAATTTTATACTTTTTTATATAACAAATATCAAACTTCATATATGTAATATGTATTAATTATACATGAGCAAATAGTTTTATTAAATAATTACATTAAAAATGTCGAATGGAAAACTATATCTTCTAAAAGTCTTTGAGTTTCGCACTTAACGAACTTGATGAAATTATGTTGGCATCGCCGTCTATATATTCTGTTACGTTTATGAAATTATCTGTCATCTCTCTGATAAATTTTTGTGTGCGGCTTTATAACATGTCCAGAATTTGAATGAAATTTATCTGTCCTCTTTTTGCTAGAGTTAATTTGTAAATATCATATTCTGCGTCTATTCGTTAAGATGGTTCTCACTAAGAGTTAGTACAAATGAAATGACAGCAATAATAATTTCCTTATTCTACTGAATATTAGTAAATTTTTTCGTTTTAAGCAAATATTTACACGTAAGAAATAAATTTTAAATCACTAAAATTTCTGTTCTTTTAGTGAGTTCATTAGCAAAATAACTTCATATTTATAAGTCAACGTTACCTATAGTCTTTCTCTTGCCGAAGTCACTTTTTGATCAAGAAATTCAAGCTGTAGCCGTTTGTCAAAACCTTGTAAATATGATTCAAAGAAGGATTTTAAAGAAAATAATTTAGCGGAACTGTGTGTGCTTTTCGGGTCCGCTGAAGGGTACGTAAGTTTTTTAATTATAACGCCTAGGAATACGCACCTAATTTTTCATCTTAAAATATTGATCCAAATGAACTTTTTGTCTGTCCTTGCAATCTCTTCATGATAGAAAAACTTCACAGAGAAAAACAGGAAAACTGATTATAAGACATTGCGTATCCTCTCAAGAAATCTCTACACATCAAATGCGTTTATAATCTAAACTATCCAGGCGATTACATTTTTTATATTCATTGCCGTAGCTCTGCTTGGATATTAATTATTAATCGAACTCACAAAATCGACGAAAATTATTGCTTTCATACCTGTTTCACTATAATGAAAGTATTGTTTTATAACTTTTTTTTGATATGGAAATAATTTTATATTGTTTTTTTTAGTCCATAACTTTGTAATTTCATATAATAACGATCAAAAAACTATGCACTTCTCTCATTTAATACCACTTGTTATCCGTCAACTATTAGATAAATTCGAGAAGTTTCTAGCAGCTTCCATTATATGCAGCGGTTGAATAATTTTCGCGTTGCCAAATAAGTGGGTTTTGAAATTCGTGCACTAAGGAGTGGTGTTCAAGTGGTTAGCGATTTGAGTGTGGCATGCAACTTTCGAATTTTTTCAAATAAATGCTGAATTTTGAGTTTTGAATATTTCAATTTTTTGCTATTCCCTTAAGTATCCGAAAAAGATATTTGGCACTTCCATGCAACGAGATAGCAAAGCATACCTAGAAAAAATAATAATAATAATTTTTTTATATAAATTATATAAATTCATATTGACTTTTTCAATGTTTAAGACCTTTTATCTCGCGCGCTATATAATTTCTTCAGACACAAATCTCTGGGATATATACAAATATACATTATACATATGTAGCTTAAAAGTTCAAAATAACAGCAAAAAGAAAGTCTCCATTCAAGTTCACCTTAAAAATCATTTCTCTATATGTTTAAAATTATTATAATTTGTTATATATAGATTTTTTAATGAAATATTTTTTTGAAATACAGTGAGATCATTTTTTGTTGTATTTGATTTGTACTTTTTCTATTGGAAAAGAAAAAAGATTGCCAGTTTTTTTGAAAATAAAAAAAAAAAAAAAACTATATTTTAAAACAGCTTTTTGTTTTCATACATAAATTAAAATTCTATTCTGTGTAAATGTAGTCACACTCAACTTCCATCTGAGAGGTGTATTGCAACGTTATTCATTTGAACGATAGTGTTGTTACTGTTTTGTCGCGTAAGACATCTTATATTTTATTCTTATATTTTTTCGGGTGCTAGTCTCAAATACTCCTAATGAAGACAAAAACGCATAAATGATATAATCTTGGTTAACGCAAATAGTGAAATTGTTATACGCACATTTGTTTATGTGTCTCTTTGTTGTGAATTTGATTTAAAAAAACAACTATTTTTTGCTTTGGAAAATCTGAAAATTAGACACTTATTTCTTAATATTAATTTTTTTTTTTAAAATCTTTTATTGGTTTCGCGTTAAGTTTATATACAACGGAATTTATAATATATGGGTAATTAATGCTAGAATATAGTGCTTATATAACTGTTTGTAGGACTGTAATGTATTTTAAGCCAAAACAATTAGTCAAATGTTCTAGTCAAGTAAGGTTAACCATTAGGAGGTGTATCCTATGCTATCAATGGTTTTGTTCATAAAATGCTGAAAAAACTAAATTTTTTTTGCTAGAATGATCCCATCGCATCAAAGTTGTCTATATTTATTTTTTTTTTGCTAGAATACTAGTTTTCAAAATAGAGAGTTATAAGAAATGTATTCGTAAAAGCAATCCATTCGAATACATTTCCGATAGAGTTCATCCTTGGATTAAAGCATGTCAGTGTTGAAAATCGCGATCTATCCAAGACGCATAGACAAGTGTTTAGACGGCGGAACGGGCGGACATGCTTAAATCCATTCAGAAAACGATTATGAATCGTTTGGCATAGTAAAAGATGGATCTACCCCAAAGAGTTTCGGGTGTTGCATACACCTGCCCAAGATCAATGGGAATAGTGTAGGGGCTAAAACAACGGTTAGCGAAAGATTGGGTCAGGAGCTGGTACTACCACACAAAAATAGCTTTATCGTTCGATATAGGCGAAAGTCATTTATATGATGAAAATTGAATGCTTATTATGTTACGGTTTGCGTTGCTTGAAGTCGTATGATATCTGAGGATCCAAAAAATTTGTTGTAACAATTTGAAATGTCATTATGCAGACGACTATTAGAATAACATTTAATTGAAAAGTTAATGTAAGTGAAATTATTTTTTTTATGAACATTAAAAAAAAAAATTTAAGAATTTGTAGAATTTCAAAAATTTTTTTACATGAAATTGTTTTTAAATTAGACTGTTATTCAAATATTGTTAGTGTCAGGCGAATAAAGTGTCAATCGTTCAAAATTAGAAAGAACTTACGATGAAGGAACTCTCGATACACAGATACGCAACCGTATACAAAATTTAACAATTTTGTATTTCTTGTTTTAAGTAATTCTTCAAGTACTCAATTTGATATTGTGATGAAATATTTATTTTTATCTTGCTTTATTGGGTTATTAATCTATAACTGAATTCTTTCAATTAATGTATTTATTATTTATTGGATTATGTATCTTGGAATATCAACATGGAAGAGGTTAGTGAGAAGAATAAGGGTAACGAAGAGTCAAAAATTGTCTTTGCTACCTAGGCATTTTTTTTTGATCCGCAAGGAAACAAAATTATTTTTTT
This sequence comes from Glossina brevipalpis, assembly GCA_000671755.1. Taxonomy (NCBI): domain Eukaryota; kingdom Metazoa; phylum Arthropoda; class Insecta; order Diptera; family Glossinidae; genus Glossina; species Glossina brevipalpis. Next base: position 609,836 of record KK351049.1, on the reverse strand, counting down.
CTTTCTTTTATTTTTGTAATATCATTTTCGATGATCGCTGGCGATACTTATTTAGGAGACTTTGTTCGTTCATATCCTTCTTCTTTTAGTATGAACACATAGAGAAGACACTGTCGTTAAACATACGGGAGTATAACTGTAATTGAAGAGCAACAGATTCTTAAGTCTCGCTGTGTGTATGTATCTAGATACTAACTATCTAGCGTAACGAAGTCTTTGTATTGAATTGCGAACAAATTCTCTCATAAGCTACTGAATTGTGACAATCTTAAGAAAATTAATTTTATTACTTTACGTAGCGATACAATTTGCATGAACCTACATCAAAACACTAAAATCAATTTTGGTTCTTTATATTAGAATTCGCAGAATTCAATCTACAGACGTTTGTAGTAACATTTTCTGTAATCATGGATGCCGGCTGTTCATACAGTAAACAATGTTTTTGAAATCCATTCATTAATAAGGGATTTTTAGAAAATACTTTTCCTTTTTAAATTAATACTAAAGTAAATTTGCTAGATAACTTCTATGTGAATCTAACGTATTTCAAATAAAGTGTAAGATGCAACATCTTAGAATTTGATTTATTCGTAAATAAATCAAGTACCGACGATAATTATCATCGCAGTTGCCTTCGAATGCCGAGCTTGAGGTGTTATGCGATCTCCTCTCATAATATGGAAGCCATAAAATTGAAATATTATATATAACAGTAGAAAAAATGAAATGACTCGATCGGACACTTTTTTACTTAACAGTTTAATAATGGGAAGCTTACGCATATTCTTGATATCTTAATAGAGCACACCGCCTACGCGTTTAGGAAATCTTTGCTACAATTTTCAACAACTAGTATATCCAAGAATTAACCGAATGTCGCCTGAAAGTAGAGAGACGAAAAACATTTTCGACTAACATACGAGAGGAGTAGATTTGTGATATAAGCTGTCGAGAAATCTAAAATATAAAATCTCGTAGCCCAGCCGTTTTTGTTATTATCTTGTTATAGTGATTAAATGACACAGGCTCCTACGATGTTAACGAGTTTCATCAACATTAGGGAATATCACTAGCTTGATTCATTCGATTTTGAAGTGAAGTGACAGCTACGCTCCTCTGTTCGCTTGTAAGTATAGGCCAAAATAGTTTTACGAGCATCTGTTATGGTCTATGGCTCGCAATCTAATCAACCCTAAACTAATGCATATGAAGAATATTATTTGTCAAATTTCTGTAATAGATTACGTAATGCGCCATTTAAAGTGACTCGATTTTTTATATCGTTCAAGAAACATGAACAAAACAGCGATTTCTAGCATTGTTGGATCAATTTTGAAGTGACAGCTGGCAAATGATAGTCGGCAGATTTATTTCCTAAAGGGTATAATTTACACACGTCGGAATAAATTCTTTTTAATATTCTACTTAGATTACTTATGTTTAGTTCAAACTAAATATGAATTTCAAAAAGTTCTTTTAACTTCGTAACCAACGGCACAGAAGAATACGAATGTCGTAGTAAAAGAAACAGCTCTGTTGGATCTTTTTAAAATGACTAAATTTTTTATTATTGAGAGCGGAAAAAATGTAGCGGGATTTTTCGAGTTATATTTTTAAATAGTATTACTCGTCATTCGCTTTCTGCTTTAGAGTGATATGTGGTACTTTCGAGGTGATATTTTTTATACAAAATATGTTTGAGAACTTAAAATTGAAATATAGTTGAAATGTCATCATATTTTTTGATTTAATTTTGCCATTTTTAAAATAATGTCGTAACTCTAAGAAGCTGTACTTGATAAACTTTCTAGCAAACTTTTTTTTCGATTTGTTTGTTTGTTCGCTGGAAGCTTGAAAAACGAAGTATTTGGTAACTTAGTTTGAAATTTTGAAAGAGAACATTAGAAAATGATAAACTAATTATATACAAGTATTATTTAAAGTTCTTAAGTGTAATTTCTTATCATATAGAGACTTTGAGTCATACGAGACTCCGAATTACTAAAATTGTTCTCCGTAAGAATTTGAATAGGAAAAAATGTGAAAAACTAAAATCAAATTATTTTTATAGTTATTTTTTTTAATGTTTAATTCAGACACCGCATTAAGCGCGCACTTATAGGGAATGTGAGACTTACTTTTTATATTCAATGTATGTAAAATATTGAAAATCAATTTTCATTGGCTTTTTAAAACCTGTTTAAAGATTTCTGTGCGTCAATAAGACCTGTACACGCCGTGTACTTATATTCAAAATTTGTAATTATTTTATCTGTCAATTGTAAATGCGTTGTACTATATATAAATAAATATTTATTTCTTTTAATAACTATAACATGTGTATCTGTAAAGCGTCTATAAAAAAATATTAAATCTATAGCTTTTAAAAAAGAAAAAAATTAAAAAGAAAGAACTTTTTGGAATGAATTCTAAACGCCTTAACTTGTATATTATGTGCCGTATATATACGTACACGTCCACACACCTACACACACACAGAAACACGCAGGCATGTATACATATTTATTCTTTAAGATTTGCTTAATTAAAGGTAAACGATGATGAGTTTAAATACGCATTTAATTCCAAAACATGAGAATAAAAAAAATATAATAAAAAATATTATTTTTTTAAGGTTTTTTCATAGCACAAGTTTTCTTTGCGTTTTCTTCTTGATTGTGTAAAAAATAAAAAATATGAGCGAAAAGAAACAAAAAAAAAACGTATTTACTTAAATGCAGATATATTATATTATTAGTAGTTAGAGCAAACGTGAACCTGTTTTAATTAGTAATTAATTGCAATTGGATGATGACCCTTAGAAAAACAACAGCAACAACAACAAGTATTCGGTACCTATTGATTATAATGATTAATCTTAAAAAAAAAAAAAAAAAAAAAAAATACTTTTTTTAAATTAAATTAATAGAAAAAATTTAAAATTATAAAATTTTATGGAAACTTTGATATACTCGTATAAAGAAAATTATATATGAAGAAGTTTATATATTTATATAAGTTTCTTTATATATGTACATAGTTTGATTAAAAAGAAGGGAAATTTTGCAATTTCCGAATCTGTAAAGGTTCAATTGCAGTATATTTTTCTTTCAAAACGCTTATCGTTTAAGTATATTTGTTTACATCAGCAACCTTATTGGATGCTAAGTTTATTGTTGGTTGTATATAAAAACAATGAATATATATATTTCAATACGCTGTGCAATATCTTCGATTTATTTTGTATCCATTTTGCATTTTCAAGATAATAAAATTTATACAAAAGTTATGATCAGACGTGACAAGATCCCTCGAAATCTTAGAATATGGGAATATGGTCTTCTTTGACCTTCGTTCTTCAAAGAGCTTCCGTCAAAATGTTAGAGCTTGCTACTACTACTACTACTACTACCACCACTACATATTGAGCGTATGACCTTAAGAGCAGAACTCATGATATATTACACTAAACCAGACTTCTGTTTCCGTTTAAACACTGCAAAAAAATTTTAATTTTAGATCAGTGGTTACTTTATCTTAGATTCATAATGGATTTAATCAGATGATTGATATCTACAAATAAAAACTAGATGAAAAGAAAAACAGTTCAAAATTTTTCTTATATTCACTACTAACTTCTGTATGATAGTTGCTTGCAAAATAGAGTGAACATCAACTTACCCGATATAGAAACTATATATTGTATCATATATATCTTATGTATTTTATATTATTTATTTGTTAGGACTTGACAGAACAGGATGTACTTGTGCCCGGTTTGATTTAATTAAATTGTGAATATGACATACGAAGATTTTGGTAAAGAGAAATTTAACCAACACTTAACTTAAAATTCAAATCAATCTAAAAATTCTGAAATTTTAAATATTACAATTTTGAAAGCATCCATGTACCGATTTAGCTGATTTCAGATGGCAAAAAGGAGAAGGAAAAAATTGTAAATAAGTTTTTTCTTTCACACAAAGCTCTAAAAAGTGATAATTGAGATATCAATAGGAGAAACCACTATTAACGCTATGCTTAACACACTTAATATTTATTTGAAACATCACGCCATTGTTAGAGATTTAGTAAAATCCACTATTTGCATTATAATGCGCCAGCAAATAACAAATGAAGCAATCAACATATGCCGCCAACGTAAATTTACGCTAACGCTAAATATACCAACATAAGAAAAATAAATTATAACAATTGGACTTATGTAGGCGCGGAAAAAAATTTCCCCTATTTTTACACACACACACACACATACACCCTATATACATATATGAATCTTTTTCCACTGTGTAAATATTTGCATAGAGTTAAAGTTACACAATATGAGTGATCTATCCTTCAAACTTTTCTCAAAAGAAACTTATCCTTCCAATCAATAGTTTCTTTTCATTTTATTTTTTTTTTTTAATTCAAACGTTATTGAAAGACGTTAAATTAAAAAGTATAGCAGTTGATTTTAAAACAAATATATATAAAACAAATATATATATATATATATATATATATATATATATAGATAAATAGATATAGATATATATATATATATATATATATATATATATATATAAATCTAATTAATTATATAAAGAACGAAAAAGTAAGCCCTTACCAAACAAAGACAAGTATTCCTCTTTATAGCAAAATATTATTTAAAAAAAAACTGATAATAACAAAAATATAGACAAAAATATTTTATATTAAAAGAAATTATCAACTTATTAAATATTGAAAAAAAAAAAAATAAAAAACAAGAAGGTAAATAAATATATATACATATTATACTTAAAAATTTATTATACAATATTTATATTTAAAAACAAAAGTATTAGTTTATATATATAATATTCTTTTCATACGCGTATTTTTTTGATAATATATTATAGAGAATTTTCCAAATAAGTTCTTTTTTAATATTTTAGGTTATTTTTTATACTTGACGGCAAAATAAAAGAAGTAAAGAAAAATTTATGAAAATTTTTGTAGTTTTAATTTTTTTTCTATTTACATACAATTAAAACAAGAAATTACTTAAAAACAAAAAAAAGATAAAAGGATATTTTGTATGTAGTTTGATACTTTAAAGCAAAAAAAAAAGGAAAACAAAACAAAAATTAAAAAGAGACCCAAATTTTAATAATATTATAAAACTTTAATAATACAAAAAAGAAGTCTTTTAAATTTTATATATATATAAAAAAAATTCTATAATCGCAACAGTTTGCTAAACAATTTCAAAAACAATCAAAAACAAAACAAAAAAAACGAAAACTCTCTCTTTCTCCTTAAAACTCTTTGCAATAATTATTTGAAAATAAAAACCAAATAACAATAATAACAATATATAAAAACCAAAAAGAAATTATTTAAACTTATTATAACCTAGAATAAATAAAACATAAATGAAATAAATAAATAAAACACACACATACATATTATTCTATTACATACGTGCAAACAATATAAAAATTATCAGAAATAAAATATAAAAAAAAATAAAGAAAAAGACACCAAACCATTTTTAACCCAAAAACATACCTATTACGCTCTCTCTCTCTCTCTCTCTCTCTCTCTCTCTCTCTCTCTCTATCTCTATCGCTCTCTCTCTCTCTCTCTCTCGTCTCCTTCTCCCCATCTCCATTCCCCTTTCTCTCTCTCTCTCTCTCTCTCTCTCTCTCTCTCTCTCTCTCTCTCTTTCCCTCTCTATCTATCCCTTTCAATAAACTAACAAAAATAAGAAGAAAATGATTATCCGCCGCAAGAATATTTAAATGAATACCAAAACCCAAAAGATCTGTATTTGTTCGCTTTCGGGCGAATTTGAAATTGTTTACCCACCACCTAAGGCTCAAGATAATATTTATTTAAATGTCTAGTCAACATATAACGAATGAAGTAGATGGGCGTGTCTCCACTAGTATAATACGGTTGTACCGTAAAGGTTGACAATCAAAAATTCGTTTTTTTATATACTTAATTTGCTCAACATATAACAAACCAATGTTGTAACGTTGGGAGATATTTTTTATAGTATTTTCTTTAACGGTCAATATATCTTTCTCTTACTTCGAAACCAATTTTCATAGCCCGTTATTACATTGATTCAAGCACCTAAAAACCACGATGTCAAGATGTATTAACCTGTAAAATGTTTTCCCAGCTAAAAATAGCTGAGAATGAAATTTATCTTCGTTAATACAAATGATATGAAGTGATTTGGTTTAAATTCGTGTTTTTTTAAATTAATTGTATTCAATGGTCACCTCAAGCTATTGTTGAAATTTTCCGCGAAAGGAGACCACTTTTCCTTCGAGTGATTCAAGCGCGAGCAAGCTTTAGTTGACTTTTATAAGACGCATAAAATTAATTGCTTTTTTACTTTGGGCTCATTTGTCACGCATGACTACGTTTTAGGAGGTTTCGGAACCACTGAAAGTGAGTTTTTGCAGATTTTTTCGACCATTGGCTTTTATTTATCGATTAAATTTACTTAAAGGGAATGAATGTGCGACATCACCTACTATCTCGCTTATTGCCGAAATATTATTTTCACTCCGTACACAAATGTACCATCGTCTACAACTATTCCCCTTTCTCACGTTATTCTTAAGTTGAGTAAGAGCATGATTTTGAACCTCTATAGTGGCTTTTCTTTTATACCTTCAATTGATCAGAAGCATATTCCGTGAAAAGCTTCGAAAATCGAAAATGTTGAGACAAAATCATATCAGGCGAGTACGATGTTTGCCGAGTATCTTAGTTTAGCTTTTGTTTAAAAGCACCTACAAAATTGTATACCAGATCGAGTGTGTTCCGATTTATTCAGGCGGGCGGCAACGCGCTTCATGCCTAACATATCAGGCAGAATGTTATGGCGATTTTCCCTTTCAGATACTTATCTGCAAGGCTTCGTAAGACGATTTTCGAGGATCATCTTTCCCAATTCGGCCATGTTTTGGTTGTTGGTAATCTTTAAGAGATCGACCAGAATCAGTTAAATTATGATTTCTTCTTCATTTCTTCGTTGAACATTTCACATTTTTTTTCAATTTATTTTACATTCTTCATACGTTTGTGATATTAAGATGCGCGATACCCACATGTCCTGTACCACATTTGCAGCTATGAAAACGTTAGACCAAACTATTCGTTTCATTGTAAAATCTTCAGAGATATGGTACTAACGCACACTGCAGCTTTAAACACAAAAAGGGGCAAATTACACCGAAACTTCATTCGATATTACTAACTACAAAACTAACATACAAAAAAAAAAAAAAAAATTATGCGGACTTCTCGCGTACACACATTTTGAAAATGATTCTTTTCAGGTACCTATGTAGTAGGTAGGTAGATAAGTCACGCATTATACACCTGGGGCATATTTATGAAATGATTTTGTTGTTCCCTTCCACGACCGCGTAATTAATGCCGACGTCTTTAAGATAATATTCTTCTGCCTATTTTCCGAAACGATTTTGTCTTATAGTTGAAGTTGACTGCTTACAAAGCTCAAATCATAATTTTCTGCTTTTGATACATATAACAGAAGCAACAGCGTAGTTACGCGCTGAAATAATGATTTTTTAAAACCTAAGAATATGTCTTTTAACAAATTAATTAGTTAATATATTGTCCAAACGTCGTTGTTAATAAAACAATAGAAACATACTAATATTTTTATTATTAATAACAATTTTTTTGGTTTGTTCGCAAGCTATTCATAGGGGACAATTTTTGAATATCAATAAAAAAACCACACTTCCCTTGAAATACTTTTTTCAAATTTTAGATTGATTTCTATTAAAGATTACAACAATTGAGTGCCAAAAGTGATTCGAATTTCTTTTTGAAGGCTCTTATCACTCTTTGGTCCATATTGATAGATAAAGTCAATCAATTTTGAAACTCGATTTGTATAGAAATTAATTAAGAAAATACATGCGTATCAAACTTTAGTCCCCTTTTCCAAATCGGAAAACTTTGAGTCCGGAAAACCAGTAAAAAAAAACTATTGATCACTTCTTCGAAACACATATATGCCAAATAGGTTATCTGATGCATTCGTCGTAAAGGAATCGTTAAAGGTACCGTTCCTCCACAGACTTGGTGGTGGGAATTAAACTAAAAGATTTCATTGAATTCCCTTGATATTGAATATTTTTGGTGCCGTAAATAAAAACAAATCAACCTTTAAGAACAAATAAATTATATTAAATTAATTATAATTAATAAAAAAAAAGATCTTAAATTCACTTAATAATAAATACAAATTAAATTTTTCTGAATAAAAAAAAACCTCGCAGTTTTCTTGAAACATACCTGAAATCTATTCTCACTTTTCGATATGAAATCGAATATAGTCTGCAAATATTTACCATAACTTGGATTTTTATCAGGGATTATAGAAATGAGCTAAATCCTATACTTAGTATTCAAAAAATATGAACTTATTTCTGTCTCTCTTTCTCTCTTTGTCTCGAATCATTTACCATGTGTGCTAGCGCCTCATTTTTAGAAGGCATTGGTCACAGCAGATGAAGAGGCAGCATCTCAAATAACGCGAAGAAACTAAAATTAGATGAGCCCCATGAGTTTGCGTTTATTGTATTAATTTTAGCTCAATTAACAACAACACCATTGTATTGATAAGTATTCTGAACTATAATTATAAGTACAATATAATTTTATGTATGTAAATATTGTGACGATTATTGGCATTTGGTGTGAAGCTGGAGCTAGACGCCCTTTTTGTAGGAGTATGTATTAGTGAACATGAGAAAGTAATGTGTTATCTATAGTACGAACAGCGATAGTCAAAGTTTTTGTCTTTCTCAAGGAATCCAAGAATTTAAAAAATAGAATCAAAAATTTTAAATTTGCCTGAGAAGCGCCTTAATAATAATCAAAATATTGCTTTTCATTAATCTTAGTGACGAAAGCTTAACTTAAGTAATTTTAAAGGGCCATGACTATTAGGTTTCTCACAGATTTGTCCGTATCGCGAAAGGATTTTTATTCCTTTTTTATTTTATTTTTTTAGATCCGGTAGCGTTGAAGGTGTTTCTCCCACATCTGTTGGTCCAAATTTAATAACTGTACTTTCCAGCGGTGATGCCTCATCAGGCCGAACATGGAAAATGATTAAAGGCAAAGTTTCACAAACCATCGAAGATATCAAATCCTCGAAAAGTGTTAATACCGGCACTATTGGCAATACCGGTGGTAAAGGTATTGAGAATATACAACTTGTATATCCAACTGTGATTATAAAAGGTAAGTATAGTATAATTTACAAAAATTTATTTAAATGAAGAAAATGCGCTTAGGTGAACAACATCCACTTTCTACTGAGGGTGACTCCGATGTGGAAAAGAGCAATTCCATAAGCGAAGATTTATCTGAGCGTCGAAGCAGTGGCGGCAGTACAAAGCAAAAACGTCAAAATAAATTGGAAGAGTCCGACTCTGATTTTGAAACTGAAATATTATTGGAATGTGATTTAGAACAATCCAGATTGAAGAGAGGTTTTGCCAATTTAAAATCGAAAGTGAAATCCAAGCATGTTATACAGCCACAAAATCTAACGCTGAGTAGTGGTTTAACTAATCCAACAGTGCATACTGTGAAAAAGGATACCAGCCCTAGTCGTAGTACGGGGTCATCTTCTTCGTCTTCATCATTACGGGGCACTTTTTTGCGAAGGCGCCGCAACAAGGCAATCGAAGTAGCGGAGCTGGTTTCACCATCATCATCAGGTACCACCTCAATGCTAGCCGCCGCTGTGGCTAATGAAATGGCAGCCACTGTACCGGTAGTAGTAAGCGGCAAATCAGATAAAAAGTCCAAAGGAAAAATGACACCAGATCGTAAAGAAATAGAAATTGAATCGGGTGTGGAAATGTTGGAGGATACCCTCCTGCCAGCAACATCCGTTAACAATAACTCGTTCCCTATCGTTGATCGAAAAAATGATGATGTTTCATATGCACGTTTTTATTCGCTGGAATCATTTGATGAAAATATTACGAAAGATTTAGAAAATTCAGCGAACCTTCCAACTCACATAATAGCAGATGAAAAGAATTCGTTTGGTCAACCTAATGATAAAATGAAATTTGATATTGTCACTTTGAAAACACAGTTAATTCAAAGATCAAAAACTATGCCTAGTTTGTCACTAATGGGCTTAATATTGGTTTTAATATTACCCATACACGATTTTATACGGGGCATATTAACATGCTTGCTCTTCATCTCAGTTGTCGAAAACATTATGAAGTTTTTTACCGGTTTAATCGATCATTGCTTTCAAGGTTTCAATGTACGGGAAAGAACCAACTTTCAAATACCGGATTATAGTAAAATGCCTATATGTGAGATTCCCGCTGCCAAAGAGTACAAAACAGTAAAGAGCTACGAGGTATAAACTATTTTTTATTTTAAAAGACTAATACCCTACATCACTAGTGGAGGTTCTTAAAAGATATGGAGAAGCTGAGAGAAATCTCCATGTTTTTTATAATCGTCCGATTAGGTAAATATCGGTACGTTACCAAAGTACAAATATGTGATGAAATACAATATAGCATTCCTTATCAAAAGAAAGTTAATGAATTTTAACAAGGGATTTAGAACAAACGTAAGTTTGGTTCAAATTTTTGTCCAAGGGTGGGTGGCAAGGATTTTTAAGTTTATTTCTATTGCGCGATGTAGGGTATTACACGTGGACAATGGGAAGATTTCTTGAAATAGAACATTTTTATTATAAAAGCTAGCATTTTTCAGGGATGGATGAACGAAATCGATATCTATGATCCCGAAACTTATCATATAACTATGACTAGATCAGTTTATGTTAAGTTAGAAGGTAAAACTGATTCCTGCATGTTTAGTGTCGAGTTTTAATATCAAAACATTTTATTATAAAGGTTCTATTTTAAATATATCAAATACAAATGCCCGTTTACCGAAACGTGCTCTGTGGAACGAAGCGCCAGTTGATTTGAAAGCTATAACGTTTACTGCTCATCGTTCTTATGATTTATTGGGCTGTCGCATTGAACTTTTACCGTTAGGATTGGCTAGAAAACGGTTAACAATTCTTTTTTATACTTGACATGTTATGTTTATTGATTTTTTGCTTCAACTCTTTTAGGCATTTTAATCGCAAATATCCCATACAACTGATAGTAAAACAGACTTTTGATTACGAAAATTTTGAAAGCATGGACTACAACAAATCTGCCTTACCACGTCGTTTAAAGAAACCAAAAGTAGAGAAATCAGATTTGAAGGAAGCATCCGTTGAGAAGTTTACTGAAATTGAAGTTAAATGCGATGGTAGTGGAGAAATCGATTTTGCTGAAACTATTTTAAACGCTGATGTAAGTTCTTCTGCTTTTTAAAGTGCATTTTTTTATAATTCTTTTATAAAAAAAACATTTAGTTACAAAAACTACAAGATGATCTAAATCCGGACGAGCATTTAAGAAATATTACTATACCATGCGGTGATGAAGTGCGTATTTTACTATTCGCTCGTGCGGCCCGTGAAAAAGAAGATTGGTACGCATTTGGTTATTGCTTGACGCGAAATATTTAACAGTTCTGTCATATTTCCATAAGGTTCCGCCGTTTTGTGGCTGCTAGCAATGGTGATATTAATGATAAAGATCTTCACCTGCCTAATGTGAAATTTGTGGACGATAAAGACCTACAAGCTGCTGCAAATAAAGCTGCTCTCTTATTAACGAATCCAAAAGTATTTTTTTTCTTTTTTTTTTTTTAATGAAAAGTATGTTTATATAATCACCTACTTTTAGCATCGTGACAGTGCCAGCTCGACCAAATCAACTCATCAGGAATCATCGATTACACTCAAAGACGCTGAAGATACTGTTGAGGTAATATTGTTGTTACCCCTTAACAATTTTTTTACTTTTATGTGCCCCGCTTTTATATTTTTGAACTTTATTTTGATTACACTGACAAAGCCATCGGAAAAGGATATTGAAGCTGAAGCTGACTTTGATATGGCTGATTTGTGCTTCGAAAATCCAACCGATAATTTTGAGGGTTTAATAATGACCTTATGTGCTGCACGTAATCAACCCGATTACATACATTTCATGTCTATGTATCAGGTAAGATATTTTGTCGTCACCAAAACGAACAACACTATAGATGTCTTTCTAAATTGAAGAATTTAGCAAATAAAACAATGGTACCAATGACATCGTAGCTGCTTTTTTAAAATATTGTTGAAAAAACCATTTTTGTGAACATCTCAAATTATGTTGTTATTTATACCTTTGGCTTATAAATTCCATATTAGTCATTGCTCGATTCGTTCTTCTAATTTTTTTCCTTTTTTTTAAAAAATATATTCAGGATTTCACTTTTATATACATTCCTTTTCTTTATGGCTGAGAGTTTTCATTCATTGCAGCATAGAAAACTTACATTTGGTTTAGCGTGAAGTGCTCAAATATGACGTCTCAAATGCAGATGTATTTATGTGAATTTTTCATGTTTTTATAAGGGCCAAAGGGAAAAATTCATATTTGTATTGTTAAAGTATATGTTGGGCTTTTCTCTAAGGTGGCACTTGATTGAATATAGTTTTTAACGACTCAATTCTCGTTGGGAGAGTATAGAATATTACACTCTCTTATACTTCGTGCATTACTGGAAGCGTTAGAAAGTTTACTGATCTATCGTTAGTTTTCCAGCAGTTTTCCCCACCATAATAGGTCAATTCTTGTCTAGCATATGCGACTTTCTCAGGATTGCATAAGAACTTCGCTATAATTTGTCGAAGTTGCTGAAAAGAGTACGATGTGTAAATTATAGATTTTGACGAATTGAACATCAACTGAAACTAAACTAGTAATTTGGATTTAATTTCAAAAGAGTGCCAACAGAGAAATAAAAATGAAATAAAACACAAAAGAAAGAAGCGAAAATTCGAGAAATTCTTACCAATAGCTTGATCTGATCGAATATTTATTAGGAATAGTAAAAGTTCAGTGTAATAACGAGTATCTAGAATTCCTCTTAAGAAGAATGTAGTTCTCCCACTTTGTTGGTGGTTTGTAACGATGTTTATATTAAATAGAATATAATTCTTTCAAGTGTTGAATATAGCATTCTTTTCTTTCAGCATATACGTCGCAACGTAGAAGAGTGTGCTAGTAAAGTAAAAATATCTGAAAAGTTTCTACAGTAATGGTGACCATATATTTGATTATTATATTTATTATAAACAATTTGGTGCCCTTGTTAGTGCTATAAATTTTTATTTCATTTTTTTGTTTTTAAATATAATATATGGAGAAAGTTATTTATATATGGACAAAGTCATAAACAATATTCCGTTCTGCATCGAATTTCAATTATCTAAATTTTATGTTAACATTAACAGACAAATAAGTCGATATCGGCATTTAAATTTAATTAAATCGAATTGGTCAATAAATTTTCATTTTATTTTTTCTATTCAAATTCTGATACGCCTTTGCAGTTACGAAAATACTGATGAAATTTATTATATGTACAGTATCTGTGGTGACTGATGTAAAGGAAACATAACGGTAACTAACAGTATAGAGTCTTTCAGCCAATAGGTCCTTACAATCTTCAGGAAAAAGCCAAAAAAAAAAAAGAAATTTTTGTAGTGATTGCTGCCAAAGAGTCTAAAAGTGAAAGAACATTTAGAATTGTTCTTGATTTCACATCAATTGACTTTAAATAAAAACTCTTCACTTATCATTGATCTCAATTCCAGTCATCTTGTTCACTTTTCACTCTGCCTCTCTTAAGCATTTCATACATTATCACTAAGTGCAGAAGCGATAACTTAGCAGGCAACGTTGTATGGTTCAACTACTATATTATTTCTATACAAAATTTTAGTTTTACTCGCATCACATATATTCTGTTTTGAGCAATTTAAAAATTTTATTATTATTATCATTACAGAGCTCTTTTTTATTTTATATTTATTTCATATTTATTTTTGTTTTTATTTTATGTTTATTTTATAGAAAGCTTGTACACAATCTCGCGTACCTGTTTATAAAGGTACAATTATTAGAGATCCACAAAATAAAAAACACGTACGTCGTCATTTTAATTTTTTGCTTATTCTATTTTATTTCACATCATTGAATATATCTTTTCACATTTAAAAAAAACATTTATATAAAAAAATGTTTGCAGCATAAGCGGTCAATGCGGCATGAAAACGAATTGTGGAAAGGCATCGATCAATCTTTATTTTTGGGCCCATCTGGTAGTGTGGTATGGGCGAACGTATTAGCTGGACGTTTGTTATTTAGCGTTTTACAAAATGAGCTGTTACTTGAAAGAATTCAAGACTTTTTCCAAAAGAAATTAAATTCACTTAAGGTATCGCCTTACTTTTGTTTGAATCATTCTTTTTTCTTCTTCTTTTCGAATTATGTGCTGTAACAACAATTGTTTAATTTTTTAAGCTTCCAAGTTTTATGGAGGACGTTATCATCAAAAATATTGACTTGGGCGATAAGCCACCGCTTGTACATCGTATTTCACAGCCATTAATCAACGAGCGGGGTATTTGGATAGATGCTGATGTTACGTATGAGGGTCTTTGCCACGTTACAGTAACCACAAAATTAAATATATTACGTTTGAAACGTCCGCCACGATCTCATAGTGTCACGGTCGAAGCCAATTCTAATATACCGGGACAACTAAACAATCCGTATATAGCTTCAAGAGATGATGTAACTGCCCTAGGTTCGCGTCATGGCCTGGAAAGTGAATTAATATTGGAAACACAATCAGCTAGTGCAATATATGATAGTGATGCCGAGAGTAGTGGTAGTTCAAGTACTGAATCGGAAAGTCCCATGACTGGAGCATTGGGTGAAAACTCCAGTAACATTGAAAGGTAAACAATGTCTTTATAAATTAATTTTGCATTGCGCAGCGTCTACTGTTTCACTCAATCAGTATGTTCATTATTTTTTGGTAGTTACGGTAGCAAGCATAAGAAATTGAAAAGTAGACAACAAATTATTTATAAGTCTTCTAATAAGCCTGTTATTAGTCGAAGAACGTCTTTGTATTGTATGAGTGTTCGAAGCTAAATTCTTGAAAATGAGATTTTGAAGTAGACATCAATTCCCAACTTGAAAGGCAATAATATAGTAGAGCGCACAAATTGCGAATCGTCATATTCCATATCAAGCGTAGCGTTGGACGTAAAGTGTTTTAACTCAGATCAAATATAATTTCTCTCTTGTTTGATTTTTAGTTCCAACTCTGGCAACACCCGACGCATATTTAAATTTGTCGACCGTATAGCCACTTCGAATATATTTCAATATGCCACCGAAATTTCTTACGTACAAAAGGCTATGGAAAATATGAACACTAATATTACACTGGGCATAGATGTCAGAGGTTTAGTATCGCGAGTGACAATTAATATACCGCCACCCCCATCGGATCGTGTTTGGTTGGCGTAAGCACAAACTTATTCTTGATTTTTTTTTTCTCTAAATTAAATATGTCTTTCCTCCAGGTTTCGTGCTCCACCCCGCCTTTGGTTAACCGCTCGCCCTACGGTCGGTGATAAATCGGTTGATTGGAGTATAGTTACCAATGTGATTGAAGGCAAACTTTGTGAAGCTGTTAATAAATACCTGGTCTATCCTAATATGATTGATCTCACGTTACCTTTTATGGGCAAATCAGCTTCCGAGACGTAATATTAGTAATATTAAGAAAAAAAAACAAATATAAAAAGTTTGTACAACCGTATAGGTATATTTCTAAGTATGTTTGTATAGTATTGCGAGTTAAAAGAATATTTAACGAGAAATAACGAAACTTAAGACACACTGACAACATTTATATAATTCTTCAAGTATTATTTTCTGACCGATATGCATAAAAAGGTTGGAAATGACAAATGTCATTATTTAGTTTGTTTCGTTTATAAGTTCCATTTAAATCCATTTAAAGACACTGAACATATGTACCCATATATATTAATACATGTAATATTAAATATATAATTTTTTACCTCAATGTCGTTTATATGTCATCGACAGTTGCATTAACTTCGTCATTTGTTTTATAAAACTGGCAAGGCTTGCTCTAAGATATAAATGCACTTGATCAATCCATAATGCTCGAGACACAATCTTTTTATTAAATCTTCGTTCATACCATCATTGAAATCATGTAAAAAGATATAGAAAAATAAAATCGTCTTTTGAATAAATTTATGGTAAATAAAAAAAGGTCAAAAGAAAAAATTAATCTGTAAAACTTTAACCTCTTTAGAAATGTGGTCCCATCACCGCACTGCTAAATTTTTAATATTTATTAACAATTCCCATTAATCCATATATAAGTAGGAGAAAATGTATTATGTATAAATGTAAAGCTTTGTACAATTACGTATATGGTGCGATGATGCGTTATGTAGTGATATGCTTTCAAATGTACGTTTCAACGTATGTCATTAGATTTTTGCTTTACACTACGACCAAATGCCGTGCTTATAGATCTGATTAAATTCCTAAATGATGCAATATATATACAAGAACGTGACAATAAGAAAAATTTGGTCTAAGTCGGGGATAACTCTTCTCTTATTGTTTCAAATATGTTTTATTTTCACTAGAATTTTCTGCTTTGAAAGAATAGGTTTACTTTATAAGGAACCCTGTTGTTGATTTTGCTGAAATTCTTTCATCCTTAATTGGTTTCCCTACGCGCTACGAAACAACTATTTCTATATTTTTGTTAGTTTCAACACTTTTTTTAAAAAAAAATTGAGAAAGTGCAACTAATAATAACTAAAAAACCGTGCCTAAAGAGGTCAGTAATTAATTGAATACAAAAAAAACGTTTGCAGACGTTTTAGAAGTACCGATCTGAAAATGGAACACATCATCTTAACGCGTTACCGTCTTCTACACTTGTGAAATTGTTTCCTTTACCTATTGTGGTAATCTCTGAGTAATGAATATTCGATTTCTGAGTCGATTATAAATTCAGTTTTTTTAAATAAGACGCAGAGCTGCTTGCCTTAATTTGTTTTCCAGTTTATAATAGATATTTAAATTTATATAAGGAAACAACTACTTTTCTACGGATTCCATTTGTAAATTGAAAACAAAACAAAAAATGCAAAGAATAAATAAATGCTCCTGCGCCACTTGGGTAAACGGTATATAAACAAATAAATCGAATGTTTGTTTTGTTTTATTATTATATTTTTTTTTAATGCAAATTCTTAGGTGTTCTGAAGTAGTTTATAAGTGTTCAAGTTGCGTGGTGGTAACTTTAAGAATCTCATAAGAAAATTAATTGTGAGTTTATCTTATGAGCAAAAAAAAAAATGGATATATCCGCGTATGCATATTTGTTTTTTCTTGGGAGAAGAATTCTCACAGATACTGTTTGCCCAAACCAGTAGCCTAAGCGATATCAGCTTAAATAAGAATGGCTTCCTATGCAGTTTGTGTAAGAAAATATCGAAATGTTCTAACATTGTATTGCATATGGTTTGTTTTTTTAAATATTTACAATTTTTCAAATGACTATCTCAATGATGTTAGACCTTTACAAATAACATTTCATGTCTATCAATATTAAGAAAATCATTGTTAATGTATTTTATTATTATCATTTATTTATTTAGATCAGAGAAACAAATTTTTAGATTAAAAAAAAATTATGAGCTCTAGCAACTAAGACTATCGGCTCTATTTTCCCAGAAAAGCTAGAATAGATCGTTTTAAGGATCGTTTTAATAATTAAAAATTTGATTTGTGTTATATTCTCCAGGTACTCAGAAATTCTTACGTTGTTGTTCCTTTTTCTACAAAACATTTGTTTTCCACAGTAATATATTCTAAATTAAAAAAACTAAGTCTATCTGAGATTATGAGTTCAGAACATTTCTAGAAAGCGGCGAAAATGTAGCCAGTGTTAGAGTTTAATCATTGAATGGAGACAATTTTAACCTCTGGAAAATCTATAAGCGGTAACATAGAGAAAATGTAATACCAATTTTTGTCCAAATGTTTTAAAAATGTCAACCTGTATGTTGAACATAAAAACATGGAAAGACATCGGAATCTGAATCGATCGGTATAATAAACGTTGAGCCCTACGCAAGCCCTTCTGAGTGTTACATATATTTGTACAAACCTAATATACTCTGTACTAAAAGTAGTGTAGAGCATAAGAATCGCGTATTTTTCATAATTTTTTTTTGTGTGAATTTAGCCCATACCATTTTTTGAGGTTTTTGTATTTGCTAAATGTATCTTAACCAGAGCTTAAAATATCTTTGAATTTCCTAATTTTGTTTAGTTTTCTATGCCGCTTTATTATCAACAACCCTGGCAAAGACACGTGCCAACTGTGAAGTTAGTTCACATTTTAGCGAGAACAGAGAGGTGGGCCAGGCGCAGTGAATTTCTACTACAAATATTTGATTTGTAAGAGCTAAAGAGCTGAAAAGTGAAAGCTTTAGGTCTCCCGGTTTCGGATCCGTAGCCCCCGATCCATTTTGGTACGTACCTACGTACGTATTCATTGCACAATTATATTATAATTATTTTCTGTACTCTATTATTAATCAATTAAGAAAATTATGGTGCATACGCTTGGAATATATTCTGTGAAGTCAGCAATTTGAAATGAATGAATAACACGCTTTGTACAATATCTCAAGGGTGACATGGAACATTGCATGAAATATATAAATATATGTATATAGAAATACATATATTATATCAAATAAAGATAAATTATTCCTGCAGTAAATATTGCTTTTTTTTTATTTTTGCTTTCTATTTCTAAGACTGCCTTGGACCTCCCAAGTTGTTAATTAGTTCTCACTGGTAGCTGGTGTCCATCATTAATGTCAGTAATAGTAGCAACTATGGTAGCATTCACAATCAACTCTCTAGAGGAACATATATGTTAATAAACTGTTGTAATTAATATAAAAATTCAAAATTAATTCTTGTAATATTCATATATATACATGAACTAATTAAATATCGATGTTTTCAAATTAATTAACATTTTAAGTACGTACACACACTAAAAAGAAAATCTATAATACAAAAATTTAAGAAATCCATTTAAAAAAAATAAAGAAATAATAAACAACAATAACTAATCTCTGATTTTATTACTGGTGTGAAGTTAGCCCCAAAAATTTTACTGATGTGAAGTTAGCCCCCAAAAATTTTTTACGTTTGTGTCTTTGCTAAAAATGACTTTGCTAAGATAATTGATAATAAAGCGGCGTAGAAAAATAAACAAAATACTTACGAAAACTAAACAAAAATAGAAAATATAAACATAAATGAAAATATTCATCATGCACAGTGCGCTTGTAGTTTGACAAAAATTACAATGTACAAACCACATTATAAAAAATTTTTA
>KK351049.1:522098-587066 GCA_000671755.1 Glossina brevipalpis | reverse complement strand
TAAAAATTTTTTATAATGTGGTTTGTACATTGTAATTTTTGTCAAACTACAAGCGCACTGTGCATGATGAATATTTTCATTTATGTTTATATTTTCTATTTTTGTTTAGTTTTCGTAAGTATTTTGTTTATTTTTCTACGCCGCTTTATTATCAATTGCCTTAGCAAAGACACGTACCAAGTGTGAAGTTAGCCCCTTTTTTAGCAAAGAGAAAAAAGGGGGCCAGATAAGTGGGGGCTAACTTCACACCAGTATTTTATTAAGGCTCGGACAAATTACTTTGTGTTTGGATTGAGCTTTTTTTTTGTCTATGGCAACACAGCAAATCATCTATCGTCATTTTTTGAATACTTTAAGAAGAAGAGTGTAAATTAAAATTTTAAATAAAATAAAAAAAAAGAAGAAGAAAATATTGTAAAAAAAAAAAAATTCAAAATTTTTTCAGTTTACAAAATTATATCCAGAAAAATAATGACAAGAGTTTAGAGAGATCATCTCAAAAGAAAAGTAACTCAATTGATAAAAGTTTGTTACACGTTACACGGACTAGTGCAGATAACAAAGGATAGGATTAAAGGATAAAAAATTTATTGGATATCAACTGAAATAAATTTAAATACTATGCTACGTGATTCTTCGAGTGATAGCAGTACTACACTTACCCCTGACAAAAGGCATAATGTTGCATTAAGCGTAAATAGGGCATATTCTACTAAAGAGAATCTGGATCAGAGTTCAACTTTGTACACTTCTCTAAGCGATTCCGAATCCTCGAGAATTTTATTTCGTGATCAAAGTAGCCTCGTTCATGTCGGAACTGAGGCAAGTCTTTGGAATCTTGCTAAGGATATTAAAGGTGATCAAGTCCTTAATTTACCTACACAGCAGTCGACTACTATCAAAGTAGTGAAAAATGCTAACTCTCATTTTTCTAGTATGCCTTTAGTAGCTTTGATAGTAGTGTTGTTACTGCCAATAAATGATTTTCTTCGTGGCGTTTTGGCCTGCTTATTCTTCGTAATGACTCTTGAAAATATTTTGATTTTCTTGGGTATTTTTGCCGATCGGTTCTTCTTAAGTTTTAAAACTCAGAAAGCGCCCTTTACACTGCCCGATTATTTTGAAATGCCAAGTATTGAAATTCCACCCGTTAAAGAGCAAAGTACTTATAAACAATATGAAGTAAGTAAAACGCATTTATTCAACCATCAAATATACCACAAATTATTACATATTTCCTATTAGATTTACACTCTCATGCAGAGCAATATTAATCTGCATATTATTGTTCGAAAATTAGATCTGTAAGTTTTTCGAAAATTTTCATTAAGAGGAATCTTAACCACGTGTGCATATTGTTAATGTCAGTTAACTAGAAAATGGTTGCCTAGGGACTAATGTCATTATGTTTGCAAAGAGCATAACATTTCAAACGTGTTTACCTGCATCAAACTGTCTATTCGTACGCCCCTCTTTTTATTAAATTGAGATGTAATGCATATATTTTTGATCTCTCATATCAGAGATACAGTTTTCAATTTTATCCAAAAAATAAATATTCGCTACAATTATTCAAATTTAGTTAACAAATCAAACCGGCATCGAAATGAAATTTAGTAAAAATAGTTATCAAAGTTATACGAATATTTTGCATAAGAGTGATCTCAACTAACCTCTGACCTATGAATTAAACGTTTTATTCCAAACTGAATATAGTTTCTTGTTAATTCTTAGGGTTGGATGAATGAAATTGATGTTTATGATTTAGAAACCTATCATATCAGCATGACCAGACCGGTGCATCTTAAATTGGAAGGTACAATTTCTTGATCATTATATGGTCACTTTTAATATATCTTACTTATTTTCATATTTAACATAAAGGTACAATGCTACAAGTTTCCAATACTAATGATTACGTTAAAAAGCGCGTATTGTATGGTGATGAACCGATCGACATGAACCACATTACTTTTACCACTAAACGTGTATATAATCTCTTCGGATGTCGTGTTGAACTTTTACCAAAAGGATTACCTAGAAGAAGGTCTGAGGAATATTTGTTCAATAATGAAAAGTTTATTAAAATATTGTTTTACTTTTATCTCCTTCAGGCACTTTGGACGAAAGTTTCCTATACAATTAGTTATAAAAGCAAGTTCGATTATAAAAATAGAGAAATTTGCTGTACAGCAAAAAAAAAAGCTTGACAAAGTCAAGGTTATACCTTCCGAAAAACGCCAAAAAAATATCGATTTAATGAGAAACCCGTTAACTAAAACTGCATCAGATGAAAGACATGACGAACATCTAGAGACGGATAGACGAGATAAACATCTAGAGAGGTTAAATCACAAATTGAACGTGAGGACAAATGAATCTGATTCTAAAGTAACGTCAAAAGAAAAGTACGTGGAGTTTCGCGAAGAACCGTCGACAGTATCATATCAAGATCAATCATCAAGTGCAGAAAGTTTTGAAAGTGAAGGAATATTTGAGCAACTAGATGGTCACGAAGAAATTTTAGATTATAAAGAAATTGGGACACAATCGTCGTCTACAGATTTCATCGATAGCAGTCATCCCAACGAAAAATATAATAATGAAATTGTGGAAAATAATTCAATTGGAAAACTTGAGAAAAATTTCGACTTAGATAAGCAAGCATCTTCAACTGAGAACATCGGGGAAATTGAAGCCATAGATTTAATGGCGGCTTCAAATAACAAGAAAGAAGAAATTTCTAATACAGCTGACGTCGTATCCATAAATACTAATGTAAGTAAGACAAGAGATACTATAGAAAATATTTTTTTTCATTAAATATACACAAATATCGTGTATCTGAAATATGCAAACACAATTTGAGTAAAATTTGCGTAACCAGTTTATGGGTGCTCTAAAGCAACAACAAATAAATACATTACATTCGGGCAAAGCCGACTATGAAATTCCTTACATCATTTTGCCTAATGTAATCTATCATTTATTCAGATTCATTGCCAATAGCATTCGTCCTTAGGCCAAAACAAGTCAAAATTTACGTCCCATAGGTTGAACACAAAAATGCATGGAAAGACAAACTTAAGTCGATTCACTAACTTATTCTCGGTATTACATAGATACGCATAAGCTTTAAATATTCTGTACCACAAATGATGTAGGGAATAAAAATGTGTTCTTCTATTTTCCTTTATTTCAGCTGATAGCTTTACATGAGCTCAATCCCGAAGAAGATGCTATAGCCAATAGTGATGAAATTCATCTCCTATTATTTGCCCGCGTTGCTAGAGAAAAAGAAGATTGGTAAGTAATGCGATCAAGTTCTGCATATAATAGCTTTTTAGGATTAATTAAATTTTCGAAAGGTTTCGACGTTTTGTAGCCGCTAGTAAAGGCGATATTAAAGATCGGGATATTAATTTAGCGAACACAAGAGATATCGGTGAAGAAGATGTAAAAGCTGCTTCAGCAGCAGCAGATACACTAGCAAATCCGCATCATATTCAACTTAAACGGCAACAAAAACATGGTTTTCATAAGATCGCGGAAGTAAATATTTGTGCATTATCTTAAACAGATATTTGTCTCTACATCGCCTACCACCGTTCGGCAGCAGTATTGCTCTGTTAATATCAAATAAGTGTAAGAGATAGATCTTCTTCCGTCTTTTGTTTTCTACAATCTATGTACTACAACAGAATCCATTGAAAACTACCCAATAGTTTCAACTTTATGCAGCCTTGTGTTCATAAAGTAACCTGAGTTCATTCGTAATCTGTAAATTTGAAAAATGCTGCGCAAGGTCATAAAGTAAGTTGCACCAAAGACCTTAACATGATTGTACAATATAATAAATCCTTCAGGTCAAATTGTTTAAAAGTAGAAATAAGAAGCTACAGTCTCGAAGCGAACCTGGGAAAGTTATTTCATGTATTCGGTGAGACTAGAAAGATTGATACGGTTGCACTTCAAAATTAATGTGATAAACCATAATTTAATACAAATGATTAGAATCTCTTAACCCTGCTTTGTTTTCCCAATAACATTAATCATATTCTTAATTTTTACCTCAAAAAACTCGATACTTTTTATACAATGTAATTTTTTAGAACACATTTCGAAAACAAAAGAAATGAATGAAAAACTGTAAAAATAACCGTTTTTCAAAAAAAGATGTACGATAAAAATTAAAAAACTCTTGTCCATATCTGAAGGCATAAAAATCATTTAAAAAATATTGGTGGTAGGCATCGTAGAGATTTTCCCATGCTATACGTAAATGTTTATTGGTTGTTTATTTTCTCCCCGCCGGGCTCACCTTAATGTTTCTCACAGCCGGCGCAGTATGTGCAACATTCAAAGAAATCAATGGATCGTTTGTATGATGAGTCTATTGAGGGTTTAATAATGTATGCCTCAGCTGCGCGATGTGATCCTCAATATTTAAATTTTATGGCAACAATTCAAGTAATTAATGATTCTACGTAGATTACCTTGTAATATTAAAACGATTTTCGAGTACATTCCAGAATGCTTGTACACAAGAGCGCATACCAGTTTTTAAAGAACAAATGCCAAAAGAACGTCCTGACAAAAAGGTAACTATTTTTGTTTAAGGCAATCTAATGATTTACTATTATTCACTTTTTTCTTCAGCGTAAGCGTTCGATACGTCGAGAGAATATACTTTGGAAAGGTATCGACCAATCATTGTTCTTGGGCCCTTCTGGTAGTGTTGTTTGGGCGAATGCGCTAATTGGTCGTATTATCTACGGTGCTGTCCAAAATGATTATGTGCTTCAAAAGATAAAATGGTTTTTACAAAAGAAAATCAATCAAGTGAAGGTAATCAATGCAATAGAAAAAACAAAACTATGTTACAGAGAAAAGTACATCTATTTATTTTCAGCTGCCTTCCTTTATAGAAAGCATTAACGTTGATAAAATGGATGTGGGTAAAACGCCACCACTTATACATCGGCTTTCGCAACCTGTAATAAATGAACGGGGTGTTTGGGTTGATGCGGACATTACGTATGAGGGCCGCTTCCACTTGACGATAATCACGAAAATTGATATGAAACGTATAAGAACTGCAACAGACCCAAAGCACGTTTTAATAGAAGTGAATCCGGATGTGATAAGGAGGCCTTCACGTTCATTTTTGTCATCAAGATCTGACATAGATGCAATTAAAGATCCAGAAGAAGAGCATGAATTAGAATTCGATGCAATTTCGCAAAGCAGTGCAGTGTACGAAAGTGACTTTGATATTTATGAATCTTCTAGCACGTCGTCATTTCTTGATGAGAGAGAAAAGGAGCCTGATACTCAATTGCAAAACGATCAATTGAAAGAAGATGAAAGAGAGAATACGGGCAAAGATACGACTGCTGTAGTCACAACTCAACCCGAAAAGGCTGACGATAAACCGTATTGAGAGTTAAAAGTTAATGTTAATTCGTTTTTATATTCAATATTTCTCAACTTTTTTTAGAATTTCCCCGGCTCGTAAACGACTGCGTGGATTTGTAGATCGTATCGCAGCATTAAATTTGATTCAAATTGCAACCGATAATCCGTACATACAGAGGGCTATGGAGAAAATGCACACAACTGTTATTTTGGACTTACAAATAAGGGGCATGGTGGGAAGAATAGCGCTAAATATACCACCACCGCCATCCGATCGCATATGGATGGGGTAAGTTATCTGATCTGATCTGTTATAATCTCGAAGTTATTCTTCTTTCCAATTATTGCAGTTTTCGAGCTCCACCCCGTGTATGGTTAAGCGCTCATCCCTCGGTTGGTGAAAAATCTGTTGATTGGGCTTTTGTTACAAATGTTATTGAAAACAAAATTTGTCAGGCGATTAACCAATTCTTTGTATTCCCCAATATGGAAGATATGGTCATTCCTATTATCGGTGAACCTGCTTCTGAAACTTATAAGGAATTCGAGATTCCCCACCTTTGATTGCAATTATTGTTTGATATGCCTAAAATAAATTGAACATTATGCCTAATTTATCCGAAACATGTGCATATTATCTAAAAATTTACGTGAAATAATAAACATAATATGAATTTCTGATATACGCACTTCATTTTTATACGCATCACCGTAGGAAGGGAGATATATTCCTTGGTCAAAGAACATACTTATGGTACAATAAAAAAGCTAAAAACAGCTTTGCTCACTACTCGTAGAGAACGCGCCAAAAATTTCCATGGTATTCCATAAAAATTGAAAAATTCTGACGCGTCCACTCAATTATTATAGAGTATCGAAATTTTATTTTCTCCGACCTTCTCTTTAAGATAAAAATGATAGGTGTAGAAGATTCGGCATCGCTGAATATAATTTTCTTACTTCTTTCTTCATATGACGCTCGGAAAGACTTATCAGTAAGAAAGGGTAAGAAAGGTTGGCTATGATCAATTTGAATACAAGAACATCAGGAATGGCAATAGACTCCCAGATAAATTGTTATCCATTTGGACAGCGCAGTTAAGAAATAAGCAATCGCGTTTTGTTTTGTGGTATACTGGTAATTTGCGGGCAAATGGGTAACAACGCTGATTAAATCGAGTACCTCTATTAAAAGACATGAACGATGGATGCACTATTTGTGAAGGATAATAGTTGAGATGTCATTTGACTACACAGAGTTTTGTGGACATTGAGACTAGTAGGAATATTTTTAATTCGAAAGAGTAGAGTAGAATCAAGCATGTTACTCTGTTAAACGAGCCTGTGGCTGATCGCTACGTAGCAAGGATGAACTCCGATTTAAATAATCCAGTTAGCACATTAGCTTTACGAACTTTATCAGATATTATTTTAGCTCATTTTAGGAGAACCTAAATCGATGAAAAGGATTGGTTTCCAATTCTCTTCTCCTTAATGACAATATTTATTTATTTATTTTTTTTTTGTATATTTCCAAACTATATCAGGTACTTTTCTAAGTTTCGCTATCTTTGACAATCGTCACTCAAAATCTAGTATAATTTCTGCTTTCGAGATAGAGATTATAAAAATTATTTGCTATTGAACTTTCAAATGCACTGCTTCAATTAATGGGAGTAAATATCAATCATGTCATGTAATTGAGTTAGTATTCAACGTTTCTAAAGGAGGCTGTTTGTTGATGAGTGCATATGCGGCGCATTCTTCTTTCTTTTTATTTTCCCATTTTTGGATAATAAGTTTGTCTCGGTTTGTCTTCTCTATTTACTCTATTTTATCAATCAATCAATAAAGGTTTTCAGACACTAGGTACCCATGGGATTCGAAAGCGATACGAAGTTTCTTAATTCGCATAATTTGCCTTTTATTATTTCACAAAAGAAAAAATTTACATCGTTTTACAACTAAAAGAAATTAAACTCCATTTAACGTTTAATTAAATTTACAATAGCTTAGAGTTATTCAACAGAGAAAGAAAAAACAAAAAAAAAAAAAAATTAAGCAAAAACTAAAACAAATACATTAAATGATATAAAATTCACTTAAAATTAATTGGAAGAAAAAACATCAAAAAATATCAAAAATATTAAATTGACTAAATGATGCATAAACGTCAACTAACGTATGTGTATATTAAGTATGCTTATAGTAGCGATATTAAATTAAAAGTTTTATTTGTGATGTTTCGAGTGGAAATATAAATGTATGCTAAAAACGGAAATAGAAAATCAAATGGTTAAATGAAAGCAGTTCCGTGGAAAAGTTTTACAAAGAGAAATAAGATAATTAAAAATTTTATATTTGACTTTTAACGAATCGTGGATACTATTCATTTACCGAACATAGGCAGAATTCCTTTTTTTTTTCTTTTTGGGATTATCCATACATTGATCGAGAGAAGTTTTAAATAATAATTTATAATAAGAGGCAGCACTTTTTTTCTTATTAAAACTGTCCAAACATTTACCGAGAAAATTTTAAATTTTACACCCAGACATCTAAATTTTGCTTGTTAATAACGAATGTATTTTATTCGAATTCAATTTGGTTTCTTAGGTAATGAAAGTGTATGCCGTTATAGGTGGAGCCAATTTATTGAAGAATCTTGTCAGTTTTCGTTTGAATCGGCCGCAGATCTGTATCATAAATCTTGCAATTTTGACACTTTTTATAAATGACGGATAGACAAACGGACATGGCTCTATAGGTATTCCTTTGTAGGGTCTCTTAAATGTTTCGAAGTGTTACAATACTTTTTTTTCTTCTTCTAGTGAAGGGCATAAGAGTACAAAGAAAAAAATGATTAAATGTATAAAAATACTTAACAATGAACATTTGTTTAATATTATTAATACATGCATAAATATTTAACAAATCAAATAATGAAAATTGAAATAAATTTTATTCTGGAATTAATTTTTGAATTCAAGTTAATAATAATATTTTTTCAATTCGTATTTTTTCTGTTTTTAAGTTTTTTTTTTTTTAATTTTTTTTTTTGTTATTTATTAAATAAATATTGAAAAAAAAAACATTTTAGTATTGAATTTACAGTCTCATGCCATGATATTTGGCAAATGATTTACACAGACAGAACGCCAAAAATATAGCCAATAAATGCACAAATCCAACACTTAGTAAAACGGCAACAAGCAGTTCACGGTTAGTTACAATCCAATCGGTAAATACTTCGTAGCAACCCTGCCAAAAGTATACAAATATATATATATATATGTATATAAAAAAATGTTTATGTTTGCTCTGCTGTCCGTTTACCCTTTTGAAAAAACTATTTGCCTCTGTGGGATTTGTTACGCAGTCTTCATCTCTCGGCACCATATTCTTAACATCCTTTAATACGCAGCAGACTTCGGGTATAGTGCGGTTGCCTTTGTTAACTGCCCATGCTGTAGACATATCAAAATCGCGATAATCGTTAACACCGCAACAAGCAAATGTGCTCATCATTTGATTCCACATCAGCGTAACGGCATCCGTGTGTTCTCTACTTGTGTAATATTTGGTTATGGTTGATTGCAAAAATGTTTTCGTTTCATTACGTGCCTAAGTAATAAATTAGAGTAAGAAAACCATTAAATGCTTGAAAGTTTTTCGAGTTTATTGCTTCTGTATATATAACTTACAGTATCTTTGTAAAATGCAGCCAACCCACCAGCAACAATTTCAGCAATCAACAATAGTATCATAAAAGTACCATACTGAAAATATAAAACATAGATTACTCGAAATAATATATCTTCAAAATAGTTAGACGTTGATCGCAAGTAGGGGTACCGAAATTATTTGAACAAGAAATAGCAAAAAAGTTATTACCCGTTTAGAGCGGATGTTTACTATCCACTAACGCAAAGCAATTCATTGGAATTGCAAAATATTTTGTTGAATCTGGTCGCGTCAGTTGAATCTCCGAATTAACTGGTCTTAGAAAATATCTGTATCTGACTTTATTGCAATATTATCTATTCGTTATATATATATATATATATATATATTATATTATATTATATTATATATATTATTATATATTATATTATATTATATATTATATTATATATATTATATATTATTATATATTATTATATATATATTATATATTATATATTATTATACCTATATATATTCGTTATAAAATACCGAAAATTAGCTCCTGTTGCCGGATAAATTTCTTTTTTTTTTAAGAATGGTTATAGGAGGCCGGGTTCACAAAATGATCTCAATCCATTCAAATTATCTACATTCAACACTATAATAGTAAGCCAACATAATATATATCATTGATGTTTGTCGAGAAATAATTTTTATAATATTTCTTAAAAATTTCTCCTATGATAACGTCTTCAAAATAGAATGTTACGTTAAAAGAGAGCTTGCCGTAAAATTTGTCCGATCAAATTCATTTTTAATAGTGATCGTCTTTGCGCCTAAACATATGTTTTTCATCAAAAATCTCATTAAAAAATTTCAAAAATAATGACTTACACACGGACGGACAGATGGCTAAATAAGCTCAAATCGACTCACTCGAAATAATTTTAAGCTCACTGCTACAATACCTATTGCGTCTAAGTCGATTTTTTTATTTTTCTCATTTGTGTTGATTCTTTTTTGTTACTATTTCTCTCATTATCGACAATACAAAAATTTAGTAAAAAAAAATTTTTTTTTTTTATTAAAAACTTCTTATATAATTTCAAGATTTTTGGTAATGTTTTTTTTGAGTTATAAAAACATATAACTCCATCAAAAACGCACACTACTACTGATAGAAACTAATATTTAGACTTTGATTATAAGTCGCATGTATCTACGTGTAGAGCATATTATACGCTGCTATGCATAAATGCATCTTACAAATAAAAGTGAAATAAAAGAGCCCTGAACGCTTCGCCTTGACACCGCAACAGAAAAAGAAAAAAATACTTTTAGATTGTTAGCGTTAATATTATTAAGTTAAACTAACCAGGTTGAATATTTAGCTAAATAATTGCTACCGCATCTTGCTATGGTAATGTTAACGGTGCTGGATTTTTTTGGTTATTGCAGTAATTATTATTTTGTTTAATTAATCTTCTTATACTTCTTCAAGTATGGGATATTAAGTTATAGAGAATTTATCACACATTATATACATATGTACATAAAATTTAAATTAAAACTTTTCATTCCTACTCTCTTTAGCAAGAATTCAGTTCAATAGTCATCTGAAAAGTAATCCACGATACGATACGTTATAATGTTTTCATGGTAGTATATATATATATATATGTTCTATTAAGGAAAAAGTTCATGGCATTTTTTTTTCACAAAACTGACTTTATATTCGCGTAACAACCCCATCAAGTCATAGTATAGAATGTGTGATGGATGATAGTCTATAGATGATTAAAAAAAAAACGGTGTGAAATTTTTCAATTCACTTGAAAGTAATTATGCTTGGAAAGTATGCCTAAATTTTGAAAAAATTCTCTTTATTGTTTAGTATATCACTTCAAACAAAGCGATAACACTTCGCAGCCCCATAACTAAAATTTGTGATTTTTATGGTGAAGATGCTTCATCGAAATCAAAAGGATGTTAATGGTATGCTCATTTCAAGTCCGGAAATTTAGATGTTAATAATGCGTCCCGGTTTAGGAGCAGCAATGATTAAAATTTTTTCAAAAATTTAAGAATATCGGCATTATCTCATATATTTTGCTGCAGAACTGAACACTAATAGAAAAATATTTGTAAAGCATTTGCATAAGTTTAGATAGAAAAAAATGATTGATATTTACATACCATATGGATTACTAATAAAAAATGTAATGGAACGAATTTCCACTTGGAAATCGCTCCAGATGCTCAGTAAAAACGCAGTCGTTAGAAAGTAATGAAAAATGGTATACATACAAGAATAATGGCAAAGTCTGTTATGCTGTTTTGAGACATTGCCAGAGAAGAGTGTATCATGAGATGTTGCAGCCTGGCCAGATGCGAGTAAAACGTAATTAATGTAAAGCGTGAGGAAATCATCAATAACGAAAACTTCGTCTTTTTTCATTACTACATTGCAGGTCATACAGATATTTAATAATTTGGCAAAAATTGCGACAACTTGACTGGAAATTTTTGATCCATACGGCCGTCCGGCAACAATTTGTTTCACTCTCTGCAAAAATTCTCTTACTGGAATAAAGCTAATTGCAAAAGAGGCTTGAAAAAATTATTCTATTCAGTGCGACAAAGGAAAGCAAACAAAATGGGCACATATTTAAAAATAACTAAACGCTGTATGTTTGGATTTTTATATAAAAAAATGCCACGAACTTTTTCTTTTTTGGTATATTATGTTAATCGATTGCTTAAAGATATGATGGCTCCGATGAGAACAAACGACGTAGAAAGCTAAAAGCTAGTTTTAGTTTAAAAGTAATTATCTGACATATTTTTTGTTTTAATTTTTCAAAAATTTACTAATTGAATGTCTCTCTCTCTCTTTAACATTCTGTGTAGTAACTTTCCTAACTACAGACTACACCATTCCGTATACATAATATATCACTAATATATTTGAAGTGTAGTAGAGGTTAAAATGGCCTTAATATGTTTGTGAAATTAAATTAAAGACACTTTTATTTTCTTTTTATATTCACTGCCCAGAGGATGAGAATACATTAATTTTATCATCCAGTTAATAATACGCAGGAATGCGCAAAGTCAGAGAGTTTTAATTGGTATGAAATTTTCAAATCATATTTATCTAAATGAACATTCGTATACTTTTAGTCTACTCACGAATATTAAAATTAATATGACAGTTGATAACCATGCCTTCTGTACTAAATTGTCAAGATTAGTTTAAGTCTTATATTTTTTTTTATTTAGTTTAGAAAATATATTCCACGTTTCTATGCTATAGAAATATTATTAAGTGATAATTAATTAAAACAAAAATAAGATCACACCGAAGAGTTCTCATAGCTAATGAGTTTTTGCCTATCTGTCTGTCCATCTTTTGCCGACTTTCAAAGTTTATATGTATATATATTTTTATTATAGTTTATTAGTTTATTATAATTAATTATAGTTTATATTATATATATATATATATATATATATATATATATGTATTCTTGATCAGCAGCAAATTTAGAATCGATTAAGTATGTCCGTCTGTCCATCGTGCTGTTTGTCCGTCTGTGTACTGTGTAATGTGATAAACATTATGCCGTCCGCAAAAAGAAAAGTTTAGAGTTCAAATTTGGCAAAAACATTGGAAGCATTGAGGCTGGTATTGAAAACGTGCCAAATCGGTCGAACAAAGTGCTTAAAATACCACATAAATTAGAAAAACTCTCTTTTTTAAAGGCAAAAAAAAAAAGAAAAGTTTTTTATTCATTAATCATACATCATTAATCGCGGCAAATACAAGTAGAAAGATTTGTAGGTATATTTTATGGGCAATGTTATAATGATCGACCACGCCTACCAAATATTATTGACTATTGAAATTTGATTCTTTTCGAGTTTTTTTTTTAATCCCTTTCTTAATATAAAAACATGGTGGATATTAAAAAATTCGATCAGAGT
This sequence comes from Glossina brevipalpis, assembly GCA_000671755.1. Classification (NCBI taxonomy): domain Eukaryota; kingdom Metazoa; phylum Arthropoda; class Insecta; order Diptera; family Glossinidae; genus Glossina; species Glossina brevipalpis. Next base: position 573,995 of record KK351049.1, on the reverse strand, counting down.
CGAATATAATTTGCTTAATTAATTATTTATTATTCGCGAATCATATATGAAACGAACAATTAATAGAGTGAATATGAACTACGTTCCGAATAGAGTTTTACATTAGCAAATAAATCATGGCCATGTTTAAGAAACTAATCGTAATAATATTTGTTATTGATTTAGCGAGTTTATGAAAAATGAGTCGACATAGCAATGTTATGTTCCATTTATTATTATTATTATTATTTCGAAAAATGTGTGTCTTAAAAGTTAATGGATAAATATTTCAAAGTAAAATATGACCTTCTCTCTCTCAATATTATTTCGCTTGTTTTGCATTTTTCGGTAGCAATGACTGTGAATGTTTAAAATTAATGTTTAATTAATTAACTTAAACTCCGTTTTTGTTCGCTATTATTATTTTTATTAGCTCTAATTTAACCATTCAAGACAATCTATTTTATCATATATAAATAATTAATTAAATCTATATATATGAAAAAAAAAATAATAGTAATAATAATTTAAGAAAAAATATACGAATTTTTATAAACCGGAGTTAAGCGAGATTTGCAGAGGCAGAAGCACATTGCTTTGATGTATTCTCCATTCAAGGCATTGGACAAAAATATGTTTAAAAGGTATAACGAAAGTGTGAGAACTAAGGGCAACATTTGAAATCACTACTTTAAAATCGATTTAAATTGTTACTAATGAGAGAATTAAAGAATTAAAAAAAACAAAAACAAATATTTACGAGAATTGCGGATTTGCAATTATCTAACAATTGTCATTCATGCTATTGCTTTTTTATGAAATCGGTGTTTGATGACGAATTGAAACTTTTTTTTTTTTTGTTTTATATTTTATTCATAGAGCAATTCTTGATCTTATATGTTACACGAGAACGAATCTTTCAAAATACATGAAAAATGTTCTGATTTTAGAATCGGAGATTTTTTATTGAATATCATTTGCGTAAACTTCTAATTCTAATTAATTTCGACATCGCGATGACATTATATTACATTAATATGAATTTAACTCTAGTCACAACATTTTTGTGAATGCTAGCTTTATTTTCGCCATCGGACAAGCACAAGTAAACCAACTGACGATAGCAAACTGAAGAGTTTACGAGATCTCTAAAAGCGTTTTGTTCCATAGCTACCTACAATATGTTATATGAATTTAACAACAAACAACAACAAACAAACAAAGGATTAACTGCTTACATTATATATCATTTTATGTATGGATGCATGTAAGAAATATTTTATATAAGTAACATTTTAATCTGCATTCCTGGCTTGCTTACGTCAACATGCATTCAGTTCTGATTAGTTTTTATTAAACAAATAGTTTTGTCTAAAGCTTACTCATACGACACAATGCAAAGCCCACAGCATAATCTAGTTTACCATAAAAAACATTGTTATTGTTTTTTAAAAAGCAATAATTTCTTTTACAATTGATATACTTTTTTATCGATTGAAATTAATTTTTATAAGACTTTGCTTATTAAGGATTAAATAACTAAAAAATACATCACTCAAATATCTGAAGCGTTGGCCTTTCTTTTTATGTACACAGCCAGATATTCATACATGAATGAAAGTGAAGTTTTAAAGTGTTTGAAGCTCACGATAACTCTCACGATGAACTTATTTATCAGTTTGTATTTGCTATTTAGCAAGCGATTTCGACCAAGTGGCTTCAAGTTTTCCGATCAAATTGCTTAAATTAACTACACATAAATCAATTTCGTTTAAGCTACGTATTCGTTTCAATAACGGACTACATTTTATCGAGTATTATAAAAAAGCCTTTCCATGTATTATTTTGTGAAGTGACAAAGCTACAAAGAACGGAACTTATATATGTGAAAAAGTTCTGAAAACATTTACAACCTCCTATCCGCATCCAAAAAAAAAAAAAACACTTTTTAATGAAAACTTTAAGACCGCATCTGTCTGCATATTAGGTATTTAGCATCTCACAGTACATATCGAATTACCCTCGTATAAGTCTTAAAATAGTATTTATATAAAAACATTCCATACACACATATAAATACATATACGCATACATGTATACATGCATTGATAAGTTTTCATGTATAACCAGTTAGCAATCATTGCGTAATTGTTAAATTGCATGCAGTTTTCACAGCAGTCCCGAAGCAGTTAAATATCGTATTATTGTGATAAAAAAAAAAGAGTGAGTCGAAGCGTCGGTCAACGTTTTTGATATCAAAACCAATTGGATTTTTTCGGAATGGTGTGAAACTAAATTTAAATTTAATTAGGAAAGTCATATAAACCAAAACTTTTAACAGAAGTCTGTCAGGCGATTAACAGAATTCTGTTAACCAAAGTTTTGAGCAGATTTATATCAAATATAGTTATAATAGAACTATTTTGGAACTTTTTTGAACGAATATGATAAACAAAACATTAATTTTTGGTAATTAGGTAAAATTTGATATGAAAAAGTTTTTCTGTTGTGTCAAATATGACATTTAAAAAGAGAAAGTTTAATTGACCACTGTGGCCAAACCAAGTACTAAGCAAAAACGAAGCCAGTATTGCGTGAATCCTTGATAAATGCCCGTTCCAACGATGTACAGTTTATATTAATTTGCTTTCAAAAAAATTTTTTATTGGACTTTGAACATTATTCTGTATAGGGCAAAACAAGAACAAAGTTTGGGAGGCCACTGTGGAGAAACAAACTACTGCGAAAAGATGAAACTTGTATTGCATGAATCTCTGATCCATAGCATTTCCATCGATAGATGCAAGAATGCTTTCTAAGTACTTGCAAGCTTCAATGCAACATTTTATTTGCAGCACTGTAAGTACTTGCAACATGGTATGTATTTGCAAAATGATAAATACCTGCAACATGATAAATATTTGCAACTTGGTAAGTATTTGCGACATGGTAAGTACTTGCAATATAGCTTCACACCTTTTCCAAGTATTACGCTGTTACGAGTAAGAATGAGCTAGGTAGGAATATGTTAAGTAGGGAAATTTTCCTATAAAAAATTTTTCCGAAAACAACTTGATATAATTCGATAAATTGTTCGAAAGGGTATACATCAAGAATTCACGCAGTATTAGTTTCTTTTTTTTCGCAGTACTTGGTTTGGCCACAATGGCCAATTAAACTTCGGCTTTTTGAATGTCATATTTGACATGGCAGAAAAACTTTTTCATATCAAATTTTGCTTAATTAACAAAAATTAATGTTTTGTTTACCATATTCGTTCAAAAAAGTGCCAAAATAGTTCTATTTTAACTATATTTGATATAAATCCTTTCAAGACATTGGTTAACAGGACTCTCTTAATGGCTTAACAGGTCTCTGTTCAAAGTTTTCATTTCTTTTTTTCTGGGAAAGTTAACAATCATGATATTCTAACATGCATAGATATAGAAAATATTAAAAATTTTTGGAAATCTTTCAATTTTAAGATATGCACTGACTGTAGGCGAACGTTGCTAAGTTAATTCACTTAGAAGATAAAATAGGCTTTAATAGTAAGACATTTGTCCAAAATCTTTTTCAAATTTATTATATATAGTGCCACTCTATTTATCAATCAGAGTAAAAGCAATCAGTTTTGGAACATAAATGTTTTTGTTTTTGATTTTTGCTATTACTTAAAAGTTAATTTAAATGCAAATTTAATTTGATATTTGTGTTAAAGCGTTATTCATTTTATCATTAACGACAACTGCTGCAAAGTTGTTTTTACAATTAATATGATTTTTTTTTCATTTTTAACGTGTAATTTTTAATCATTACATTTTATCCACTCGTACACGCATGAATACCTCTGCGTATTTATAAACATTTTGTATTTAATTAATCTCTTTTACAATATTTTCATATTCACCATCGAAGGACTTCGATTTACTAGGTTTATCCTTTCCTTTGTAACATACAGTTCAATATAGTTCAGTAGAGTCAATATAGTTCAGTAGAGTTCTGTTTATGTGTCTATCATACGTTCGTATACCTGTTGCCTGTTGAAAATGGATTAAAAATTAAAATTAGACTTACGCCACACATCAAGCTGGTAACTGCGACGAAATTTCCTCATAACTACAACAAATGATGATTTCTAATTAATGACAGACACTGAATTGAACTATCGCGCAAATATTTATGAGAGCTATATAAAATGTTAGTAGAGAAATAGACTTGATCCTCTTGCAGATTGATTAAAAAGCGCTAATTAACTACCTGGGTTTGACTGAATAAATGACACATCACTACTTGAAATAAGTAAGAAAATTATATGCAGCTGTTACCGAATCTTTTGTATCAATCATTTTTACTTTTATCAATCATTTATTTTGCAACAAAAAAAATTGAAGCAAACTATTTATGTATATAATAAGTACCAGGATCGGTTGAATTTTTCCATTTTTATAGAATATAAGTGGAAATTTTTATCGTGTATTTGACATAGCACCGATGGGCAGACGGCCATGTAGACAAATATACATACGAACATGTGTTTCCGGATTTGAGACTAATCAAGTATGTATATATGTACTTTGCGGCATCTCTAAAGCTTTCTTGTGAGCGTTGCAAACGCTTTCACAAAATCCTTCGGTGGCGGGTATAAAACTATTTTTCAATTCTAAGGTGTTCGTTGAAAGTGGTGAATATGCGAACAAAATTTTTTTTCCTTTTTACGAATGTAAAAAATAATAAAATCATTAATAAATTTTAATTAGTTCATTTATTCTTTTTACAATTAATTAATTATGTATTTAAACTCTACATCAGTTATGGTCTGCGGTATTGTAAGTTGGTACGGAGTTGTATATAACATTCAGAAGGATGTATGATAAACCTACTTTTTATTATACCAATCGTTTCAGCATCAATTTCTGGATTAACTGACTATACGTCTGTCTGTCTGACGATCGTCAATGTCATTTAAGGTCAATTTAGAGGTTACGATGTTTGAAATGGTTTAGTGAAATTGGGTATACTAACTAAGGTTATGATCCAAGGGCGAACGCTATCGGAAAAGGATTTGGTCAGACCGTTTTTATAACCACGCTCCATATAACTCCCCATTTCAAAAGAGACTTTACGTAACACAAATCCGTAGAAACGAGTATTTTAATATATCAAATAAATGTGATAAATTTCAATCGGATGGTACCATTTTTTGAATCACTTCCTGCATAAACTTTCATATGAAAAATCAACCTTTACGTGGTAAAAATGCTCGAATATTTAATGTATTATTTAATATATTGCATTATCATGAAAATGAGTCCGTAATAGTAAGTTGACATAAAAATTAATTGTATCAAATTTGAACACAGTAGATCTATTTTTTCGATTTCATTCCATATAAAGGTTCTCATGAAAAGTACACCTTGGCTTACAAAAGCGTCTGGGCTTTACTATTTCATAATGAAAATTGGTGCGTAATAGTAATTTGACATAAAAATTAATTGAACTGAATTTGGACTACGTGGGTCTATTTCTTGAAAATCACCTTATAAAAGTATTTCTCATGAAAACTATGCCTTTATATGGCAAAACGGTGCAATTTTTAATGTTTATGATAAAAATGAGTCCTTAATTGAAATTTGATATAAAAATGAACTTATATCCATCCATCTTCTGGAAAACACTATAATATATTTATAATTCTTCTGGGTTTTTCACGAAAGGAGAGATGTACAATATTTGACGGTCGGGCTTAGCCGATTATAATGTTTTTATTTGTTTTTTTTTTTTTTTTGCTTTTATGATAAATCATGAAAATCAATCACATGCTAGATAGACTTAAGTTCTATTTTTATAAAAGAGCATCGCACCCTAGCATTTACAATATATTGCATATATATATATTGCAAAACCAATAGTATATCAACTACACTGTATCAAACAAGAGTATATCAATCTAGCTGAAGTCAAATGAACTTTGCATGTATGACCTACTTATTTTTTGTTTTTACTGAAAGGTAAACTATCTTCACACCGATTTTTGCCTTATGCTAAAAGATATATTTTATTATTAGGCCGGTGCTGCCTAAAAATTAAAAAAAATATAAACATAAAAATTGAAAAAATAAAATAAAAGAAATAAACGTTCAAACCGTATTCATTCTATGTGTTCATTAGAACTTACAAAAAGTTTATTATCATTTATCATCACGAAGTATAAATATATTGCTGGAGAGAAATTCAAATATTCAAATTGCATTGTAGAAAATCTCAAAGGAATAAATCCACTGCTTTAAGCAATAAGCTATAAGGAAAATATAATTTCATTACGATGTCACCGGCCCACTATAACAAAAGCTAACCATCCATATACACGTTGTATTGTCTAATGAAAACAGAAACTTCAAAATTTCTGGGCTATTTCGACGTGCTATTTCTATTTCGTTTCGGTTTTGCTATTAAATTTTGTACAATGATATCCAGAAATCATTTTTTTTTTCACGCCTGAAATATTTGATTTACAATTTTATTCAATGTTGAGATATTATTTTTTGCGTTTTTTTTACTCGATCCGAAATTAAATATATTTGAATTAAATGGAAGGTGCTACTAGTTTTGTGGTGTTTACTAGATATTTCTATTTTTGATGACCACCTATTTCAACTGGTGAACTAATGTCTTTCGGGTAAGGTGTCCATCCTTACGATGACACTTAAGGGGTGAGTGCTGGAAAAATCAGTTATCCTTTCAACGTAGAATTCATATTCTAATATGAATATGCAGTTAGTGAGCGATTCTACTTTAAAGAATATATCTCTTTATCTTACGTTTTACCGGGGCTTATTATACGTTACGTAAAGCCTAAAAGTTGTTAAAATAGATCCACCTTTTTTGAAATACCAACCGACTCCGCATCACTTCCTGAATCGATTTAAGCTTGGCTGTATGTTTGCGGTCGGTCTACACTTTTTTTCTCTTCAACTAACAGATCATAATTTATGTGAGAAATTTTAATCAAACATTTTGAAAATGGATACAATAGGACCGTGCTTACGATGACTCTTCACACGACACTCCATTTGAGAAAGAACTTTAGATGAAAAAAATTGAATTGAATTGAAATATAAAAAAAATTTAGGACACGTCGATCTATTTTTGGACGCCATATAATATGATATAAAGATTTTCATGAAAACTAAATCTTTACATGATAAAAAAGCCTAATATTTAGTACTTTATGGTTGAAATAGTAGAAGAATAAGATTTTTTACATACAGATATAGAAAATTAACACATTTGTAAGTTATCAGTTATTATCGGAAGGAATTTCAGTTATCGAAATTCGATTAAGGCTAATTCTTATTTTAGCTCAATAAATTAAAAATTTAACTGACATTGTTGTAAGCATTGATGTTCGAAAGGCGGAACACAAAGGAAAAAATTAATACGAAGAAAAAACTTTCTCTTACAAGTGTATGCGACAACAACGAGCAACAAACAGTAAGCACTTAAAACATCAAATTATTGTAAAGATGAAATGCTCATGACCTTGTGCATTTATTACTCTGTATCTAAACAAATCATTATGTGACGGGCTGACAGTTTGCTTACAAGTTGTATACCCATGTAATTTTTTTTTTGTAAAAATTTATCTTTAAAGGAAAACTTTAAGCTTTGCCTAACAGTATATGCGAATGTTAGTTAATAAGTATTAATATTTTTTTAATTTTTATTTAATTAACTAAAATTTTAAAATGTTTTTTTTTTCTATAGAAATTTCCTTGTTTATAAATATTTATATACATAAGAAGAAAATGTTGATATAATTATGTATATGAGAAAGCAAACACTTACGGTTGTTAATAAACATTTCGATTCTCGTATGGCACCACAATAGCCCATGAAACTCATTAAAAACATGATCCCACCGATAGCTATTAACACATAAGCCAGTTGCTCAATAACTTGGGGTTGAGTAAATTGCTATATAATGAAAAAGAAAAAAAAATTATTTAAAAATAAACTAAACAAAATAAAGGAAAAGCAACGATTTCCAACTTTTCATGAACAAATTTAAACTTTCCAACAATTTTGCTAATATTATGTTGTAATTAAATGAAAAAAAGTTATTAAGGAAAACTCATTAAAAGTAAAAAAAATTAAGAGGAATTTTAAGTAATCAATCAATACCTAAATCTGAAACATGGTCACGATACACAATATCTGAAGCGGAAAGAAACATTAGATGCTGGCCGGACGAAGCATTAACGATATAAAGGCTGTGAACCTGAATGTATATAGGACTAATGTTAGGCTCATGTTGAGTGCAGTGTACTATGAGCTGTTCTAAACGAACGAAATGGTTACTTAGATCGTCTACCAGCAGTAGGGAAATCATATAAGAAAAAGTATAAGTAGAATAATTATATAGAAAGCATCCACAACAACATGAGACACCAATCGATTCATATTCGTTTTTGGAATCTCTACACGCATTTGGATGTTAAAAATCGTACGTAATTTCGTGTACGAAAATTTTCAACGTAGTTGAATGTACTGAAATGCGTTATCCAAGGGCGAATACCCTACCGTATTTGGAATAAGTTGAGGTCAGATAACGTAGCTTATTTAATGGATGTTCTTGCCAGGCTATGCCCTTTGAGCTTGTTCGGCCCCATAACACAGAACCTGTTAAGGAAACAATAGAAATATTGAAATCAAACACATTCTATTTCCTGTAAAATATATTCTTAGCAAGGCTTTCCTTTGGCTCAAATGGCTGGGGCTTTTTCATCTAAATCATATGGCAACATTATAAACGCAACATTTTATTAGCATAAGCAATTCATGACGTAATTATGTCATGATATATACAGTGGAACGACCTATATAGGTAAGCATGCATAGATCTATAACGTAATTTAGTCGTAATGTAAAGATTACTAGGTGAACATTAATAATGCGTTGATCTTCTCTTTGATTACCAGATTCTCACTAATTGTAAGGCAATTCATTAATAGAATTTGCTTATGGTGTAAGTGAAAAGAAGAACAGAGATGTAGTTTTGGTTTTTTACCTTAACTTAGATTAAACATAGTTCAGGGGGTTACGTTTCAATTTCAAAGTGTGTTTTAAAATGTATAAATTTTGACAGGTTCTTTAAGGGTACTTTGGGTTCTAATTCGTTTTAAAATCGTATTCTGCAGAATTATTACTCATTCGTTTTTGTCTAAATATAATACGTCTCATAAAGGTATTAGTATTCTTGGACTCGGCGCTGAGATACAATAATATATATTGAAGCCTTATTGAGTTCACTTTCCGAGAAGTGGGGTCACTTAAGATATATGAGATAATCTCAGATAATCTCAGACAAACTATCAGGAACAGTTCAGTATTCACTTAAATTCGATGAACGTAATCACGATCTCGGACAACCTAGTATTAACTTCTGTTGCTACGTTGGTTTCTGAATTTTATTTTATTTCTTTTTTGCTACTAATAAACAAATAAATAAATTAATAAATATAGATCATATTAATTCTAATATGTTCCTCTTGTGTTTTATAATTACAAGATAGGAATGTTGGCAAAAATTTTCACCAATGTAGTACCGGAATTCACGCCAGCGTACACTTTCAGTTCCGTCTTTGATACCTATATTTACCGGTTTATTTGCAAGAATCTGTCTAGGTTAGATTTGAAAAAACAGGTGCAGAGACTAAACATCTTATCTATGTCACTATAACTGTACTTTTTATGAGTGATCTCTTAAAGAAGAGCAAACTTCGGAATTACATTTCGCTAGTTGAAAAACTAACTTTTCACAATATTATTCACAGCAATGAATAAAAGAAAGTTTCGGCACATATGCGTACAAATATTGACATAAAAAAAAAAAGCAAGAAACCGGAAAAACGTTTAATCAATTACCAACGAATGGTGGCCAACTACCTTTATAAAAAAAAATAGAAAAAAAGAGGAAAACTTTAAACCCTTGATAGAAAATGCACAAACGTAGAAACAATGTACATTTGTCTGCCGGTTTAACGGTCAACGCCAACACCAATAGTAATTTAAGGCCATTGAACTTCATTAAACTTAACTCTAGTGTACGTGCACGTAAAAGTATTTTTAGCGCATAAAGTTTGTGAAGAAGGCAGACACTTCAAGAAAGAGTTTGCCAATAGCGTTTTGTTTTTTGTTTTTTTTTGTTTTTGTGTAAAGCATAATTGCGTATTTTCTTGTATTTAAAGAAATTTATTAAAAATAAAATACATTTTATTACAATAATTAAAATATTTCCCATTATACTAGTAATGAAATGAAAAATATTAGGTGGTACCACTAAAGCGTGACTAATTTGGTGAATTCAGATTTTATTTATGCCATTCAATACGGAAAAGAGATATTGATTAACATGGAAAACGTCCATAAAACAATAAAAAGAGCATGTAGATAAATGTTGTGTAGATAAAAATCTCTGATTCATTTTTTTATTATAAAAACCATTCTCTTTGCAATTTTTCATAAAGTTTGATTTTTTAGGGCCGAAGGTCGACACAAATTAAATATGATTACACTTATGGAGCATGTCACGTTTGCAATAATCATATCGATTTTTTTTATAAAACACATTTGCATTATATTACGTGGAAATATAAATTTCCGAATAAATAACAAAAAAAAGGACAAGATTTCCGTACTATATATATAAAGGCAAATATTCTAAATTTTAATGAAAAAATTGATCTGAAGCAAATTGAATGTAAGACGAGTTTCGTGTTTATTAAATTCTGATCAAAGATTTTTTCTATATAATATTTCGCAACTTTTTCCGAACGAGAAAAGTTGATATTGTAAATGGGGATGAAACATGGATTTTTCATTAAGGTCCTAACTAACCGATTAGTTGTTAATCTCTGAAAGAGTTCAATGAGTCAAAAGAAAAGCGATGAAAAGATTCGTGGCATCAGGTTTTTGTGATAGAAAAGCAACTTTTTTCGTTCATTCGGAATATGTTTCAAATCTGTTCAAGATCAAGTTAATGTTAAGATTCGAAAAAGTTTAGCAAAAAAAAAGAAATGAAACTTTTTTATTATAACTCACAGAAATGTCTTTGAAATAAATAAAGTGAACAGTTTACCTTGCGAATTGTTGGATGCTACAATTTCTGTAATTTTGTAAATTTCAAAAAAGTTCCAACACAATATTCGTTTTTAGTCATATAAAGGACTCAGAGGGGCTATAGATGAGTATTTTAAAGGAGTGCCAGAAAGCCATTTTAAAGATAAAAAAAGTGAATTATGAAAATGCTGGAAAAGCTCTATTAATCATTTCATTGATTTAATTATCTTAATGTTTGTTATGTTATATTTTCATTTCAGGAAATTTTCAATTTACTTAGTAGGAGAAACGGAGTTTTTAAATTTGAAATGTAAAAACTAAAATAAATATAAAAAGTACAGACACATATATATATATCAGAGATATGATAAGAAGTTAAAAACTTACATTAATATGCTCATTTTCGACCATTTTTAATAGAGCTATTAGTGAAGCTTTATCAACGGCCAGCCATATGCCAATACCCAAAACTATTGTGCCAAGGACCTGTCAGAAGAAAAATAAAAAAAAAAAACAAAGTCAAATAATATTAAAAAAAAAAAATATAAGAGGACAAATGTTATAAGTCACTTCTATAATGCACTGCATATCACAAAAAGAAATGTTTATAAGTCCCAACGCAAGAGTTTTAATTTAACCTTTCACGTTTGTTTCTTTCATGTGCATTTCATTAACGGTGCGTTTAAAGTCTGCCATTGAAACATTCAAGGACGCGCAAATTGGGACAGAAAACTAACCTTTAACATATTTTACTCTTAATTAACGGACACGGAGTAAGCTTCAAAAACGGCCATAATTCGCCAACGACTACGTCCATATTAAACGAAAAGCTGTACTATGCAATTATAAAGCAAAAAAATGGATTTAATACTTGTCGCAGCTATCGCTTAGGATCAAGCCCGAAACTATTCTATTCGGCCAAGTAATACTTTGTTTTGAAGCGATGAGTATCAAAAGTCCGACTTAAGTCGAATATACATTTTTTTTACTTGTCTTCTTTATTATCTCATTTTTGCTTTTTTTTTTTTAAATTATTTTTATTTGCAAATACTTACAAAAAATAAAAAATTAAATATGCACAACACATATTTGCCAATCCAAACACCGCAATCGTAGCCCATTTTGTTTCTCTATTTAATTGTTATTATTAATTTTCTTTTATCTACGTTATTATTGTTGCGTCTTTTTTGCGCTGCTTGTTGAACCGCGTATTAGGTTTCAATCAATTCAAATTAATTGTATTCGTTCGGCTTGATATCTGTTGATATCTCTAAATATGTATAAATCTGTGAATTGAAAGGCAAAGTAATTAATATTATTAACGTTGTGTGTTGAGATGCGTGTAGAAAATTATATAGAAATTTATGTAGAGTAGCAAGTAAATACATTGGTAGACATACACAAACATTATACACATATTCAAATAGATATATATATATATATATAGCACAGCAATATATATATATATATATATATATATACACATATATATATATATATATACAGAATTGTTCATTAATAGGAATTTCAATGTTGCTGTGCTACCGTTGTTTGAATTTTACTAATTAAACTTCTCACACTAAGTCTTGCAAAGAAAATGTGTGATCGTCTGCTTCGTTTTAGTGCAAACATGTAATGTGGATTCTTAATAATGCTGCTAAATAGAAAAGATACTCTATAATCAGCTAACTATAAACATAAAGAAAGTATTAAAAATGTCCGAGTCCATGACCAGAAATCAGCATATGCTATCATATAATAGTAGTAGTAGTAGTTCAGCTTATTAAACATATACAATCAAAGTTACTTCGGATATAAATTAAGTAGAATATTCTGCGTACTTTTCATATATTCTTTGAATAAACAATAACGGCTATTTTCCCGCTTTTTCTTTTCTTTTCTCTCTCTCTCTTTCATTTTTCTCGATTGATTCTTGCTCGCTCACATTTCGTGTCGTTGGTCTGATCGAATCGTTCAAATGCGTTATGCGTTATCGTCCATTTTAAACCGAAATAAAAATTTTTTTCCATTTAAAATAAATAAATACCAGCTTCTTGCTACTTGCAAGAAAAAGACGAATGATCTAAACACAGCTGGTCGGGAAAATCGTTAGTTAGTTCAGATTTTCTTCTCTAATAGTCCTGTACAAGCACTTCTCATTCAGCTTGCATTCAGCTTGGACGACTATATAAAATTTCTTGTTTGTCTTTTACATAACAGATGATTGGAAATATCTGATTTATCATCTCTTATAGCCCAACTAATTGATAAACTGTGGTTCAGTCCTGCTCACAAAATATTGAGAATATGCATTAAATTAAACGAATACCAATGAAATTAATTAAATGTCGTATATTATGTCGTACTGGGCAATGCTGTTGCAGCTCTACATCAAGCCACAATATAATTAATTTTTTACATGATTTTTGATGAGTCTTGAATATGTCGAATTATGTGCATGATACCATCCGGTAATGAAAAGTGAATAATTTTTCATAAAGAAAATTATAAAAAGTCAGCTAAATCGGCAAAATCGAATATTTAGGTTTTCAAGGTCATATCTTGGTGTATTTGGTACGATCAAAAGAGCGTAGTGTACAAGCAGTTCCCTAAACACTGCTTGTATCACGAATAAGAAATATATTAGCCAAAAATAAACACTAGAGGGAATGGAAATATGATTGCAACATACTAATAAAACTGTTTTTTGGCATGGTAAGGTTTGATCGATCACATATTGTCAAAATTGTCGAGAAAAAGTAGGAAGCCTTTAATCGGAATTCTCATTTCTATTTTTTTTCACAATTCCTTTATTAATATCCACAAAGATGAAGTTCTCTTTCGAATCGGTATTCATATGTGTTACGAAAAAAATAGGAGAAATTAATAACTGATGATAAATGAGTTCAAATGAGTTTTCCAATAACAAAAATGATTCTTAAATTCAATATATCCACATACACATTCGCATCGGAATATATTTTCAAATTCGCGTATTGAACTTTGAATTTTTAATCCGACAATCATTGTGAATTAAAAAAAATTCATAACGAAGTTATTGCGACGCTAGCGCGCAGTGCTAAATTATTTTTATTTTTATTATTTTTTTTTTTTCAATTATTTGCTACTTTAATGTTAATTGAGTAGAACTCTTTCAATTTTTATTTTTAATTTTTCAATTTCTTTTGCTGATTTGATTTCAAAATTTCAAATAAAACATAACTTCTTTTCATTTTTCAATTCATTTGCTTTATTTAACATTAAAAAGCAGTAGAAGGTGATGAAATGCTATTGTTATATTCAATACTAATCAAAATTTTGCCTTGTAATGAACAAAAGTTAATGAACAACAGCAATAACACAGCACTACCATCGTACATAATGTTATAATAAATTTGTTATGTGTGGCTAATATGCAAAACTATATTGCTTTTCCTTATTAAATGGGCATCCGTTTGCGCGATCATCCTTTGCTTTAACAATGCTTTCGCCACCTAGTAGTAGTTTCCGTTTTTGTTGTAATTCCAAGGGTAAGCCTTTTAATCTTTTAAGGTTATCGTCAAGATTCTCTGTAAACCCTAATTGGTCGAAGCGGATCGTCATTCGCATACAGTCGCAATGTCATCTCTCTCTCTGTTTACACTTTATATTTCTATACATAATATTATGTATGATGAGTTATGTAAGGCGTTTCGAATCGAATTTCTTTAGTTGTTTGCTTTTCGCAGAGATTATTATAACTTCGAATTGAGGTTAGCACACGTAAATTTGTCGTTATTACAACAAAAATGTTGACGAAATAATTTACAAAATTCGTGAATGTTTTTTGTATGTGATTCTTCGAAAAATTGAAATCTTAGAACAGAACAAATGTAATGGATGATATAACAGTAAAAGAGACAAACGTGAGGAAAAATAAAAATTATTATATCCACTCCGCAAGAATGAAAATGCTTCGAATGCGCTATACATCGCTATAAATTTAACTGGAATTACCAAACCTCACTTTCAAAACGACTTCGAAAGTTTTGTAAATTTTTCACTTGAAGTGATTGAATGCATCTCCGATTTTAATGATCTAGTTGTGGTAACAAACTAGCATGTCACTCAAAAAGTTCGCAGCTTGCAGCTTGACATGTAAATGCCGTTACTATTGGTAAATCCGTATGATTTTTAGATAGCAGCATCTTTTAAACGAAATCTGTCAAAATTCCAACCAATAGTTTATAAGTTATACTTGTTTCAGCTCAAACCTTTTAAATACGAATTTGCTGTGTACACGGCTGACTGCCGATTTGACTTTGGATAATAGTGTGAATCCATGTTAAATCCGTTATCACAAATCGCATGAAAAAATTCCGCTTATTTCGCTTAAGTGGCTTCAAAACGCGCTCTGAACGATCAATGTATTGTATTTTTAGTTCCCTTTAAGTAAAATGCGGCTCCTTTTTCAGAAAGAATTTTTTCTTGGATAAACATTTAAGCAAAGTAGTAAATGCGCTGCCTTTTGATATAGTTAGGATGTCAGCTATTTCACATAATTTTACTTTTCGATCCGAAGAGTTTTCATGGATTTTTTTATATCTTTTCTGGAACAATTGCCGGATTCGGGCCATCATACGTTTCTGTGGGATCTCGTTTAAAGTCAAGAAACTACCGATAAATTACTATTTTCAATGGGAAAGAGTTGCGGTAACACTTTTTAAGCCCATCGTCGATTTGAATTCCATTAAAAAGCAATGTTTTTTTTATTAACAAAATGAATATCAGATTTTTCCATTGTCTTTTGGATTAAAACAAAACTAATGTCATTAAAACAAATGTAACCTGTAAACTAGTGGTCGGAATATCATGAAATTTTGATGCGTTACGTCAGAAAGATGATACTATTTAAAAAGCACACGGTTTCGCCAATACGGACGACATCTGCATGTCATACAATAAACTTGTTTTGTTATCTAATATGGCTCCATTTTCACTTTAGCCAGGTAAAATTCGTATTCATCAATAGACTTTTCATAAAATCGAATATTTGCTCGAAGTCGATGAAAATGCACGATTTACGAATGTTTTAAAACAAATCAAATTCTCTTATATATATTTTAAAAAATATTGCTGTATATACTTGTCGCGATGGTAAATAAAACTAAAAGAAAATTTAAGCGGTTTTAATACGCAATTCACCTACGTGTTTATTGTTGTGTTGTGGATATTTCTTCTCCATTTAAGCCTTGAGCCTTTCAATTTTTCAATTATTTTTCTATTTTTCATCTATTCTTAAAACTTATACAACTGAAATTTAAGTTTAACTAGTAACTAAGAAGAAGAAGAAAACCTTTTATTCAAATTGTTCTTCATTAAAACGTTAAAGATTATCTGATAAAAAAGAAAGTCTTTCATCGTTTAGATATTATCTAACTATAAGTAGCATGTGTATGTACAATTTTATTCCCTCTTAATATCTAATATGAGAGCAGATACTGATGCAAGACAAATTCTCCCTTCCATGTTAATATCTAAAGAAAAAGATCTAACAAGTGGTTAAATATATATATATATATGTGTGTGTACATACACACAGAGGTCTTTTTACATTTCCACGTGTATGTATGTACGGCATACTTTATATTTTATTGTCGTATCTTTAGCTCTCTGTATAAATTTATATGTGTGTGTATGCATTAAACCGTTTCTTTCATTATAAGTATGAAAAGAATATTAATGCTGTTCTAGTTTTTCGTTCAAGTTTCTACGTATTTTTTATTTATTCTTTTTTTTTTTTTGTTTTTTTTTTTCGTCAATTGTGGTTTTTAGCTCATGACATTGTTTACTTAAGAGACTTTTATGCATACACATGCAGTAATGTTTACTTTTATGTATGGGAGTGTTGCGCATACATGCAGGCATACGTACATTATAATTCAAACTCAAATATACCCGCAAATGTACATACATTTATACATATGCATAATGCATTTGTATCCTTTTAAATGTAATCGAAAAACGTAGGATGCTGTCATTCATATTCTAAAGGAGAATGAAATTCAACTTCAACTTTAATATATATTCCGCAGAAGATATTTTGTTAAATTTATTAACTGGATAAAGGATCTCTAACCAAAGCCTTTTAAATATACAAAACGATTATAATTTTTGGGCTTAAGAATTAAAATCTTACAACTAAAATGTTTCAATTATTGGAATTGAAAGAATTTTGCGATACACCATAATCGGGGAGGATGTGTTAAATCTAAAGATAGAGGGAAAGAGAGAAAGAAAGAAAGGAAGAGAGTGTTTGTGTGTGTGTGTGTGTGTGTGAGAGAGAGAGAGAGAGAGAGAGAAAGAAAATCGAGTGCAAGTTTATCACTCTGCTTAACTCAATTTCAAAATCAAGTTGATTTAAAATGACCACAAACAGGAATTTAAATTTGAAAGTACATGTCAGCGCAAGCTGCACTTAATATATTTGTAAAATAAGTGAAAAAGTCTATCTATATTAAATATACTATGCTATTTCGTTTAATAAAATTTTTGACCTACCTTTGTCATAAAATACAAAAAATTATATTATACGTTATTAGCTTGTTAAGGCTAACAAGAGCATTATTTTGGACCAACTTTCATTGTAATTTAGAAAAATTGTAATTTTGTTGTCCTATAATGACTCATTTTTTATGTAGGAACACCTATATTAAGTCTTAAAAAAATGATCTAATCCCTTCCAAATTTTTCACATTTATTTGGTATGATAAAGTACTCTTTTTCCGCCATTTTTTTCGAGAAGTTTTGAAAATTGCAAATTTTTTCATATGACGACTTTTTTAGAATAGGGGTTTATGTGTGTTGGGATCGTAAAAATGATCAGATTAGGCCAAACGTGTCAGTTTAGCAAATTTCACTAAAATATTTTGAAAATTGTAGGTTGAACACAAAATAAGCAGGGACAAACATCAGATGAACTGGCAGGCTTACCTTTATGGAGTTGTATATATCCGCACGAACTTAACATGTTCTAGTATGTATACGGTATAGTTACAAATAAACATATACAAGCATAGGTACTTAATTGCAACAAATTTAAATGAAAACTTTAATAAAACTTTTTAACAGATAAGCACACATAGAATTCTCTTCTTAAAAATTTGCATATCAGTGGATACATATATTTTGGGAAAATATATTATGCAGTAATGGTTTAAAAGTTAACATAGGACAATAGGACAAGATTGCAGAATGTCTGTGCAATGTCCATAAAATCAAGACCACAATACATCTACAAAACGTGGTAGTAGTGATGTAATGGTGGTGTAAGTGGCTTTTTTATGACGTAGAATTAAGTCCATTAGACATTAGGCAATCTATACGGCCGGAAACATGTCGGAAGCTTCTTAAAAATACTGATCACGGATTCAAACGGTAATAGACAATTCGAAATATAGAATAAAACATTCAATGAGTAGCGAAGAAGAAATAGTTAATTTCGAATCATTAGTATTCTTCATAGAGCGATTGTTTCGGACGAAGTATAATATCCGAAATATCACCATATTTTTGAAACTTTTACATGAATTCTATTGCCTCAATTACTTAAACATTTCAAAACATCTTAACCTAATTCAAGTTATATTTTAAAATAAAAATAAATTGTTTTATTTGAGTTTCTAAATAAATGTTTGCGATTCTACAACTCTTGCGAAGTATGTGTTATTTATGCCTCTATATGCTATTGTGCACGTTAAGGAGATATATTTGTAATTTTAGAATTTTTGTTATTTGTGCGAATACTTGAAGTTTTAATCTTATCCTGTCATAATAGAGAAACAGATTTAAAAACTATGTATCCCGTTTTGAAGTCGTTTTTCAACGCCTCTTCTTCTATACCTATGACTCTTAGCACTGTATTATAAGTTTTTGATATATGTACATCTAAACACTGAAAAACTTAATATAGTTTTAATCGTGTCAAGAACAAATAAAAGGGGCGTATTCGCCATTGCGTCAATTTTGAATACCAGATGCCTAACATAAGTTGATAAAAGTCGCTTAATCGTTTACAAGTTGTATGATCGAATGGACATATTTACATATAGGACCAAGAAATAATTTCGTGGCATTTTTGGTTGGGGATGCACTAACATGCCCTTACTTCGCTTTAAGCAAAACACTTTTAATGAAGTACAGATGATCTTGCCCTCGTCTATGAAAATCACTTGGTTCACTTTTCGTTCAGTAATTTCAGAAGTTCTACAGTAACAGTGCAGCCAAAGTAGATTATCCTAAGCAGGTTTCGTTACTCGAATTTCCAAATGTTTCAGAAATTCCCTATAATTTTTTAATTCATATTTTGTACTCATGTGTAGTTATGTCACATTAGTTAATTCAGTCAGAATCATTAGCCTCATTTAACTTTAGTGAAAACTGAACTGATAAGCTTTAACTTTGGTCGCTTGTTGATGCAATAGGAAATCTGATTCGCATGGCTTTTGCTTCTTTACTTTATTAAATCAGCAAAAATCTACATGTAGTAGCTACAAATTTGACCTAAATTATGAAAAGAAAAACAAAAAAAAATTGAAACCATAATAATAATTATATTGCAGTGATTGATAAGTTACAAAAGTTTGACAATAACAAGAACAACAATAAAAAAATTAACAGCTTGGCAGAAAAGTTTATTAACAATAAAAAAAAAAATTCATTCAAACAAAAATTCATAATTGCTCAAAATTTACATAGATCCTTACATATACACACTTATATGAACATATATTTACATTTTTTGGCGAACAAAAGAAAATCAGAAAACGTTTCAGGTGTTATAGTATGTTAGAGTTGTTACTCATAATATCAAACA
This sequence comes from Glossina brevipalpis, assembly GCA_000671755.1. Taxonomy (NCBI): domain Eukaryota; kingdom Metazoa; phylum Arthropoda; class Insecta; order Diptera; family Glossinidae; genus Glossina; species Glossina brevipalpis. Next base: position 554,041 of record KK351049.1, on the reverse strand, counting down.
ATAGCAAGACAAAGCTATACACTTGTGTAAGTAAATTTATATATAAATATGTATCTCTGTATACATGCATGTATAAGCATGCATGTTTATTTAGGTATATATGTCAGCAGTCATTGTAAGTGATATAACTTTACCTACACGTAGAGAATACGATGATGCATGTTAAACTCGCAGAAGTTTGTTGCTGTGCGTAGATGTAATGATAATAATTACAGCTCTAGTGATCTCTGTGCATATTTGAGTGTGTGTTTGCATAAATGAATACGAAGACAACAGATGACATCAGTTTTAATATAGTTTTTTTTTTTTTTGTTTTTGATGCCCTATATGAGAAGATAAATCAATTTGGGATTTGTAACATATTTTCAAAATCTAAAGATACTTGTATATCTATATATCTCATCTCCCTTCTTTTATTCCAATTATGCTAGTAAAACTTAAAGTTGAAAATTGAAATTCGTTGCAAATCTTCGTTGTTATAGGCAGAAAATGCGTTATAAGTACATCAGATAATATTAGCATTCATAATCCTAGTCAGTCCTGCTAAATTACAACAACTAGTGTAGCATTTTTATATGAATCTCTTCAAAGAAATTAGTAATAAAATATGTAAAAGAAAACATTTCCAAAAATAAAATTTTATTTAAGTGAATTGTGAAATAGAAAATTAATTTTTTGTTCCAATCACTTTCATATGACTTTATATATATATATATATATATAGCTTAAAGCATTCAAGATTTTAATATGTACGAAACACGATTTTTCAAACTCAAACTTCAAGCTTTCATAAATATGCTCACATATAAAAGTCATTGAAACAAAATTTCTTTTCAACTTTTTAGTTTGCTTAAGTAAAAGTTTATTTTTAAAAAAATCTCTTTTACATATAATTTATTTTTTACTTTCTAGTCTGTACATGTGTACAATTCGAATTATTTACTTTTCAAAAATCTGACTCTTTTCATTTCTGTGGGTGTTTTCGTTATTGCAAGGGGTCTGATCAGTTAGCTTTGTACGGTTCATTTTTTCTATTTGTAAATCTTTTAATGATTTTAACCTACTCTTGGCGCGACGTATGCTTAATCGGCTATACGTGTCTTAGGTTGCCCTACATTCCAGAGTGCGGGTTACAACTAAACCTCCATTCCAGAGACGTCCCTTAAGAATATTTTTTATTCTTTTAGTTTTTCGTAAATTCTGATATATTTGCTAAAATTATTGTTAATCTTGTAGGTTTAAAATTATAATAAATCAGTTATTAATCGAATTATATAAATTATTTTTTATGAGTGCAAAGTTGCCTCAATAGGGTGTTTGTTTTGACTTTTCGAATATATTTTATTACTTATACGTTTATCTAGTGTATAGTCACGTAAAAGTGATTGGGACGGAATTTGTTTTCCATCAATTAATTCACTTAAATAAAAGCTTATTTTAAAATAAAATTTTTTTTATATAATTTATTTAATATAATTTTTGTTTCCCTTTTTATATCCTACTGCCTTTTTAGAAACTGCCGTTCGTAGTACCATACGGATGTATGTGATACTCAAAGAGACTTTCCATGGGCCTATCTTTGATTGTGAAGATTTAAGCTTGTCTGGCTGCCTGTTTGACTAGTGTTTACTTACGTATTATCTCGGTCAGTCTGCAGGTCGTAATTTTTAAGAAGCTTTGAAGAAATTTAGTGCCCTCACTTGTTTCGGCTTAAGGACGAACGCTCTCGAAAATGGTTCGGGCGGACTGCTCTTGCAACCACTACTCACACTTATAGCTTCAGCTTAAAAAAGTTGTTACATGAAAAATACGTCCATTTTGAATTTATTTTTTTTTCTTTCTGCAAATTGCGTTATCATTGTGACTAAAGGTGCATTCGACTTGATCCTACATTCAAAATATTGCCCAATATGGTCCCATTTTTTCAAAAAAATTTTTTTTTTGCAAATTCTGTCCTGTTCCTAGTGAAAGATGTATGCAAGATTTCAACAAAATCAGAGCAGTAAAGTAAGTTAAATAAAAGTCCGTAAAATGAACGTTTTAACACCGACAACATATATATATAAGATATATAAGATATATATATATATATATATATATATATATATATATATATATATATATATATATATATATATATATATATATATATAAGAAAAGTAACTACTTTAGATATAAATTAAATTATTCTGTTTTACGTTATGTTGCTTTATTTCCTAAAAGAAAACAAGTATATATTTTACTCCTCACTGCTGCTCAAAATAAAAAGCTAAGCACACATAAAAGTAACGTAACCTTTAAGCGGAATACAACATTTTTGGTGGGCGGGTTCAAAGTTTGCAAATCTTTTTTATTTCAATGGCAGCAAAAATTGTGAGTTTTGTAACGGACAATTCCTACCACTACCGTGAAATCTTACTAAGTTTGAAGAAGAGATGAAAAAAGAGGAAGATGGATATGTGTTCACATTTAGCCAGAATATATGTGAGTTAGAATATGTGTTCAATGCAGCAACGCTTGAACACGGATTTAAGTATATCGTAAATAAGATTCATTGTAGAAAGCATACCAGTTCTAATAATTGTTCTGCTGATTTTTTTTAAACTTTTTTTAATTTTTTTTTTATTTTCTATCTTTTCTTAAAGGAAGGTTTGTCAGACATGCAGGCGGATACCAAACTGTTGAACAACTTTTCCTTTAAACACATAAGTGATACCAAGACAGAATGAAAAATGCAACTTTGCCTTTTTTTTTTTTTGATTTTTTATTTCAAAGCAGGAAAAGTCAATTATATAATTTGTACTAGAAATAAAGTAGAAAACTTTAGATAAAAATTCACTTACGAGAGTTTTTTGTTTCTTTTTCTCGTACCCACCAGAGCCGGCAAATTAGATTTTAAATATGTTTATTTGTATTTGTTGCGTATACAAATTCAATCATATACACATGTGTTCTTGATCGATTAAATAATAGGATCGGTTTAGCTATGCTTACCCAATTATTAAATCCCGCTTTACAAGCAAAAATTTAATTTTAAATTTTTTCTCTTATCAAAGTCGTGAGATAAATTTCGAAAATGAATCCTGGTATAGAATTATGGATCCATATTCAATTATTAGGAAACTAATGATTATGTATTTTTTCCTTCTAAGTAATGACCTTAAATTCATAGAGATTTTAAATCAAATAAGGAGACTTTTATAATTCTGCGATTGCGTACTAATATAGAAAAAGAATAAAAATTTTTTTGTAACAGAAAATCATGTCTACGAATCATTTTAAAATTCAAAAGCATTTTTTGGAGACATGTTTTTTTTTTTTGAAAAAACGGCACACGGCTTAACTCGTGCAAGTTTAGTTTTTTTTCGTTCGAATGTTTTTCGAGTATCTTTTGAACGAGATTCTCTACTGCAAATCGTGGAATTCTATCAAACACTTCCCCCCTAATCACACAAAATATAGATTAAAAGTATTCCCTTTACTCTTTGTTTTGTTCTTTTTTATTTCAATTTGGACCAGTTGCACTGCTTATCACAGATACCTTGGAGCTAAAGATGCCTCTAAAGAATGGCTACGGTTTTACTATTTTTTAATATTTTTTTTAAATATTTTTTTTTTTTTTATGTCTAAATGTATGCTTAATAACATCCTCAAATATTATTATTCTATTATTTTTCTTTCTATCTCAAAAATATGTTTTTTTTAGACTGTTACAGTGGTGTTAAAGAGGTGCTTCCGCTCCTTAATAAATTTTCAGTGACAAATTCGAATATTAGCTTAATCAGTAGAAACGTTACGTGACAAAAATATCTAAAAATCATATATATAAACAATAAATATGCTTTTTTTTATGGATTGGATTTTTATTCAATCGCAGCTAACGGTTCGTAATATGAGATTCTCGGTTCAACTTATAAAATTTCTTTTTACATAATTTTTAATATTTACAAAAAGTAGATTTTTTTGTTAAAAATCTTTTCTCTATTTATAAAAATGGAAAGTTTTTTTTACTTAATTACTAATTAAACACTTACACGTTTTACGTTCTTCTTACGTTGCATTGCATTGACAAGTGTTTGACATAAAAAATTTTACGAGGAAATAATTAATATGAAAAGCTGAGATATTTTTCTATTTACTTCGAAACTTCTTTACTGCACTCGAATAAATATTATTTTATATGAATGCATACGAGTGTATATAGATTAAGATGTAAAGAAAATAAAAAAAAAAATTTTCGAGGTTTTTTATATACATAGTTCAGTTTTTTGACTTTTCCATCTATTGAAAAAGTAAATAGTTTACTTAGAATCAAAAAGGAGTTATTAAAATGTCTTATGTCGAATTTTTTTTAATAATAATTTGATTCAATCACCGACTGCATGATATGTAATCTTGACTCCAGTTAAAGAGCATCAATTTCGTCTAATCGTTGCAAAAATACGAAATACGAATACGTGGAAAGAACGATTTCCAGTACATTCAAACAGCATTGTGCATCTCTTTCTCTTCTTTATTGGCACTGGAATATTTTAAAGTCGATATTATCGATGTGAATTTTTTTTACAGAACGTTTGCAATAAAAATTTGGATACCTAGTGAATTCTTTTCAAATGTCAGGTGTTTGGCGAGTAAGCGAAAGACTTCGTTAAATTTAATTGTTAACAGATACTTGAACTCACGCATGGTAAAATGTGATAACTAAGGCTATGAAAACCGTAACTATTCCCCGTTAACCAGTATTTATGAGATAAGCAGATTTGTTTTCCAATCCCATAAAATTTTCGAGTATATATTTTACTTTTTAGAATATACAAGTATATGTCATAGCCTAGCTTAAGATATTTTTTTTCATTATCTCAGTATAAGACTGTGCCAAACAAATTCGATATTTTTAAATGGGCCTTCCTTAGGCACGACTTATTTCATAAGGAAGGTGAGCAGTGTTTAAATGAAATCCCAAACCGTAATTTGTACTTGAATTTAATACCTGTGTTGACTCGAAAAATAAAAAAAAAAACAAAAAAAACAAAACCAACTCAATACGTTCAACATGCGTGCAAACAGTTGCTATGACTTTGGGTGATGAAATGAACATGAAGACTTATTACACACGTTCAAATGTAAAACTGGATATATTTTGTATGTATGTGTGTGTATGTATACCTTAAAAACTAAATAAAATTAAAAAAATAAAAAAGAAAAGATTAAAAAAAAAAATTTCATAAAACACACGTATAAGACTTGACTGAGTGCATTCCGTTTCTATGGTGAAGCATATCACAAAAATTAATATGTCTGTCATATATTTCGATATGCGGGAAATGTGCACAGAGATTTTTGATTTTACTATTTCTATTTATTATATAACAAAAACATATTTGAAGAGAATAAATTGAAAAAAAAAATGTTTATTTCACTTCTTTTCTTTTCTTTTTTTTTATCATAAATAGGAGATTTTTTTTCTCAATTGAATTACGGGAATATCTTATTTTGTATTCTTCAACAAAAAGACTTTTTTTTTTTTTGATTTTTAGTAAAAGTTTAAAATGAAGCATTTTTAGTCATTAGATAGACGGCATAATATTACGTGATTACTATTGTCATCGTGACCGTCCTAACGAGATAAACGTATGGGGGGCTTAATAATATGATTAACTATTTTGCATTGGCTTGGTTGTACATGATTATTATTTTTCCGGTTTAACAAAGAAAATGAAAAAAATAAACAAAAAATAAATCAAAAAAAGAAAATTTTTGCTTATAAGAAATATAAATAAACTTTTTACTTAAATAAAAAAAAGTGAAAGTTTATGGTGGTCTAAAAATAAAAGAAAATGAAAAAGAAGCTACCTACGGCTTAATCCGAATTTTTAAGTACTCAACATTAGCTTTTATGTGTACATTTGTGTTAGGGCAATTTCTGATTGTAAGACAGACTGAGGAGTGATTTGTTATTCGATATACATCATATGCTGGATATTGTATTTTTTTACATCGATCGATAATAACTTATAGATAGAAAAACACAAACATGAAACGTTATACTCTTATAATTAATTTTGAATATCCAGGTTCCTTAACCGAGTAATCAGTAAGAAATTTTTTCAGAGGATTTGAAAAAAAAGCACTCATTCCAAATCAAAATTTATTAACTGTTAAAATTAAAATAATTGATTTATTTTTTTTATTTTTTATTTGTTGCCTTCTCGGCTATTGTAGGCGTGTCACTTATTCCTAAGTTTGACTTATAAAATTCAAGCAAGGTTATATTAATAAATCTACACATTCCAACTGCAATATTTTTTGAAAATTCCGATAGCGGATAAGCGTATCACTGATTTGCAGTATAAAATTTCTAACCGTAATAAATTTTTAATGGATGAAAACCAAAATAAGAAAGCGACTTGAGTTGAGGCAAACTATAGGGGCTTGTGTTGTCAGTATTATAATAATATATTTAAAAACTAATTGTATATGGAAAGATTATGAGAGAGAATTTTGATTTTCTCGCTTTGGCATGTCTTTAAAAATTATGAAATTTCTTCTTATTTTTAGGATATAAATTTTTGGAAATAATATTGTAACGTAAATATAAAAGTATTTTAAATGTTTTTTTTCCAATGTATGTATTGACAAAGAAACATAAGTACGTATAAGACTTCATTATATTAATTAATTACCAAATTTTTAATATGTTTTACTCTTCATTATAAACGATAGGTGATCAACCTAATATATCTTTTGATGTTATATAGTAAAATATAAGACTAACTTTACAAGTTAAAGAAAAGTTTGTTTGTTTAACTTTTACAAAATGAATTATGAATGAATCAAACTTATTACTAATATGATAATAATTATTTACACATTTAGAAAAAAAAAAAATAAATAAAAAATAAAAAAAAAACAAACAACAACGAATGTTGCAATAATTACTTGAAACGCGAACAAACAAACAAACGTATAATAACTTTATACAAACATATGAGAAGTAAGCATAGGCAGGCAAAGCGAACGAATGAATAAAAAAAACATGATTAGGAATATGTAACAAACAAATTTACATTAACGTGTGAAATCACTCTTGACGGCGTTTGATTTGTGGTTTTAATAGCATTTCAAAATAAAAAAAAAACCGTAAATAAATAAACACAAATAAGTAAAATTTTATTTAGTTTCTTTTTATATATATATATATCAATTTTTATTTACTGTAAAGAGGTTTTTGTCTTATAAAAAATGTGGATCAAATTGATATAAATCAACCCATATAAAAAATAAATGCAGTCACAAAAGTCTTGTGTGCTTCAACTGTGTTTTTTTCTTATTTATCTATTTTTTTTTCAATTTTTCCTGATTTAATGAATATGTTTATCTGTAAAAAAAAAGAAACTGTAGGAGCACCTAATGGATGGCTTAACTTTAATTGACATGATAACCGTTCACCCATAAAATAAAATTTTTTTTTTCTTCGAATTTGTTAAAATTCCACAAATATATACAAAATATTTGCACGCTCAGTGTAAGAGTTTTATTGATTTAACAATACTCGTCCGTCCTTTTGGCTATTGTTGAAATTTTTAAAAAATAAATATTGAGACAGAAAACTACAAGTTTGTCATATTACAAATTGAGGTCTAGCTCCGTAGATAATATGGGAAAAAGTTTTTCAGTAAAAAACAAGCGTACAGTAGTTTAGTTTTTACAGCAAACTTAAAAAAAAAATTTCACATTTGAAATATAATTTCTATTGTGCCAGCTTAATACCTAAATTTAGCAGAAATCACGTAATATTACGAAAATATGAAAATTGTTTTTATATCTTCTTTTAGACCATTGGATCTTAAATTATTCAAGTATTGAAATATCTGCATTAAGTTTGAAATCAATTCAGTTGGTTTTAGAATTCTCATAAATTTAATTTAAATTTTTTTAATTTAAATTTATTAAAATTTAATTCTTTTTTTTAAATTTTTAATTTAATTAACTTTACTTTTTTAATTTTTAAATTTTACAAAAGCCGTCAGAAATAAAATTTCTTTTTTTTTATATATTTTCAATTAACAATCTATCTGGAAGATCATTATATAAATTTATTATAGAAACGTAAGGAAAATAGGAGAAGTTAGTTTGTCCCAATGGGAACAATGTAATAATTACAGATGTGTTATGTTTAAGAAGATAAAAGTAAACTATATAAACTTGGAAAATTTATTAAAACAATTTAACAAAGAATATATAAATTAATTTCCAATGGAAGATCCAGAATACGATGCTTTTTCAATCTTCTTAGCTTCTTATCGGTTTCAATTAGAAGAGATTTTACTCTGTCAAGATATTTTGAAGAAAAGAGTTGAGTTCGATTTTTAGTAAATGAAAAATTTAGATCATTGTGAATAGTTTTATTGCTAACCAATCACGAGGCATTAACAATAAGACGATGAGTCTTCGATTGATATATTTGAAGTAGTTCAATACTAGAGTTACTGGCTGGTCTCCACAACTGTATTTTATAGGTCTAAACGGGTTAAAGGATACACTTGTACAAAACAGATTTATTTTTTAGATTATGTTAAGAGATTCTGGGTTTTAATTTAATTTGCTTAAGTTTAGCTTTTATGTGATTTGTCCATTTTATAGCCTTTGGTCAATATACAAACCAAGATATTTTACACATTTGTTGCGAGTAATATGCGTAGGTTTTCTAATGTTTATTTTCACATTTAAATTGTTTAGCTAAATTCAAATTTTGTTGAGATGAATTTGTAACTCGTAGAAGATATAATTAGAATCGCGAAACAAAAATAAGATGTTGCTGTTAAAATATTGCGAGCGATCAGAGTATGACCATAGATATAAAACACTTCCTTGTCGCACCGCTCCAGCTTCAATTTCATAAACATTGGATCTTTCATTTTCAACTTTAATATAAAAATATTTGTTTCATAAATATGATTGAAGCAGCAAATACATTGGGATTGGAACAAATTTTTTAAGTTTGAAAAGTAAACCATCATGTCAGATTTTATTGAAAGCCTTTTCTTTATCTAAGCTTCGATAATATACGAGATGACACGATGCCATTGCTTGATGATACCATATTTACACCTTGAAATTTAACTAGCAGTATCAGAAATCACAAGTTTCTGTTCCAGAACTGAGAGTAGTCTTCGTAGATATATTCTTTCACAAATATTTTATAAAATGTTACTTGGTCAGTACGAGCTTACAACATTTTCTGGTTTATTTGATTTAGCCACCGTAATTATTTCTGCACATTGCCTTTGAATTGGTGATTCAGTCTGAACATATTGTTAAGAAGGTATTGATCTAATAACTATTTCACTGGGAGATTTTTTTAATCTTATGCTTTTGCATTTGTCTAATTTCAGTAACCGTGGGACACGAGTTGTCTTAAAATTTCCCTAATTCTTCTGTGCCACAATAGTTATTAGGCTGAAAAGTTTCTTTTAGGAAGTTAGCAAAGTTTGTGGCTTTCTGCATGCCATTTCAGCATCAATTTCCAGATCTGTCTCTTAAAGAAAGAATTCGTTTTCCATGCTAGATCATTTGCCTTACTTGAGGGCTAATGTAATTATTGTCGTAACTAGATTCGACTGAATTTCCGGGAGTAGATACAAAACAAGCTTAGTGAATACATTTCTTGAAATCTTTCATCGCAACATCAATTTCAGAAAATTTTGCAAACTTATAAGGTGCAGCCAAACCGTAAAAATGCATGACTCTAAATATATGTAAAATTTTCCTATATTTTATGAGCTATTTTAGTTAAGGTGATCGAACATATTTTATTTTGATGGCCATACGTATTTCCTATTTATTTTTTCATGACCATACCCATTTTCTATGCTATATTAACTTGTTTTAGATTCCCTTTCGATTGTGTAAGGGGGAAAAAAAAGGAAGCGTAAGTGAAGAAGCGAAGCCAGGGAAGACGAAAAAAAACATGAATCAGTAAGAAAGTTTTAATCGCCTCGGACTGAATTTTGTACATTCACCACTTGGAATGAATCTATATAACGTTACATGTGATTACATGTATGGATATGTCAATAAACACTTTTAGTTGGTTCTAGGAAGTCACAGGAAGTTGCCTATTACGGGCAAAGAAAAGGTACTAACCAAGTAATGCTGTCAGTTGCTATCGTTATCACAAAAGAGATAATTCAATTTATTAACGATGTCAATGACATAAAAATCGATTTCATAGGAATACAAGACAAAGACAAAATTATGATTATTTCGAATATTTTTTTAACATCAGAAGAATTTGAAACAATTGGAACGTAAAACTCATAGAACTCTTATTAGTAAAGGGATCAAAGATCGCCTTTTTTCCATTAAAAGATAAATTAAGATATTTTTTTGGGTTTTTTCTTATTTATTCGGCACTCGTTGACAAATCACTATTTTATTTTTATTATTATTAGTTTTTTCTATAGTTTCATCACAAAAGATAGAAAAACTACCGTCCGTAAAAGATCTACTCACTTGTCTACAAAATTGTCATTCAGTTTTTTTTTTCTTCTTTAAGAAAAAGAAACCCACCAACATATTATATGACTCACATAAAACACCAGACTAAGAAACAAGAGTTACACAATTATTATTATTTCTTTTTTTTTTTGTTTGAAAAATTTTTGCTTTTTTATTTGTGTTTATTATTTAATAGTTGTTTAAATGCTACTTTTGGTATTGTTGTATTTCTATTGTTTTAAATCAATTGCAATAAAATCGTAGTAGTTTTGAAAGTTATAATATTTCTGTAAATATTTTTCAAATCGGTTACGGTTTGTTGCTTTATCTCTTTTTAATTTGTGTATCAATTTAATTATTATTATTATTCATTACATACGTGTAATCTCAATAAATAAAAAGAAATTTTCTTATCTTTTCCCCTTTATGATTATCATACCGATATATTAGTTTTGTCCTTCCAGCCGTAATAATAAGAAATTTCTAATAGATTTATCAAAAAAAAAAAAAAAAAAAAAAAAAATTTTAAAAAAAAAAAAAAAAAAAAAAAAAAAAAATTGTTGCCCAAAGCACTACTTTAAGTCGATTTGGTTACGCTTTGATTTGTGTGTAGAGTGTGACTTGAGTATTTCAAAAACGCTGCAAATCGTAACAGAAAAAGTTAATTAGGTGCCTAAAATATTAACTGAACTTCCGAAATTAAAAATTTCAACAAATTTTTTCACTTGTTTATATATTTAAAAACATAGGATATAATTCGTTAATAAAAAACTGTTTGCTTTGAAAGTTTCTTATAAATTCAGCATAAACGCGTTTATCATAAGAATCATTTTCATATTTAAGGGTTTAATTAATTTGCTTCTAAGTTGTATCTAAAAATTTAGAAAATTAGAAAAAATCTTATTTACATAGGATGACCAAAACTTCGCCTTGCGGTAAGAAATCTCATGATCTTGATCCACTATAAGGTCAAATTACATGTCCCGGAAACGGAGCTTGTTGTGTTGGCTGTGGCTCCGTCCTATTGAAACCACATATCTTCAACATCCATGCCTTGAATTTTATGCAAACAAAAATTGGTAATCAGCGATCAGAATTGGCGAATTTGTGTTACATCCTCGTCATTTCCAAAAAAGTGGAGGCCTATCATTCTCCCATAGCAAATGACACAGTGACTATATACAGTGACTTTTTGGGAATCCAAAGGTTTTTCGACAGTTGCTTGTATGTGCTTGTGTGTTGCTTGTGTGAGTTTTCAATGTCGCAGGTATGACAATTTCGTAGGCTGACAGATTAGCAAAAAATCAGCTTCATCACTGAAGAAGATTTGATGCGAAAAATCGTCATCTGAACGCTGTTGGTTCAGCTATTCAATCAGCGCATCTTCTACACATTGTACGGCTAGTCGGTTTCAATTTTTGTGTTAGATTAATTTTGTAAGGATAGATGCAAATGCGACATAAGATAGGCCCAAACGCTATGCGCGCTGTAATTGATAAATTTGGAACCTCATCGACACTTTCAGTAACAGTACAAATATTTTTGATAAACCGCGCGTTTTGATAATATGTGGGCTTTAATAAATTTACTATCCAGCCAGTTTCTTCAAACTTTTTTGCAATTAGTGTCTATAGTGTGTTCATAGATAGAAGCTTATGTTGATCATAATCTGCTTACAATGCATGAAAGGGAACGATTACAGAATCAGCACTTTTCTACTAAGTTTTTACTATTTTAATAAGTTTAACGATTGTTAAACGATCCAGATTGTAAATTGGCAAACATTACATTAACAATATCATGATCTGGATGACAGTTTTGTCGAACGTATGCTACTGGAAAAAGGATTACCAAAATTCGGCTCACGAAATGGATAACCACATATATTATGTTATATAATTAGAAATATTTAGGAAGTTGAAGTTGTGAAGTAGATATTTTTGATTAATTTGAGTAACGGGACTATATGTCATGTGCTCCCGTTTATATAGAATTAACACTTAATCTTAAATTCTCCTTTCTCGCTATTTTCGAGCTAAATCGTTATATATGTAAATCAAAATTCAGAAAAAAAAACTGAAATTTAAATGCTTAACCTGTAGTGGTATTATTCATGTGTAATAGCCTTTCCGTTATATTATTATATGTAGCCTTCGTACCGTTGTATTAATTATTTTATGTCTCATATGACCGTATAAGGTATTGAACACAATGATTGTTGCAGTGATGTAATATGCTAAAGAAATTTAACACACACCTTGCATTGCATTATTGCCGCGAAATCATTTGTTTTAAGAAACCGAGCATATAATTAAATTTTCTTGATAAAAACCTTCTTTCAAAAAAAAAAAACAAAACACAATTTTAATTATTTTTCGTAAAAAATTCATAATAATTAATAATATAATATTTATTAATTTTTCAACAAGACTTATGTGTTAAACTATATGGAAATACCTACAACTATAATAAATCATATTTTGATATTCGATGCATGATGCATGATGCGTGATGCATCTTATTTCAGGCATATTTATATTATTAGTTTATGTTACTTAACATATATTTTAAATATTTTTTACGTAAGCTTCGGACAGATTCTATTTTTATGATAACTTAATTATTTTTCGTTTCAACAATGCTGCCTCATAGGTGTTGTGCTATAGATTACCAGATGACTAGATTGCAGCACGTTTATGATTTTATAGAGTGTGAGTTATTGGTATATTTAGAAAATTCACATCAGAAGACTTTTTGATTTAAAAAGATTGTATCAGAATATTTTCCGTTAATTCACAAATGACTTGCCTTTCTCTCTCTTAAAGAATCTCTCTACTTATAAATTTTTGAGTGCACTTATTACTTAATAGAAATAAGCCTTTGAAAGTGTAATATTTAGTTGTTTATCTAATCATTAAAAAAAAGGAATTGAGTGCCTTAGTATAAAGTTGAAAAATGCGAAGATCCTTATACGTATGTATATCAAACTTAATTTTTAACTGAGCAGCTTTTTATTCGCTCGTTAAACTCTAAAGGGCAGAATATTCAAGTTATTTGTTGTACTCTATATTGAATCGCTTATCAAATATTTGATTAATTTTCAATCAGAATTTTAAATAAAAATTTTAGAAATTACTTCTGCCTTGAAATGTTCATACACAATATATTGGATATAATGATGACAATTAGCAGTCAATTGATAATTTTATATCTACTTCATGTGAAAATGAGAAGAATCGCAATAAATATTGAAATTGAAATAACAATTGAAAAAAACTAATTTTTATTTTCCATGGCCGTGAGAAAAAACAAAGCATATAATAGGTGGGCTGAAAAGTCCGTAAGCTGACACATAGACAGATAGATACCAGTATTAAATCCATATAATTTTTAGTTAGCCCTAACTTTCAAAAGACACGTGTATAAATTGTTCAATCGTAATAAACCCGATTTTTGCGTCGATATGTGACAATGGATAAAACATGGCTCCCTCATTTCACACCGGAGTCCAAGCGACAGTCAGCCGTGTGGACTGGGCGTGATGAAACGACCCCAAAGAGTTGCTTCACTAAAAATGCTATAACTTACATGCTAATAGTGTAACAGAGCTGTCAAATTTATACACGTGTCTTTTGAGCTTTAGGACTAACTAAACCCCATATGGATTTAATACTAGTAGTGCCATTTATTTGTCAGCCTACGAATTTTCAGCCCACGTCGTACTTATTTACTTAATTGTCACTATCGATACTAATTCGGGATTTGTGCATTTCATATAATCTTTTCTTTACAGACTCGTTATATAAGTTGATAAATTTCTCAAAAGAATTTCGTGTGGTAATTGACTAGAAGCTCAAAGTAAATATTGTCCTCGAAAGCTCAGTCACATGCCTACAATTAAAAAACAACTGAACTGTGTTGAACATTTCCATTTAACGAAATATATTCTCTTGTCAGCTATTTAAGTTTTTTAAAATTTTTATATTTTTAATTTAAAAGTTAAAGTAAACAGCTGGGCCTTTCGCAAGGCCCTGGAAACCTAAGCTTTTTGATCATTTCTAGGGTCCGTCACAATAAGAAATGACATTTCGCGATATTTGGTGCGATAACCTTTAATAGAATAAAAACCAGGAGGTTTTTAGACACAATCGCTGTACATTAATTAAGTAATTAAATAAATCTTTCATTTGGTTGTCCTTAGCAATTTGAGCGAATTTGATTTTTTGAAAATGCGGAGTAAAGATTTTAATGAGTTTTTATATTTATATATCTATTTTGTTTGCGAAAAAGTGATGTGAAAATATGTTCATCTTCTTTTATCTCTTCACTTAAGATCTAGTCAAGAAAATGTATTTCTTTTAAACCCATCACACATATAAAGTTTTTCAATAGGAGTGATATAATTTTTTCTTGTCATTGGGACCAAATTTGAAATATTAATTCATGGAAAGGTACACGGTTGAACAAGGTTTTGAAATTCAAATCCAAATTTTTTTAACAAAACAATTGTTCTCATATCGAAGCTATCTAATGAAAATTGTTTTCTTAAATGGTTCTCAATGATCCGGTGAATGAGCAACATTTTTCATTTTTGGTGTGATGTCAATCCACAAGTAAGAATTCCGTAAAATTGAACGGTTGGTGCAGTTTTTGGACCTTTATTGTTTGAAACGAGAAAGCGTTGTAGATCGATGTTAACGAGTTCTTCATGGTCGGAGTTAAAAAGACGTTGATGCAACTTACATCTGGTCTCAACTAAACGCAGGCTACGTGCCACGCAAACAAACAATCGATTTACGTTTGATGATGCAATGATTTCAACAAAATCCGATATCGAAGAGCCTCTTAAGAGCTATAATCTTTAGACCGCTTTCTGTTTAGCAAGTTGAAAATGTCGCTCGATAGTAATAAACGAATTACTATCTCTGCATAATAAAAGTAATATTCAATGAACTATTAGTGAATAATGCGTTCAAAGATTGGATTCCTTTAAGAGAAGCATTTCATCAATTTTGTATTTAGAACTTGATTACGCCAACTATGTTTTGAAATAGAAATATAATTTTGGTTTTCATCAATTCTTTCAGTGGATTTTTTAACATGTAAAGCGGACCACTCCTATAAAGATAAAATTCACTATTGAAATATATTTAAACTTTTTATTCTTTTGTCTTTAAAGAGAGAGTGCTCTGTTAAAAGACAGAGGCAAGGGAATAAACAGAAAAGTTAGGTGTTCATAAAACAAAATTTCATAGTTTTTCCATATTTTTCTTTGTTACCCAACTAACAAATTATATTGTACTTATAGTAGGTAATTGATTAGTAATCTTAGTTAAGAAAAGAATGGAAAAATTGAACTAAATTGAACGCACTGCTTCGATTTTTCGTATAGGATAGATAATAGTTTTCGTCAGTACTAATAGTAGCAGATAGGAAACTTACATCCGTCTTGAAACGAATCTTAATAAGTTAGTCTATGCGCAACATCTTAAAGACCGATCTAATCCACATTCTCAAAACAATTTTAATTGAATCCGCTTAAATTTTGTGTCATGAAAAGAAATCAAATTTTTAAATATGTTATTATTAATATTGTTACTATTATATTATAATAGGGCGTCATCTAAGAAGTCTATGCGGTTGTTTTTCGACTAGATGATGTTGATGTCTATATATCTGGCAACAATCATCTGATTGTCTCAAACGCATATACGCTTAAAAAGATGACATTTCACCTCGTATATTTTGTGAAAGATTTTTCTAAAACTTTGCTCGTGTAAAAAATGATATTGACTTGAAAATGAGTGAAATATCCAAAAAAAAAAAAAAAAAAATACCCTATATGATGCTTTTCTATTATAAAAAAGGTGAAATGGTGGCAAAGCTTGGCAAAAAATTTATGAAGTGTACGGTAAGAATGCTGTAAGTGAACGAAGAATCCAGGTTTACTCGATTCAGTTCTTGAAATATTGATGTCAAAGACGCATCTCGCTTTGGTCGGCCAGTAACTGAAAAAGTCTATGAAATTTCGTATGCAAGCTATCAGCAAATAACGGATTCACTAAACATCAACCATATCACAATTTGGAATCATTTGAAAAGAGTAGACTACAAAAAGAAGATCAAAAATGTACCAAAAAACCAGCGGCTTAATAACATACCCCCCAATATACATTAGGGTAATAATATCAATTTGCGGACGTGTTTATAAAAACAAAAAAAAAATAATTTTTACTTTTTATATATAGAAAAGAACAGTTACGAAACTGGATAATTTTATTTTCTTGTTTTTCGCTTAATTAAAACGTATCAATCAATGATTATAAACGAGAGATACGAAAACAGTCGAAAGTATATGAAATAAGAAATAAGAAAACTGTGAAAATCTTAGGTATATAAATATTTACGGCAATTTACCTAGTCGTTGTTAGTAAGTGTTCCACACATAACTATGTTTGTATTCACCGTGAAAGAGTCACACAAAATTTATGAATTTTAAAGAACTATATATACCACTGATCAATTGGAATATGTCCCTATTTTTACGTGCGCTTTTTATTTTATTTTATATGTACTTTTTTTTATTTCTTCTGTTTAACTTCGAAGTTAAACAAGCCGTTCTATACGTTTGTTCACAAAAAAAAAAGAACGGTACTCTTTAATGTCGTTTGTATAAAATTTGTACATATTATGTTATACGCTGCGGTAAGATTATTTTTTTTTTCAATTTTTTAAATAACTTCCTACCTCACATTAGCTTAGTTTTTATCATTTATATGTTAAATAAAATAAAAAAATTTATAAATAAAATAAAAATCATTAAGTTACTGAATGCAGCACGTGTTCAAAACTGTATACAGTTTTTTTTTTGTATTAATTGTCAGCTGCATTAGTTTAGAAAACTTTAAAAATGAATAAATTTTTGTTGTAACGTTTAAGCGATTTCAAGAAAAAAAAACAGGTTTTTACTCTAATCCGCTAAATTCTATTACAAGTATGCGATATAGCTTTTTTTCTTTAATACTACATAATGTACACTCATACGGTGTTCTCTTAGTTTTCCGTGAAATAGAGAAAGTAAAAAAAGTTTAGGTCTAAACATTGACGTATTAGAAGTTGATTTAGACAAAATAATGAATTGTTATTATTTGGAAAAAATTTAGAAGCATCTTTTATAAAAAATGCAAGCACTACAACGTTGACTTTTTCAGCTCTTTTAATTTAAAAGATGAGAATCCGAAATTGTACTCGACTTAGAGAGTCTTTTGGGTAATAAGACCTAGATTTGTTGTTCGTTACAAAAAAAAGAAAAAAAAAAGATTGAAAATACTAAAAAACGTATGTTTCATTTTGAATCTTAATATGCCTTGTAAAGGTAAATATACTAATAAATAAATAAATAATATGACCGAAGTATAAAACACTACGTTACAACAATTTTTTATTACAAGAAATATATATTTGTTTAATTCTCTTACCGATCTCAATTTCTTTGCCTTTGCGTGTCATACGAATCTATCTTATATGAACACGTACTTTCGAGAGGTCTATTTTGTTAGAAATCATGTAAGTTAAGCAAAAAATTAATACAACTTTAAACGATAGATTTAAAAATTCTCAAAATTTTGCTAATTCTTAACAAACACTCACCCGATATTGTTACGTTTTAGGCTTTAACCGAGAAGAGTAAAATAGTAAAAGCAGTATACTCATTACAAAGTTCTGTCGTTATATTAATTAAGGAAGGGTGTGTGAAGTTAAATTTTATTTAATTAGCAAAAAGTTACGATTTTTTTTAATATATTCGTTTAAAAAAAAATCCAAATTACTTCTAACTTAACTATATTTCGATGCAAATCCTTTTCAAAACTTTCCTAAACAGAATTCTGTTAATCGCGTAACAGACCTCTGTTAAAGATTTTGGTTGGTAACTTTGATAGTTAAATTTAAATTTAACTTCACGCCTTCTCAATCAACCACAGATTTTATATAACTTACAAGGTCCACAAAATCGTATTTCTAATCGTTTTAATTATTTACGGAATCTAATATATAATAGATCATCTGATGGATGGCTAATTTTTAAGAGAAATTCTTTGAAATCATTATTATGTTTTTTATATATATTCTCCAGTTAGTATTTGCTATGTCTTGCCCATGCATATCTATATATATATATATGTATGCATTTAGCAGTAAATGTATAGGAGCCGTTTTTTTAATTTTATGCAAACATGTCAGAAATAGAAACCGATCGGACCAGTTTTTTCGATAAGCAGCTGTAATAATTTCAACTTAATATCTACCGCAATGTTTAATTTATTCACACAAATTATTTGAAATTATTGATATTTTTTTGCAAAGGATTGAAAAATTGCAAGTATACACGATTTGTTATTGCAGTTGTAACACTCAGATTAGATGTATACCAGATTTCCTATAATATATACATTATTGATCATTATAAGATCCTGAATAAAGATCAAATTTTTTTACTTGATAAATGACACCATTGGCCTACAAAACACGTTCTATACATTTAATTATTATAGAATTAAACATTATATTATTTTGCAAATTTTCATACATATTCACTTAGGTAAGTGATTGTATAACTCTCTTGTGTTAACATTTTTCTCTGCTCGAGAACTATCTGGTATAGGCAATCAATTATAGTTTACAACATAAATATGCGTTAAGTTTCATCGAAAGATTTTATTGCTTTAAATAGTTAAAATAATTGACAATCTTTTGATATTTATGAACTACAATCTTTTGATATTTCGTGCACTAAATGGATCTGCCGTTGAAGTTGCATTTTAAAGATGCACACATGCTCTCATGCTTAATTAATTTTACATATCAAAGGTTAATTAAGCGGTTTTTTTACAACTTCTTGTTTAAATATTTTGAAAGAGTAATTTTACATATATACGACACAACGTTATGTCAATAGTAATTGAAGAAAAAAAAAAAAATTATTCATTTGATATTAAAAATTATTGAAATTTTGCTTGCAATGTTTTGTTCGATGATTATTGCAGCAATTATTAATTTGAAAAATTTATCTTTGAAATAAATAATAAAAAACATGAAAGAGATTATGAAACTTAAAATTTAACTTTGAAGCCGAATATTGTGTTAATTGAAATATACAAATCTATTTCGTTTTTAAAGAAATAAATAAATTTATAAAAACTAAGAAGACATCAAAAAATTTGAAATTATATACAAAAAAAAAAAGAACTTAAAAAAGTTACATTAACCTTAAAGCTAATCGTTAATATCTACATTACGTGACTTTGTTAACATTATTTAATCGGATAAATATTTTTATTTAATCGTTATCTCTTCTCTTGTAGGTCAGCTATTGCTAGTAGTAATATTTTTAAAAATCTTAGTTCTTAGAAATCTTAACTTAAGAATCGTCTCATCGGGTTTCAAATAATTTTACAATTTCTTTTTGTCGAACTCAACTTGAAATCCATATCTGTTTTATAATGATTTCTACTGAGTATTTCTGAGTTTTATAAACGATCAAAATCAGTTATTCTTTTGGAAGCGAATCTAAGAATATTTTATAATTAATACAAAAAAAAACAAAAAAAAATTGGATATATATATAATGTATTAATTAGACCAACAGTTAAATACATTACTATCATCATTAATTCGAAGTTCCATTTATAAGCATTTTACCCATAATTTTTATTTTAATAAAAAGTAGAGACAAGTCACAGATCTACAATTAACTTAAATTAATTAAATTATAATTTTTTGTTTGTTTCTTTGTTCTTTTTGAACAAAAGAAAAACAAGTATTCGTTTTTTCTAAACTCAATTCAATTCAATTGAAAGTTACATTAAGTTTAAAATTTATACGAAATACTGCTTTTGTCATATATATATATTATAGAAAGGGAGATCACACAAAACTAACTTATTTTCATTAGGAAAGTTATAGGCCATGCACTGTGTAACTGAAATAAACCTAAACTAGTTTTGTGTACGCATTCAAAATTCAAAATTTCTTATTAGATAATAGTTATATATCGAAAGCTATTGGATCCAGATTTGTTATATGTATACAAAATCATTTCTTTATATCAAAATTGATAAATAAATTTTATAGGAAATAATACATTAATTTTGTATTTTCCTTTACCTGTTTAAAAATTCCTTTTTAGTAAAGATATTATTCGAAATAATTCTAAATAAATTTATCTGTCTTATCAAGTGATCGCGTTTCTACCTGCCTGATTATTTCTATTCGTTTTGTGTACATCCGTTAGGCTATACGACTATTCGTTTTGTCTCTTTATCTTTTCCGTACCTGTCCACCTGGCTGGATATCCATTTATCCGCTTCTTTGATTATCTGTCTGTATGTATATTTATCCATTTAATTGTTCTTTCTTCAATCGATTTCTACGTTTCTTCATGTGCGTTAATCCAATTTAAATTCTCAAATAATATATAGATATATAATATAAAGATATTATATATATATATAATTTTAATGTCAATCTAATGCCAACTAATAAGTAAAAGTTATTGCATCGAAATCTACTGAAATTTTTTTGACATAAGAACTTTAACTTTAAGTTAAATTAAAAATTTTATTTATATCAATTTTGGCAAATTTCGATTGTAACGAACGGAATGGAAAATTTAAATAAGTTTATTAAAATATCTAAAGGTTAATTATTCTATTGCTGTCCCAGTTTGTGTTTTCTCTCTTTTGTTTTACTATTTCATTTAATATTTAATTTGCTAATTGATATAAAATAAAAATTTACATATGGGACCATTGACTCCTATTTTTTGCATATTATATTGAAGTTGTTGATAGAGAGTGATCTATTTTAGGAAAAAAAAAAACAAAAAACAAATAAATAAATACTACTAATAAAAAAAATGGTGTTTTTTTTCAAATGCATAAATTGTGTCATCTTTAATAAATAGATATGCGTTCACATATGAATATTATGTTAATTATTAACACAGACTTTGCAAACTAACGTAACACATCTGCACACTACTGCGGTCATCTCAAAAGTCAGCGCATTATTTATTGGTCATAAACCTACATACATAACATTTAATAATTTACTCTTATACTGTAATACCAAAGACGATGACGACGTTGCATTGGACAAGCTTAGATATAAATAATATTTTGTATGAATTTATAATAGTGAAAGAGAAAAATTAATTATTCACGCGATAGTTGATTTTTCAACCGCAATACCAGTATGGTGATGCATTAATTTTGTCTTTTCACTTGTAACAATCAAGAGTACATACCAGTAATAATCTAAAATAATTATATAATATCTTGGATAAAGTATCTTGGACAGATGTCTTGATGTCTTTTAGATAAAATTCTGGTTTTATCAAAATATATAAAAGAATAAGAATATAAGGATATTATGTTCTTTTAGTGACCCTTATAGATTGTTTAAATTTGATATAAAATGTTTCCGTAATAGTGAAACGAACAACTAACAAATTCTATGTGATCCCCGAAAGCCTTTTGAATATTGAACGCGGAATCAGCCAACAACGATTTATTAATTAATACAAATATTAGCGGTCGCCGTATATGATTTCTCTCATGTGATGAGTGTTTTGGTTTTATTATCTCAAAGCGAATATTTTTATTTATTAAATTATATGAATAAAATTTATTAATTTAATAATTTTACAATATTATGAAATTAATAGAAAACTCTATATTATTATTTTTATAAATTATTTAGAGCAATGAATTAAATTCTTGGTCTAAAAAAAAAAAATGATATGAGCATTACCAACTATTATAAAAGTGCCAATTCGAAACATTCTATGAGAAACTTCATTTTATTTGTACGTTTAGGTATTGGAAATTGATCACAAATAGAATTGTATATTAATGCTTAAACAACAATTAGAGTTGTGAAGATTTTGAATTCGTTTAGATAAATTCAACTTTCTAAAGATCATGAAATGTATGTAAAAAGATGCTGCTTAGAAGAATTTCGATAGAGAACTAAATTGCGCTATTAAACTGTGGAGTAACTATCCAGTGAAGTTTTCTATGGGTAAAGATTTCTTTACCAAGCCCAAAAAAAACAAAGCAATAGCGGTCAATGCGAAATTTAAAACTAATACTTTGTGTCTTATACGGACTATACGTGTGTTCACGAAGTACATTTTAGACTTTAGATGAAAAGCACGGGTACACAACAAGCAAAAAATATAGTTATTTTAATGTCGGACTGAAATATTCATGGCCAGCACTTTAAATCTATTCGTAAAATATCTAAAGTATTTTCTTAATTGGCAGCACGTCATGACTTTTTATTAAAAATCTTGAAAAATATTTTTAACGATATTCGTTTAATGTTTTTTAATCGATCGTGAGCTAAGTTAACAGTTTTCTCCAAGCCATACGCTTGAGTATGAAGTGATCCTTTAAAATCACACATATCTGCTATGACTTTGTACTAATTCTGCTCATTAACTGTTAAATGTAAAGTTTTGCATTTTAATGTCAATTTTATTAGAAACGTTCCAACGGAGAATGACAAACAATCGTACAAATCGTCAGATATGATTTACGGATGTTACAAACGAAAGAATAATTTTAGTAAACTTTATCTTTCGCTATGATGGTGATAAAGATTTGCAAACTGTTTAACACATAACATACATTAAAAAAAAACAAAAATTTTTGACTTTTCAAAAATAAATTAAAATTACATTTGAAATTTAAAGTAATTAAGCAATATTTGCATCAATAAACATTCGTTATCTTCATCACTTAAAATTTTCAAAAACTTTACTTCAATTTCGCGTAAAAGTTTCTTAATATTTTTTCAAAGTTGTTAATAGTCAGCGCAACATTTTATTACGTTTTCATGGATTTTAAAGTTCATTAAGGGTATGGATCAACCGCTTAAAATGTAAGATAATCAAATCTATTTCTTTGGACATAACAAACAAATTCTCCTTTCTCTTTTCCATCGGCTGTACAAAAAAGAAAAAGATTTCATTTCACGAAAAAGATTTTTGTAAATATATGATTCAAGTCATATTTCGATGAACATATCTGCATCTTCACATATGTGAACATAAAAAAAAGCATAGACTTTCCAAAAACGGTTCACGGTTAGCTGCAAAACGTAAAACTTTAATAGATAGCGAAGGACAACATCAATATGGACAAAACAATTTGGTGGTTTTTTTTTATCTTACTGTAGTCAAATATACGATAGCTTCGAAAAACAGTAACACAATCCATTTCTAGATCGGCACATGGTTACTTCAATGATTGAAGAAAATGAAAATGGTTTTAACCAATGTTCGACAACAATTATGTTTTCACAATTTTTTATCAAAAATTCCTGGCATAATTCTACTCTAAAGGGAAAAAGAGCAGTTTCTGCCAAAAGTTGGAGTGTACTATGTGTGTTACCATTATTATCCAATATAAAAATGTAAAGTCAATAAATTTGTAGAAATATTTTCATTAAGGTTATCCCTCCTCGCATCAGACTATAAGGCATGTTATTCAAAGGGTGTGAAGATATATTCGCGAATTTAACTAGCAAAGACATTTACCAATAACATTAACAGAGCTCTGTAAAAGGATTAACATAGATCTGTAAAGCAATTAGCGTCAAGCTATTGTTGAATTTGGAAGCCTATTCTGTCCAATTTAAGATACCTAGGAAACTTTTGTAAACGCCATATGAATCTACATGAAATAACCTTTTTTTTAAAATTATATACAAAATTAATCAGCTACTTTAGTGAATTCCTTTCAATAAATTCTTGAAAATCGATATATTGACGGTAGCCGACCAAGCAAAATTAGCCATATTAGAAGCTCTAGTGCGGCCAAACTAGGAAGCCAAATTTGAATTTGCTTCGCTTGTTTGATAGTTATTTTCATGCACATTCAAGTGATGTATGTGAATATCGTTGGAATTTTTTAATTTAGTCACACTAGAGCCTTTAATTTGGCTAATTTTGTTTGGTCGGCTACCGTCAATATATCGATTTTCAAGAATTTATTGAAAAGAATCCGCTAAAGTAGCTGATTAATTTTGTATATAATTTAAAAAAAAGGTTATTTCATGTAGATTCAGATGGCTTTTACAAATGTCTCCTAGGTATCTTAATTTGGGCGGAGTATGCTTCCAAATCCAATAATAGCTTGACGCTAATTGCTGTACAGATCTATGTTAATCCTTTTACAGAGCTCTGTTAATGTTATTGGTAAATGTCTTTGCTAGTTAAATTCGAATTTATCTTCACACCCTTTGTTATTTGGTCAACTTTAAATCGCTTGCTGAACTTATCTAATTCTCATATATATCCGCCACACCCACTAGTCGCAAATAAGTTCAATTCGTAAATAATTGATAAATTCATCTATTGTTGTAATATTATATTCACTCCTCTACGCATTTACAAGGTACAAAGAAATGCATGAAAAATGAAGCGTAACTAGAAGATCTCTTATAAATTTCTTCAAAGATCAATTAAAAAAAAAACTTTTCTTTTTTTAATAAATCAGCTCGAATTTTCTTTAAATTCTTTTTCAATAAAAACCTTATCCATTAAGCATAATGGGATCAATCCCATTTAGCGTTTTTTTTTTGTGCCAATTCTTTGGAACCACAACTAAATTATATGATAATAAAAATGAATAGTGAAACAAATATTTTCAAACTTATCAATAACATGCATTTAGTTTATGATATATTCGTATAATG
This sequence comes from Glossina brevipalpis, assembly GCA_000671755.1. NCBI lineage: Eukaryota > Metazoa > Arthropoda > Insecta > Diptera > Glossinidae > Glossina > Glossina brevipalpis. The sequence continues at coordinate 528,778 of KK351049.1, read as the reverse complement.
ATTGAAAAGAGTTTTTGTTTATCTATCGCTTGAATGTTACATATATTACGCTACTAATGAAATGCAGTCCGATAGTGAATATAACAGGAAATAAAAGCCAATGTAATGTAGATTGCTTCTCAAAGGCTTTGCAACAAAGTATGAAATAAAAAAAAATAAAGTGAAACAATGTGAGAGACAGCAACAAAGTATGAAGCTTTCATACTTTTTGTCAATGAAAGTGGAATTTTTTTAATGAAAATTTCGCGTTTTAGAGGACAAAATTTTTTTAATCAATTTCTGTAGCAAAAGGTTTTTCAATTTGATGAAATTTTTCCTTTTCTCTACATTTTAGTTGAAAAGAAAAATTGTTTTTTTTTTTTAAAAAAGAGAAAAAAACAACAACTAACTTGGACATCGACCATTCTGAAAAAGTTTCCCTATAAATTTCATGTTGTCAGGGGTTAAGTAATTTAAAATTGTTAATACTTAAACTTAATTCTAATTTGAGGAAGACGGTTTAACATTTCACATAATCAATAAAACTGTTCGATTGCTGTTGGAAAAATTTTAAATATTATGTTATACCTCGCACGGAGACTATGTACGAGTTGGTCAGCAAGGCCTTCTGACTTAATACCATTGAAATTATCTTAAGAACAAACTTAAAAAAAAAAAACAAAAAACAACAGAAAAAATTCGACTCTGTCGAATCTTTTATACCCACCACCTTTATCTTCAAAAAATATGTCGAAAAAATTAAATATCGATACTCTATAATATTGGTTAGGCGTGGCAGATTGTCTCCATTTTTAAGGAATTTTTATTGTGAACAAAACATACCAAAAGCGGAGATGTTTTTTTAGTTATATTATACTCTAGTCGTGCCCTTTGACCGATTTGGTCCATTTTGTTTACCCAGGTAGGTGCAATAACTCTCCATGTTTCTGCCAAATTTGAACCACAAATCTTAATTGTTGCGAAGGCGAAAATGGTTGCTGGAGATATTCCTCAAATAAGCAATTTGAATTTGATGCTGACGGAAAGATTATATGCTTTCTAGGGTCTCTGGAGCTTTTTTCTTGATATAGTAGACGTCTTTACAAAACAATTTAACACCAATACTATATTATATAGAGTGGCCTGGTCAATTTCCTCAGTTTTTGTACCGATATTAGAGGATAACTAGATGGATAAATGGTGAGATTTTTATAGATCTTTCTGCTATGGTTTATAAGTAGTAAGCAAAAAATCCAAATTTGTCTTTCTCTTAAAAGCTGTGTACTGGTGGCGTGTCGTTCGGCGGATTTGGCCGCGCGACCTACGTGCAAGAACTTCCAATGTTTCTGCCAAATTTGAACCCGATATATCCATTTTTACAGCTAAGAGTATGTTTACCACAGACATTACACAGACGGACGGACGGACATGCTTAAATCGATTCTAAATTTGATGTAGGTCAAAAATATATATACTTTGTGGGGTCTCCGAAGTTTCCTTCTGGGCAGTACATACAAAATGACAAATCGAGTATGTCCTCTCACCATCGACGGTGGGTATAATAATAAAAGCATCGAGAAAAGTTGCAAATTTCCATCTTCGTTAAGAATTATATATATAAAAAAAAATACTAAATAATTAAAGGAAATGAGAAGAAACACGCATGGCTTCAAGCGAATTTTAAAAACCCGTCATATTTTATCCAAAGCCGTTTACAATTAAATTTAATTAATTGGAGTCTTTACAGTGCAAAAACAATATTTAAATATCACGACATTATTTACATTTGCTTATTTGTTTTTTTCCTATAGTTCGCTGGTGATGTAGACAATTGATTCATCTTACTACCTGTTTTACTCTTGGCAAGCGTTAACGATCAGAAGTAAATAGTTTAATAAATATCTGGTATGAGAGAGCTTTTAGAAAAATCAGCGACTCAATCAAAAAATTCACAAATAAATGATATAATTGTTCTCATAGCTTTCGTTTTTCTTTTCATCAAAGTCAAGGTGTAACATCTAGGGTCACTAAAATGTGAATACGAATATAATTATAGAAATCATGAACATTGTCGATTATATTTGCGATTAAAAAAGTGATTTCTTTGTTTTTAGCTTTGTTTTCTTTTCTTTTTTTTTTGAGAAGAGTGCCGCTAATCTTCTTGAGTTTTTAAGAAGCCACATGCGTTTCACTTTTCAATTTGTTTAATAAAGAAAATGAAGACTTCGCCAATAAAACAAACACATTTATATTTGAATTTTTTGCGATTTTAAAAAATTAAACTTTTCATCGTATGTTAATCAAAAATCTTTAGTCTTTAATAATTATTTCTAAAACGAAATGAAAACATAAAAACTGTAAAAAAAAAATTATAAACCGTAAGATACGATGACGCAAGGTATCCGCTTTAAAAAATAGCTCCTATTATATGGATATGCTTTAAATGAATTATTATTAGCTTTCTTTGTAACATGTTTGCGATTAGTAAAGTTTAATTACTGTGCAACTTAAAAATAATATAAAAAAAAAACAAATACAAAAAAAATCCCTCTTCAAGTTCTTATGTAAGATCTGAACTTGCGCGCAAAGGAAAAGACTGACACATGTTCACATGTGCACTGCCTTCTATAGGCAAAAATTATTGCATAAGTATAAATTTATGCTCGTTGTATATGAGTCTTTTTTTTATAAAAGAAGCAAAAAAATGCAACCAAGCAAATAAAGTTAAGTGTCACTTCCGTACAACTTTAAAAGAAACTGAGTTAAGAGAACCTCCCCATGTCTTTGTAGAGTAAACAATAGAAACAGAAAAAAAAGACCATCACTACTCGCGATAATAGGGGTCTAATGCCTTTAGTACTTAGTGCACACACACACAAACGCAAACATGTATATATGTGCACACATAATTATGCAGAGTCATAGGGTTAACACAACATAATTAAGTAATTGCATTACCGCCCCGAAAGCATAACATTAAGAAATAAAAAACAAAAACGAATATACAGAAACAAAATTTAAAAAGTAACAGAGAAATTTACATCTACAAATCCAGATTATTTATTAGCTACATTTAATCCATCGCCGTTTTCTATAAACCATGGCAAAACCATTGGTAAAAAATTTTTAATTTCATTTGCAAAAATAAAAATTTCAAGCATTTCAAAAAGTTTATATAACTAATCTCTCTCTCTTTCACTTATAATATCGTCCACGTATTTGAGGGAGGCAACCCGTTTGAAATTTCAGCTGTCCGCCACAAGGTCCGTAAACGACAGAAATCTTACTGAGCAAGGGTATATATATATATATATATACATATATATATATATATATATATAACAAATCACTTAACAAGTTCATAATATCACTAACTTTTTTTTCGTTATTGTCATTGTTGCTTCTATTCTTCATTTGGGGCAATTTGTTTGTTTGTTATTCAAACCCACAAATATTATTCTATGCGTATCGCAAAAAAACGCCCGCCATAACCTTTCCCGTTGACTATTGCGGTTTTGGTCGTTTTGAACGGCTTTAGATCATTGCTATCCACTCGGCTGACGGTCGATTTGATTTTGGAGTGTAGTGATGAATCCTTGTTTCATTCAATATCGTATATCGTGTGAAAACATTTTTATTACTCCGTCTAAACAGCTCCAAACAGCTCTCTGAATCATTAACACGTTGTTGGTTTTGCTTAAAAATGAGCAATCGTTGCACCTACTTCAAGCAGAGCTTTCTTATGGGCGAATGTTCATGCAAAATAGTAAATTCTGATATCATTAAGGCGTCAGCTATATAAAGCAACCTTACTTTTCGGTCTTCCAAAATGATTTTTGGCACTTCTTTTATGTTTTCTGGAGTAACGATCGAATTCGTTCGATCTTAGCGATCAGCACCATTCATACGCGTAGGATTTCGATTAAAGTTAGTAAATCATTGACAAATTGTCACTTTCGGTGGGTAAGACTCGCCGTAACACTTCTAAGCCGAATATTGCTTTGAATGGTATATTTTAAGGGTGTGAAGTTATATTTAAATATAACTAGCAAAGACACAAACCAAAACTGTTAACAGAGGTCTGTTAAGCGATTAACAGAATTCTGTTAATCGCTTAACAGACCTCTGTTAACAGTTTTGGTTTGTGTCTTTGCTAGTTATATTTAAATATAACTTCACACCCTTGTATATTTTCCCATTAAAAAGCAATGCCTTCGAACTTATTGAGTGCCGTATGTGTATATATATATACAATTGAGATTGCGTGACCTTGGATTTGAAAGCATTGAATACTTGGAATTGCCCATTAATAATGATGCTTTTTAGAGTTGAGAAAAGCATTAAATGACTTTAAAGTAACATTCATCGCTATGTAACTAAATATACGTTTCAGTCGTATTTTACGAAATGCAACTTTTTTCGTTTTAAGGCAAACTAATTAACGATACATTTTTTATTTTATTTTAATTTTTGCGTTTTTCTACATAAGAATAATACCGATCGAGAAGTTATGGTCAAAGCAAGCAAGTAATTTGGCCTGAATAGAATAAATGGATTAATATGTCCATTTTATAGGCTTTCTTGAAGCGATTCATGATGGTTTTGTATCTTTTCTTTTTATGCCCACTACCGAAGACAAGGGATGTATTCCTTTTTGTCGTTTTGTTTCTAATGCCCAGAAAGGAATCATCGGTGACTTCACAAAGTGAATATAATCTTGATCGGCATAAAATTTAGAATCGATTTAAGCATGTCCATCTGTCCATCTGTCTGGCTGTTTAACTATCTAATGTCTGTGATAAAAATACAAACAACATTTTATTAGACTTAAAGGAAAGCAAGTCTTTCAAGATGAATATACGAGATATTAAAAAAATCTAATGAAAAAAATGAAAACTATGAACATAACATCTCTTTTTTATCATAAAAAAAAAAGATCGAAAAAATTAAATTTCCATACTCCGATTTGGCAGGCACAATTCTTTGCATTTTTATGGATTACCGTGAAAATTTTCATTCAGATTTTTGTAAATGCTTTATGTAAAACTGATCCCTAGCAATACGTTGGTATACTTGTATGCAAGGAAAAGCCATGATTTTCATGCGTTTTCAGAAGCAACCAAACGTGGTTATGCTAGCTTTCTTGTTTGATTTTTTTCTTCCGTTTTTAGTTAACTTTTTCTTTTAAATTAATATCACATCAAAAAGTTTAATTTACCATATTATGAAATATTTACTTTTAACATGCGATCCACTTGTTGCATTTGTGTTTTTATATTTTGTGGGAGAGTCCCTCTGGTAATTTGAGACCCTATAGAAAGTCTAAGCATATTAAGTTATTCAACTATTGTTGTTGCTTTTGTTTTTGATTTTACCATCACTTTTCAGGTATAATTTTGAAAAATATTTTTTTTTTTCTTTTACAAAGTCTACTTACATAAGAGTATGTGTAAGTGAATGTAGCGAAGCGTAAAGCAAAACAAGTCACAACGAATCCATGAAAATTTATAAGTAAAGGTTTTCTTGTTTCGACTCTGTTTGGGTAAAAAGAGAATGAGATAAGAAAAAAAAGAGTATATATAAATGTGCATGTACATAAATAATGATTTTACTCATATATTAATTTCAATGCCAATGAACTGGTTTGCGTCTAAAGGAAGATACTGGGATCAACACCTTAAAAATATAATCCTTAACTGTCGTCTAATGTTTTGATTTAAAAAGAAAAAAAAAAATATTATTCTTAGTTAGAGCTTAAGCTTTTGCTTTCATCAAATCTTTCTTTCATTCTCCGATTGCGTGGCTGTCTGTTCATTGTTGACAATCTTATGCATGAATTTTCTAATATTGTGCAACAACAAATGTAGCAGAACTCAGAGACGATGAGAAATAATTTAGAAGCTTTTGTAACGGAAATTGTGAATTATATGTAGCTTTACGCAAAAACTAACTGGCTGGTGGAAAGGAATTTATTATGAGTAGTTTAAGTATTTATTTGTGATGACCGTTTCATTCAGAAACCTTCACGATAACATAAACGGTAACAATAAATACAAATAAGGAGAGAGGAATAAAAGGAATTGTGAAACCATGTTTGTCTTCTGCCGACTTTGATCATCAACTCAATTGGCAAAAGATAGAAAAGCACGAAAGTACACTCACGAGTTATGTAAGACAAAATCATTTAATTTAATTTTTTTTTTGTGTACTTGTTAAGACAATCTTCTCTTTTCAACTATCCCTTCTAGGCTAATTGAAAAACTCTAAAGGGCAGAAAAAAATAAATGAAATCTTTTTTAGAGATTCACCCTTAATACGATTCGATATTAAATTTCAATCGGTCAAGAATTCACTTTATTTGTACAAAAGCAGTAGCTCACACAAGGCTAAGGTCTCAGCGTAAGCTTTAACTTTATTTTGGTACTTTATAGTCTCAGAATGACCTTCCGTCTGGATCTATAAAGACACCGATAAGACAAACTCATGACTTATTTCCATTGATTATGGATGACAAAAGTTAATTTTGCACGAAATTATTAAGATAGGAGCAGTCACTGGGCTTAAGGCAGTAAATTTCCATAAACAGAGAGAGAGAGAGAGAGAGAGAAAGAGAGAGAGGGAGAGAGGGAGGAAGGGAGGGAGAGAGACAAAGACGATGAGAGAGAGAGAGAGAGAGAGAGAGAGAGAGAGAGAGAGAGAGA
>KK351049.1:501358-522088 GCA_000671755.1 Glossina brevipalpis | reverse complement strand
AGAGAGAGAGAGAGAGAGAGAGAGAGAGATATTATTTTAAGCATTATTTTTACAGTCAACTCTTCGGTACGCATCTACACGTTCTGTATAATAAAAATTTGATTAAACTATTTATTCAACAATATTTATTATGTCGCCTTCAGTATAGGGTGCATGGCTCGCAATGCAACTAGACTAGTAATTTTTTTTGTGAGATTCAAATATGATCTCCTATTGCTTCACAACAAAGTACTAATTTTGTGATTTTGTTTTCAATACGCACTAATATTTATGAGGGAATTGAGGCGTAGTCTACGTTAATGCTCATAAAATACTCTAAAACATATTAGGCATAATAATAGAGATAGCGTTCGTTAGTTTCAAAGTGTGCGAGTGCATGTGTGAATATAAACTGAATAAGTCAAATGCCTTTACGAACTTTGTTCACATAAAATTTCAATATTTTTCACGTAATACATACACAATACATTTTTTTGATCTTATAAATCTTTAATAGTCTTTTTCTATCATTGTATGAAAAGAGAACTAAAAAACAAAAAATATTTCTTAGATTTTCCATACACTATAGATGAGGGGTAGAGATCAGTCTAATAAACTAAGTATAATTGAAGTTTTTTTTTTGTTTCATATAAATTGAAACTTTATCATAAGCATACGTATCGGAATATGTCGGTTGCCATCAACATGCATTATTCTTTGTGTTTTCATAACATTTTGACATCAATTGTCATCAAAATATTTTTCTGTATGTGCGATTATATGTGTACATGAAATAGAATTTATATAACAAGACTTATGATGTGTGACAACGGAGACAATGCTGGGAAATAAAAAATAAGCAAAATAAGGAAAAAAAAAGAAGAGAAATAAAAACAAGAATACTCTCTAACTGTCAACGATAGTTGGGTATAAAGTTAGTGTAGAAAAAAGTTGTCTCACAAAACAAAACAAGATAGATATTATATAAGGCTTATAGCGAAATTATTGATACCCAACATTTGTTTGCTTTTGTTGTTGTTGTTGTTTCGAGACTAAGGAAAACAAATTTCATCAAAACACTCAAACATGGGTACATTGTGAATGCATGAGCCTAACCGTAAGAGAGCTAATACAACAACACGCCGCAAATAGCACAATATATTTGAAAAGTTCTCCGGACAGATATAATCCATCTCCGTAACATATATACAGTCTCAAACACAAATAGTTTACGGATGTTTTCTATGAGAGCTTCATAAAACCTTTTGTTACGTCACTTGTGATTGGTATAACAAACTGGAAAATTACTGCCACATTTGAAACGAATTGTATATATTTACGTACGTACGTAACGTAACGGACTTGCTTTGGCGAATAACGATCACGTTTGATAAACGTATACGCGTCAAAAGCGTCAAATTCTAATATAATAGCACCTGTAAAACAGAACTATCATCCAGGATATCATGTGTTTAGTATAATGTTTGTCATTTTTAGGTGGGGTGTTAGAGTCTTCACAAACTTTTGATGCTTTGAAGGCGATCATTCGTCAGGTTATGGCTGAGATACTGCCCCACTATATGGCGACAAATCATCGAGAATCACTTGAAAAGAATCCAGTTCTGTAAAAAGAAAAGTGTCTAATTTATGTTTACTTTTGAAATCATAAAATTGTTAGCTTTGTATAATTGGCGTTGTAAGTATTTCTTCTAAAGTTTAAACTTAGATCTACAGAAGAGTATAAAGTAATCAGCGTTTTACTCTTATGATGATAATTCCTGTATTACGTATTTACGGATGCAACACAAAAACTACAACAAAACTAATACACTCCTAACCTTAAACATTGAGACATCAAACACCCAGATATAAGTTGCGGGCTCAATAATTCAATTTTCTTGATTATGATCATAAATATACGAAAAGGAATTACATCGATCTGAAATCTTATAAAATTGAACAACAAAAGATTCGATATTAATTTTTGGTTGCATTAAATTTTATTGCATTAAAACAAAATTCGACTAATAAGAATGACTATATGTTTCTCTTCAAATGAACTAAGCGGACACACTTATGAGAAAACTAATTTTCAAAGTTAAAACGATAAAAATGAATATTTACCAAAAAAAAAAAAAAAAATCTAAGTTGATTTCAATATAAAAGTTAAAACACGAAATTATATTTGTGTAAAGTGTTTCTAAATTTTTGAATTAGAACTTAACTAATTTTTACATAAAATCACCTTTTATAAGATTAACTGAATCAATTAAATACTTATTAGCCTTAAATATAGATGAAGAAATAAATTTTTACTTTAAGAGATATCTTTGATCTTAAGTATATTGCGAAGGATATCCCTTCTAAGAATTCAATCAATTTTTAATGTAAATCTTCTTAAAGGAAACCAACCGGGATAAGATTAATTCTTATTCTTTTTGTTAAGCAACGTTTACACCAAAAATATCCTTTGAAGAGATCGAAAGATAGTTTAAAGACGTGTATACTTTAAGTGACTTACAATTGCAAACTAATAATGAATATAACGAATATATGAAGTTTATGGAATCTCTGGTGTATACTTGCGCATATTTATTTGATATTGTAATTCCCTTAAGTGTGTTGAGTATAATAAAATTAAAAGCATCGAAAACTCACTGAGGAACAATACGATGACGATATATATGATGACGTGACTTGAGTAACTAAATGAAAGACTACCTTTCACAGCATAAACGTATCTACTCACATAAGAGCATATGCTATACAAGTTGGAAAGAAATCAGATGCAAATGCAAATTGAAAGGTAAAGTGAATTGTTGGCGTCTTATTTTTTTCCGGTAATAAAAATGTCTGATAGCTTTTATTGAATAAATGAATTTTTTTTTTATGAGTAAATAAATGATCGGTTACGAATTTTTTTTTTTTTTTTAAATCAAAGAGATTTGCTCTAGTCGAACCACTGAAATAAGAAAAGGAAATTTCATTGATATTGCTTAGACTTGAAAAACAAGACCAGTTTCAGTTGTCTTAGCTAGAGGAAAAATACTTAAAAAAAAAGAAATAATAATAATAATAACAGTAAGACTGTACAGAGGTGTGGAAAAGCAAGGAGAGAAAAAGAAAAAATGCAGTACACCTCAGAAGATTAGTAAGAAATACGAAAGATTTACTTCTGTCCAAGTATTCTACTACCCGTCATTTTTGCTTTCTGTTGTGTTGTATATATATATATATATAACCACATTTCTCTTAATTTTACGAATTATATATATATATATAAGTGTTTTTTTTCAGGTAAGTCCAATATAGAGATTTGAAGGCACTATCAGTATAACATGCCACGCAAGTATAAGCTTCATACAAACGAGCTATTATTAAATATAATAAAGAAATTGTTACAAAAAATCCATTAAACGCGATAAACTGTTAATTTTTGTTTTTAATTATGAACAATCCCGTGGATCTGTTTAGCTAAATTTTGAATATAACTTTTAACTTAAGTATAAAAAAGAAAAAATTGAGATTAAGACTTTTACTTTCCTCGGCGTTGTAAGTTAATAGTCGTTTTACAAATATAAGTAAGCTAATAGTCGTTTACATATATATATAGTTTATGGAATCCGGGATCCATATTTCTACGCCTTACAGACTTCCGAAAAACTTAACTTACCAAACACAGTAGAGATGAATAAAACGAAAGCAATGATACAGACGGGGAGAACAGAGAAAAAGGCCTAACAATAACGAAAGCACTGTATATAGGACACATGCTTCATTAAAGAAGTTACAACAACATAAAATACGATAAACCGCAAAGGGGTCGCACAACAAATAAAGTAAAATAAACAAGTGCAAAAGTTTAACCGGTTGCTGTTTGAGGCGTTTTTTTTTTTTTCATTAACTAGGAAGTACGTGTACATGTGTTATATAGGTAAACATAGGTGTTATTATTATTTTACCTGATACTTGGGCTGATTATTTGTTTGGCATGAAAGTCGAATAAATTGTAGTTGATAAATAGTTTCATTTGTAATTTATATATATATATATGTATATATATATATATATACATACATATGTGTATACATATATGTATTATTATTTTTTTTTATATTTTATAATACATTTGTTTGTTTTTTATTAGCTTCAGATAATTTCAATAAATTCAATCGCTTCAAAGATGCTCTAGTTATCTAACATAAATAAATGAAAACACACGTATTCGTTTATTCGTTCATAGATGTAATTTTAATTTATGCTTTATTACACATTTACTATGTAGTTGTTGCTTTTGTTGTTGTTATTATTCTTGCTGTGTTGTTTTTATTATCATATTAATTAAAATTGCAAATATCGTGCAAAGATAAAAGCTTTAGAGAACTATTCAAGTTGAAATTGTTTATTAGCAAATTACTGGTTAATAATTTGCCAGAACAACACCATCAAAAAACACATATAAGTAATTAACAAAGTTAATAATAATAACAATATTACCAGTACACTTAGTTTTCTTGATTGCACACAGCTTGTATATGCGCACATATACGCTCACACATAAACGTGCAAACAACCAACATAACGCCATCAAATGTGTGTAAGCGTAACACTAAAAAGAATGCCGAAGAAACTCTCTCACAGTAACACGACAACAACACATCAATAACAGCAACAATAACAACAAAAACAAATCAGCAAGTGCAAACAACACGTACAGAGGCAATTCTCGCGAATTCAACGATCCGAAACGAAACGCCTGGCAAAATGCGCACAAAAACACCTTTGCCAACTAGACAGCTAAATCATGACCCGCCAATAAGACAAACAGGCAGTCAACTTTACTAGACACTTTTATTTTTCTTTTTATTTTAATTTTTATAACATAACGTTTCAACCTTTTCTCGTTACAATTTTTGTCCCTTTTATCTTATTGTCTTTTTGATTTTTTCTTTAGAATTTTTCTCTTAATCTACTCCGCAACCAACAACTTGTTACTACAAACACCGCCAATGCATTAAAAGTTAAATTGTGATATCAATAGTTTTGGAGTCATCTTTCACATGGTCGGTTGTCTCATTCATACGTTTTCAGAAAAAGAGCGAGAGAGAAAAAGAGAGAGTGCGAGCAAAGAGCGATGAGGAGGAAAAGGAGAATAAAATTGGTTTTGAAACATATGAGTATTTAGTTGCTGTTCCGGCTTTTAACATATGCTTATAAACTTATACTACTTGAACATAAATGATAAATAACGCATGTGTTTTGTATTTTAATTTGATAATATTCCCCAATTTAAAAGAATTTAAATGTTGCAGAAGACATTTAAAATTTGCAGAGGGCATTTGGTTTGTGTCTTCACTGAACTTTCTAAGAAGTGGAAAAACGATAAATAACGAAATCAAACATTACAACCCTGCACAAAAAAGTTATAAAGTCATTGGGATGTGCGTGTTCCAAGTGTAGTCGAAAAAGTTTTCTTTACAGTTTATGACGTACAGTTTCAAAAACTTGCATTATTGTCTTTGGATTTGTAAGCTAATTTTTTTTAAGAGAGAAGAAAAACTTTTTCAAATTCATAAACTTGACTATTAATGGAATAAAACAGCTTAGCTTTGGAAGAAAGTAACTTAACGAAGTCATTTTTAAAAAAATTAAGTGTAATATGAGGATATTTTCATTTAAATTCTTTTTAAAATTAGTATAATTTGTAAACTTTTCCTATTCGGTGGATAAAATTTAAATTTTGAAAAGTTAGATATTGAAAAGAAGATTTAGAAATTGGAAAAACGATGTTGGAAAATTTAAGCCGAGAACTTAAAAAAGAATAAACAAAAAGTTTTCTTTCGTTTTTGTTGCCTGAAAATGTTTCAGTAACAGAAATATTAACGCTACTTTTTTTTTCTATTATAATTTTCTAAAGCTTCGAATTTTCATTTGAGGCTCAAAGCTTCTCTAATTTTTTAGAATTCTTTTTGATCAGAAGAATAATTCAATTTTGACTACAGAATTATGTATAATTGTCACAATTGTTCACTATATGACTCCTATTAATACATGAAAACATATTTTTATTGATAAAAGAGTGCCACTTTTTTTCGATCTAAAATGAAAATTTTTCATTCAAATACACGTCAATTACACAAACTACTAGCTACTGGCATGTAGATTAGATGCTGCGCGGTTGCCATTATTTAATATTATTCATAAATAATAATTATTTATTATATTTATTTAAATGTATGCTTAATAATCTACTCGAATATTATTGTTCTATTGTCTTTTCTTCCAAACTAAAAAAATTGTCAAAAATACGCTCTTTTTAAGGCGTTTATTGTGATGTGTTACTTACCCCTTAAGATTTCAATTGCGGTTTAAAAGCGAAAACTTTCTTTAAATTTTTTTTCTTATCTATCAGATCAATTGAAAACCCAAATTCAGCTCAGAATCAAGAATTTTTGCACAGTTACGAAAAAAAAAAATTTACCCTCTCTCACAACTGGCTTCATAAAGCAATTTTGTTACGTAATTGTATTAAAAAGCTTTTGAAAGTCAAATATATATAACGTACTTATTATTATTAATACTTTTTCTATAAAATTTTGCAATAAAACGTTTGGAAAAGTGTATCAGAAAACAAGTTGTCAAGTAAATTGTTATCATTTAAAAAAAAAAAAATTATTTTTACGTATTTTTTTCCTTTTTTTTTTTAAGAAAATGTTAGCACCATCACAGGAGGAGTGTTTTACAAATATTGTTCAGGATTTCTTAATATGTACTACTGTGCACAAAGCTAGACAATTGGGCGTGTTTCAGGGCGAGACACTAGTGCGTATAACGCTGGACAAAAATCATAAGCAAACGAAAAGTTACGCCAATTCGGAAAATCCCTATTTCAATGAGGTAAAACGGAGAGAATTGATAATTGAAAGCTTATGAAGCGACTTTATTGATGTTTGATATCTTTCGTAGTACTTCGTTTTTGAAACACATTCCACTTTAATGGAACTTTTGCGTTTAACTATTTTGTATGAAGTGAAAAAACGCACAACTTGCAAGAAGAATCCTACATTGGGCGAACTTCTTATCGATATGCAAAGTGTTTGGACTCAACCGAATCGGTGTTACTTTAAAAAATGGGGTCGACTTGAAGTTCCTATTGGTCAAGATACTAGCACAGAAACTACGAGAGGTCGTGGTTTCCTACAAATTGATTTAGCAATAGTATCGCAGGCCAGTAATCCTAACATTCTGTTGCGGCCATACGAGGAAGATATTATGTCAATGAATAAATGGCAAATAAATCAGGATTATGACGATATACAAAAGTGCGTTTTTAGGATATGTTTTTGGAGAAAACGTAAATAAATTTACTTTAATCAATTTTCTTCCTGCGATTTTAGAAATCTACTGCAGAGTATTGATAGCAACGTTCGCTGCAATATACGTTACAGTGTGATATTTTATCGTGGCCAAATGGCAAAAAAGACAGATTATCTATTACAAGTATCCTATGCTGGCTTTCATGTATTTCACAGAGTTTTTAAAATTGATAAGAATTTCGTTTCTAAAGTTTAGATTCCATCCTTTCAAGGGTAAGACCAATGTCGCCAAAGCTACACTACAGCCCGTTTGGAATCAACAAATAAGTTTCGTATGGACATATCCATCATTGGCACAGACATTCCTTGTCCAATTGTTAGTATACGAACATTTGCAATGGAAGTGTGCTGCCGAATACGAACTACATTTCGATGAAATAGCTTTTAAGGGTAGTACTTATCCTCTTATATCCTCTTAATGATTATTTTTCATTTATATATTCTTAGACAAGCCTGCCATGGGACCTACCTATGTACACTTGTATGATAATTTATGTGGATTTCATTACGTGGGTCGCATTCTAATGGAAATACGTTCAGAATGTTTAGACGCTGATCCAGTTAGAGAAGTACGCATATCAAACGTACCGCAGTTAGATGAGAAGCGGTATTGGGTTGAGGAACATTTTCTGGTCGAATTTTTAGCTCTTCAAGGCGACTTTTTGCATGCTTGCAATGCAAGTAATTGTAAAATATCGGTAAAATTGGCTGGTAAGGGGATGATAGTTTTTATAATTTATTATAGATAGTTTCAAGGTCATTTGTAATTTTTACAGAACATCAGTCTAATTTCATTGAATGTTACTTGAAATCTTATGATCTTAAGAATAATAATAACCCGTCTTTCAATCTGAAGTGTTTCCGTAATGAGACCCCATATAAGGCGATAACATTACGTGCTTATCTGCCAGATAATCGAATCAAATACGCGAGTGATATATTTCTGCAAGAACTAGTGGATTTTGTTAAATTTGAAATTGAAGCATTCAAGATGTTCCAAGTCCAGTATGCTTTGCAATACCAATCACAAGTGAAAGTACTGCGTGCTATTATTATGACTATAATCAATCGCATAAAAGCAGCTAACGAGAATAAGTGCTTCGAACATATAGGTTTTCGAGATCCTACTACTTGGGATATGAATCGTTTGATTTTTTTAAAGGATTATTTCGTAAGTTTATGCGTAATTTTATAAAAATCAATTATCGAATATGTTTCATTTAACAGGATAAACTTCCAGATGATTTAAGAATTTTGCGCGGTCGTCTTAAGCCTTCAAAGAATACTTACATAGATCTAGTCATAGAAGATATTTTGCATGAATTGACCGCACAAGCCTACCAACTGCAGAATCTGTTGTCAATCACCCGAATTCAAGACGAATGGCCAAATTTGTTTCTAATAATGACTTCTGGTATAAGAGAGACTGGAGTTTGTCGTTTGAATGCTAAGAATTTTCTTTACCCGCCACAAGGCCATGAGTCCAACACTAACAATGAATGCTGGAAGGTGCGAAATTTTATTTTTAAGGTAATGGAAAAATTCTACATTCTCCCATCAAACGAATCTCAATTATTATCATGCCAGTATATGTGAGTGTAAATAAATTTCGTTTAAATCTATTCCAAGTAAGTCCCGTCCAAATATATCTATTCTAATTAAGAGTAGTATTCCTAGTATACAGTCATAAATAGTCATGCAAACAATGATATACTCCCGCAGGATATACAATGTCAACATACTTGTGCTTACTGTGGTTGCGTTGTGGCTATCGTCCAGGGTTGTTTGAGCATTGTTAGTGAAGCGGAACGCCCCGATTTTTTTGCAAGCGTTTCTCAAGATTGGAAACGTCCTGAACCATTTTATTGGAACCCTACTATATATTATACATATTTCAAATGTCGCCTATTCATACATCAAGCCAAGGTGCGCCCAGGTGGTGATCGTACCGGTCT
The DNA here is from genome assembly GCA_000671755.1 of Glossina brevipalpis. Lineage (NCBI taxonomy): Eukaryota > Metazoa > Arthropoda > Insecta > Diptera > Glossinidae > Glossina > Glossina brevipalpis. The sequence goes on along the minus strand of KK351049.1, from coordinate 512,778 downwards.
CTGTGATCCATATATACGTGTCGTAATATGTATGAACTCCGCCGAGACGCCTGTAATTTATGCAACATTGTCGCCCATTTGGAATTCAGTAATTAGTTTTGATAATATTTTAATGCCCGGCTGCTTACAATGGTATGTGAATAATCCTCCCCTTGTGGCGATTGAGTTGTACGATACAGATAAAAAGACAAGCGATGACTATTTGGGTTGCGGTTATTTACCGATCTCGGTTATATCTAGCGATTGGGCTGATTCGAATACACGTGAAGAAGGCGACGCAAATCCTTGCTTTAGGGCAACTGACTTTGGAAAGGTTGTTCATCACAAACCGGCTTTACAGAAATTTCAATATATGAGATTATTATCACCGCCTCCATTAAAGTGGGTTCCGGTATCTGTCAGTGGTGGCATACGAGCCGAAGTTTTAATGTCCGGTGAATTAGTGGAATTGCAAAATCGACGTGATATGCCTACAACGGTTGAATCGTGCGTCACTATTGGTATACCCACCCCTATACGACCTATTATGAAAAATTTCGTGTAAGCTACATTCAACTATTTCGAGCTAAAAAAAATTTAGTTTTCTATAATTTACAGCTTGGAAATAATATTTGCTGGCTTTCGAAATTATCGGAAAAGCTCTTCCAACACTGCCAGCCGCCATCGTGTTAAAGTAATGATGGCTGATCTCATGCTAAGTAGCGGCTTGTCAATGAGTCGAATTAAACAAAGTATTAATTTCCTAGTGCTACATTCTTCTGGTATAGTGGTAAGAAGGATAAAATTATTTAAAGTTAATTTTCGAATGTGTTATTTATGTGTATGTTTCTCATCCCTCTTAGAGTTTACCTGATCAATTAGAATATTGGCCAGCAATAATAGCAACCGATGTGAGTGTGAGTTCACGAGGAGCTGAAACTACACTTGGTGCGGTTATAATATCAGATTCCAAGCGTTTCCTGCAACGTTTTAAAGATATAAAGTGCGCAAAAATTGGAGAGGGCGATGGAGAAACAAGTACTGCTTCTACTACTGTACAAATGGGTGGTGAAGAAATTTCTGAAACTGCTCCTTTAATAAACAACCGCCGACGGAAGCCTTCGCCGTGGATGCGTCTAAGAAGCTTAACATTTTTTAAGCGCTTACAACCAAAAGAAGACGAAGCCTTTAATATGGAAGAGGTTTTAAATGAAAACAGTTATAATTGGTGGACAAAATTTTATAACTCCGGTATTGTTGAGCACTGTGGAGCTCTCTCTAGCTATAAACATCGTTTATGTGTTTACCAAAACGAATTAGAGAAACAGTCTGAATTTAGTTTTATGATTGATTGGGCCGAACCCTTGCTTATGGTTCATGGAGTAAAGTATAAAAAAAATGCCATGCCTAAGGAAGAGGTTTACGCTACATTGAAACTAAATATTAAAGTAACTCCATGCCAATGCGGGCAAATGGACGGTGGTGATGGATCAATGCTAAAACCGTTGGCTACCGTTTTAAATCCAAGATATCAGGCTCAAATACAAGCACTGGCTGAATTAGTAAAGGTCATCGTGCGTGTTTATGTTGTACAAGGTATACAATTTCGTCCGAGAGAGAAATCAGCTCAAGCAGATTCTTATATTAAAATACAATTCGGTCAAAGGCATATGACGAATAGAGCTCATTACGTGCCAAACGAAAGTAATCCAATCTTTGGAAAATGCTTTCAGTTAGAAGGTCTACTTCCAAGGTAAAATGTTTAGAAATAATTGGCAGCAATCATCTCTTAAATAAATAAGCACCTCTCTAGGGAACACATTTTGGAAATATCAGTATTTAACCGAAATAGTATACGTGACGAAGCTATTGGTTCGACTTTTATCGATCTGGAAGATAGATGGCGAACCAAACACCGGTGCACCGTCGGCATAGCCAATGAGTATTGCAGGTATAATATAAAACATAAAAATTGTAGGCATCAAACAAGAGACGCGGTTTAATCTCAGAGGAAGAAACTAAATTTTGATTATTGTTTATTGTCCAGATTCAAAAAATTTATTTTTGATCTTTTAAAATATATAAATGAAATAACGTTTTAAATATTCTAGCTTCGGTTACAATAAATGGCGGGATTTTGCTAAACCTTCAGAAATTTTAAATGAACTCTGCCTCAAGTGTAATGTTGATGCTCCAAAAATTGTTGGAAGTATTATAGAAATCGACGGAGTGGAATTAGAAGATGAAACATGCATAAGTCTTAAAGAAGATCTAGTCGAACGTTTGAGCTTAACAGCTTTGAAAAACTTGGACAAATTACCATCGTTTGGTTACAAATTGGTGCCTGAGCACGTGGAGACACGGGCTCTACATCGTTATGATTGTCCCGGTATAGAACAGGTATGAGTGGCATTAAAATACATGAATTCAATTATATATTTAACATTAACTTTACAAAAGGGCAAAATACAACTATGGGTTGAGTTATTTGATGCCAATTTGAATATTCCGCCACCCATTGATTTCACCCCACAACCGCCTCTAATATATGAGTTACGGGTCATTGTTTATCAATGTACGGATGTTATACTTGATGATAAAAATATATTTGGTACAGCAATGAGTGATATATTCGTTAAGGGGTAAGTAAATAAGCGATTATTTTATAATTATCTTGAGCACCAAGTGCTCAACTGTAGGACCTTGCATTACCCATAGTTACGTTATTAACGTTAATTATTCGACGTTAAACAATATTATTATTATAGATGGTGTAGTAACCCGGATGAGTATCAGAGTACAGATGTTCATTACCGTTCAATGAATGGTGAGGGGAAATTTAATTGGCGCATGATATTCCCTTTGAAATATTCAACAGTGGAAGATATGGTAAGCACGTATAGCGTTTTTTCCCCCATTTTGTCTGCCATATTATTTTCACGCAAAATAAAAAGGTGAAACATACACTCAAGAGCAAAAAAATCGCACATCCTCTACATTTTCATTTCGAATCTGAATATGTAGTACCGCCCTCTGACGTCTTCACGGTAATGGTCGACGGGGAAGAGTCCACCAAAGGCCCAACACAATGCTGCGTCTTTGAATTTAAATTAATAAATATTTAAATTCAAAGTAAGAAAGTGAAAGTGTGCGATTTCTTTGTTCTCTAGTGTATATATATATGCAATAACAGGGAGAGATTATTAACTTTTATTGATAACGAGTCTTAGTTATAATAATAAATCAAGAGTAAGGGTGACCAAATTTATTAAAGTAAAAGTGAATTTGTTTCGTTTACTTTCTCCCTTCCGTTAAATATTTCTTTAGATAGTCATAAAACGTAAAACTGGTTTACTGGAAGAGTTCGAAGTTAAACAGCCACCAAAATTGTTTATCCAGATTTTCGATAAGGACTTAATATCCGACGATGATTTTCTTGGTGCATTGGAAATCAATTTATCTCATTTCCCTGAACCCTATACTTCATCGAAAACTTGCACCCTACCCGAAGAAGATTATGGAAATCGTAGCTTACTTCATAAATCTAAAATTAATGAAGAAAAACGCAAATTACTAAATGTGTTCCGTCAAAAAAAAGTTAGAGGCTGGTTTCCCATGAAGGGGTACGAACCTGAATTGGCAGATATTTCAGCGCAACGTCTTAAACAGAGTAAACTGACCGGAAAAATTGAATTAGAATTAGAAATAGCAACGGAAGCAGAAGCAGCCAGTTATCCGGTAGGGTTAGGGCGCAATCCCCCTCATGCCTTAGCCGAGCCAATGTAAATATAATTTATTGAAATGAAACATACATTCAATCAAAACTAAATTATTTTTGTACTTTCATTTTTCATTAGACGGCCGGACACCTCGTTCAATCCCATTTTACATCCTTTGAAAACTGTTCAAATGATTATATTTCCAAGCTACAGAAAATATATAATAGTCGGTGTTATTGCAATCGTTGCTATTTACGCCATTTTTATGTTTATAATGAAATTGCCACTCATTTTAGTTGGCTTAGGCTTATGAATTGCGCAACCACTGAGTTTTTCTTTTACAAATATTTCAAATTTATTTATTATCTCAGAAAATAGTTTCCTTTTTATTCGCTTTCTCATATCCTTCGTATCTTTGGTAGACTGTTTAGTGTAAATAAAATTATATTTTTTTTATTTTAATAAAGATTTCACTAACAAATGCTCGTTGGTGCACGAATGATTCTTTTAAACATATTTGTAAAAATAAAAAAATAAATAAAAAAATGAAAATGAGATTGGAATTGAAATCATTTCAAATAATATCTAATATTCAATATTGAATCTTATGAGGGAACAAATGACGTGACCAGGCTCAAAACGATGAAGAAATTCCATGAAATGGTATTGAAGGACTGTCAACTGGAAGTCGAATCTCAAGAATGAGCCGATGTTAAAAAAATTGCCGACAGTAAAAAGGAGTGCCTTGCGGCTCAGATGAAAAGAGTATGCTCTACATCATCAAGTGTGCTTTCACACAGGTCGCCTGCGCTATCCTCTTGCAGATTAAAACCACACAGATAACTCCATATCCAGTCAAAGCTTACATTAGGATAAAATTTGCTTCTCCATGTTTTCTTCTCACCCACCATTCAATGTCTGAGATTTGGGTGTCGGTCTATCTTCCTTTCAAATCGTTTTCTCATCGTTGTTTCCAACGTTGTTTTCAGTATGCTTCTCTTCTTTTCTTTTTTCCGTTGTGAATATCCTCTCCGTCAGAAGCAACTCGATTGATAACATTCCAGCTACGGCTGCTGCAGCTGACGTCGATTCTGTACTGTACGGTGGTATGATAGGCAATGTACGAAATCTCTGAATTGTTCCTATCTTACGTAGAACACTATTGTTTCGCATATACTTTCTCACTCATCATCACGTACGCTACGCCTGGCCTGTTTCGACCCGTTTACATGTGGCATAATCTTGCGCAAAGCTATTGTGGTTGTCAGTGCCTTGCCGTAATCTTCTTTATATGTTTCGTTCTAGTACCTAACAGCAGACGTTAAAACTCGACTACGATGCCTATTGACTTCTGTTTCCGGTACTTGGAAGGATCTTCTGTCCACCACCAGTATCGCTTTATTTTTCTCTGCGGCAAGTTTTAGCTTGTGCTCATGTAGCCGCTTGCTTATCTGATTTTCATTTGCAAAGATCACTATTAGCGCCATCGTCATAACCCACTAATTTTGATCATCTTCGAAGTTTCATATTGAGCGGTCCATCATACATAAGATTCCGCAGGAAGTGAGCAAGGATGGAGCCTTATGGTATTCCAACAATGACCATGTGACCACTAATGCCATCGTCTGTGTTCTAATGCAAACTTTCATCTTGCAAATACTTATCTATCATAGTGTCCAGATACGAAAAGAACTCTCATGTAACTAAAATTTCTGTAATATTTTCCTCGTGCAAAATTTTTGTGAATCCTTGCTTTTTCATGTTTCAGTAACCAATTTCTCGATAGCGTAAAACCGAAGTGAAGCTTAGCTAACCCGCCTTTATTCTCCGGCCTCTTTTCTAAGCTACCTAGCAGTAATTTTTCCGAAAGCTTGCTTACGTTATCCAAGAGATAAATAGCTCCATAGGATGACGGGCTATATAACGGCTTATCAGAATTTTGTAACAAAAATCTAGTGGGTATCTCCTCCACGGTGTTGGAAACGTGCTAAGTTGGAGGCACAAATTATATGTATCACGAAGAAAATCCGGCCGGTTGTCTTACTTCGTTTGGTGTTCCATGTGGCCCCGATACCTTCTTCTTTTTCAGAGTTCGACTTGCCGTCTAGATTTCCCTTATTATGAGCACGTCCCCTTTTAGAAGCCTCGCCAAGCTAATTTTAGCCCTCGCTCTTTGGTCCGTTTCTGGAAACAACTTTTTCACGATTATGCGCGCCCGAGTGACGTTAGTTGTTCCCATCGCCCGAACTACGTTCTTATTGCCGGCTTACCGCGGCAAATTTTCTTGCCGACAACTTCGCATGACAGACTCCACGAATCGTTATTTATTTCCTCCCATGATTTTCTACAGCATCCCAGTTAACTTTTTATTTGGCACTCTAAGGGATTTCCGCGACTTTCCATAAAACTTAAGCTGGTTTACGTTGGGTTTGAGGCACTCGGTCGTTAGTCGACTTATCTCCTCATTCCACCAGTGTACTGATCCTCTACTTTATATTTTGCGGGTTCATGCCCATCCTTTCCACGTCTTCGGCATAGTGAGCTGCGTTCCTGATCACGAAATTCTCTTATCAAGGGGCCTGTCTTTAAGCATCGGAAGCGTTTATGTATATATGTACCTACTTATACAGAGGCGTATGTACTTATTTGTACGTTTATACAGCAATTAAGTCAACGATTCTTTTACATAAACACAAGCTTACCACTTTCTATGTATTTAATGCGTGCAAGTGTGTGTCCTCGTGTGCGCGCATATATGCTTTTGTGCAAAGCTATAAGCATTATAAACCCAATGCAATTTAAAGAAAAGATGTTAAACAATTTTAATTACAAACAACACACACATGCACAAATGCGTATATAAAAGCTAACCATGTACACATATATGTATGAGTGTTTATGCAAACACAATTAATGAATTATCACATTTTCACTGATGTGACAAAGATAACATATTTGAAAGAGAAAATGAAAAAAAGAAAAAAAAATGGGAAAATAGAGAAAAAACGACCACTTGTTGACTTTCGTTAGTGTATCACATAAAACAGTTGTACATAAACGCTTCAAGTGTGTGTTACTGATAAATTATCAAATTCATAATGAAGAAAAAGGGAAAATCTTAAATTACAAGCTGTAAGAACGCAAACATACGTATGCATGACGCGTTCTGGTGTAAAGTGTCTTTTATTAATCTTAAATACATAAGAAAAAATGTCTACCATTTACTGTTTAAAGAGTAATAAGAGTTTCAATTAGTGTCAAGAAAAACGTCGTTACCGTAATGGATTAGCCTTTTATTTAAAGTTAAACGCAAATGACAACTATTTACAAAAGCGAAAGAGCATAAATGTTAAAAACTCTTAAACGTATATAAACGCATATATATTTATATGTAACTAAACAATCCAAGGAATATTTTTCCCAAAGGACACTATTTCTTTTGTGCTTATACTGCAATAAAATAAATTTAGTTAAAAATGCGAGCGTGTCGACGACTACGTCAGTAACATGCACCTGTTTTATTAACTTGCTTAGTCATTGTAGTTGTTTTATTATATAACGACTTAAAATGACAAACGATTTTTCTTCCTCAGAGCAGAATATAACAAGAAAAAAAACAAAAAAGAAACATAAACATTTTGACATTTTAAACTTATCAACACAACAGCCAACAAAATGCAAAACAAAATATCATCAATTATGAAAATGTAATCGTGTGACAAGAAACATTACCTTTAAAAGTCATATAAACATATTGTAGCGCAAACTGATGAAATACAAAAGAAAAACAATTTCGAAAATCTTTAAATAAACAGGTGAATGAATTTTAATATTTATTTATATAAAGAGAGAAATTCCCTTTTTCAAATGCACTAAAAATGTAATGCAACATGAAATTCTATCATTAATCCCTTTAGTCTACTGGCACTGAAATGAAATCTATACACAATGTTGTCTACGATCAAGTGAAGTAAATTTCATAACATTTTTCTTTAATTTTCATAGATAAAATGCAAAAGTAAAACGCATCCTTTCATAAATAGCCCTCATGCCCGCGATATCTAAAAGTCTTTGGTTATATCGGAATAAATACTAAAATGTCGATACAAAACAAAATAATTATGGAGCAAAATTTTGCGGCTAATATTTAATAAAAGATTTTTTAATGTTATTATCTCACACGTAACGAAAAGTTCATAATCACTTTACTTATATATATATACATATATATATTTAGTTTATAACTCCTATGCAGTATTGCCTACAGTTATGGTCAGTACATTCACAGCAGATCCATAAAATATTGAAATCGTGCTGGAGAACGGTACACAGTTCGGTTAACTGTTTATAAATCTCTAAGTGATAGGAAACTTTAACAATATGGCTATCAGTTATACGTAAGAGATTAGGCGTTTTTCAAAAAAGTTTTTTAAGTTTTTTCTTTTCGAAAAACATCTTTTTCTTAACTTAAATAAAAGAATTTCTATCACGTCATCGACGAAGATTAGTGTTGAATTTTTTTTTAGCGCTAAACATTTCCATTTTCGTAATTATCTCCCAGAGGAAAATCAATCAAATGAAAATTTTTGGAACTATTTTCGAAAGTTAATTTTACCAAATTCTTTGGCTTTGGCAAGAAGACATTCCAATTGAGTGCTGCTCGCGTTTCCTGACTGAGTTTTGCTAGATAAGGTTGAACATCATCATCATCCTAAAAAATCACGATGTCGTAGTTTTCGGGATATTGGATCCAACTTTCGACTTAATTACAGTGGTTTCCATTAACAATATTCTCTCTCTCTCTCTCTCTCACTCTTTATCTCTGTCTCTCCACCTCTCTCTCTTCCTCTCTCTCTCTCTCTCTCTCTCCGTACCTCTCTCCCTCCCTCCCCCCTATCTCTATCCCTCCCTCTCTCGCGCTCTCTCTCTCTCGCTCTCTCTATCTTTATCTCTCTTTGTTTGTCTCCCTCTCTTTGTTTCTCTCTCTCTTTGTTTCTCTCTATCTCTTTGTTTCTCTCTCTCTCTCTCTTTGTTTCTCTCTCTCTCTTTGTTTCTCTCTCTCTCTTTGTTTCTCTCTCTCTCTCTGTCTCTCTCTATCTCTCTCTCCATCTCTCTCTATCTCTCTCTCTATCTCTCTCCCCCTCTACCGAACGTTTCGTTACATTACAGCTCAACTCATAATACCGAACGTCGAACTAAATCTCAAAAAAATTATTTCGTTTTTGTAATATTTGATCAGCCGCGCGGGAAATGCTTCCTTTGTACGGAGGCCCGATTACGGTTAGGTAGGATCTATTTACGATTTGAAAGTGTAGAACATCTAGAACGGCTACAGCTGTCACAAAGCTCGATATGAATATTCCGTTTCATTGCCAACGTTCGCCTGTGGTTCACCTAAATTGCATCATTATTTGCAATTTAATTATCGTAACACATGTATAGTTCATAATCCATTAAGCAAAATTATCCTTCGAATTAAGTAGAAAAATTCACGCTTCCCATAAACTGCATTCTTTTTTTGGCACAAAGTGAATCTATTCAGTCCCCAAAAAGCTGTGCTATGTACAATGCTTAAAGGCAACATTTTTCAAATAGAGAAGCTACAGCGTCATTCAGCATGTTTTCGTACTACTTAGGCCATATTCGATAATTAGAAAGATTAAGGAATTGATTAGAAAAACTTAACAATTAATGTTACTAGTATGATTAAGAAAATTTCATTTGTGTTTTTATTTATCTAAATTATTTATATATTTGAAGTCTTTGTTTTTGATAGCCATCAATAAATGGTTTCGCGAAATAGTCTTGGCAGAAAACTATATGAAATTCAAATCCATTTTTCGCATTCAGTTATTTGCTGTTGCAGAATTTTACTTTTATTACTAACCAGTGTTAATAGAAATTTGGCAAAACTTTTAAAGTAAACATTTCAGATGAACTAATTTCTCTTCTACGCTTCTTGTGTTATATTTGTATAATATATTCCACTGTGAATAAAACGCTTTAATGCACTATTTTACCAAAATCCAATTAAAATAAATATAATAACTTAAGGTAAATTATAAGGATCGTTTATAAAAAACAAACAAAATTTTCCTAAAAATGTACTAAAATTGAACTAAACGAAAACGCATTTAAAGTGCTATAATTTATTATTGTTATTATTATTATTATTATTATTATTATTATACTATTATATTATATATATATATATGTCACTATCTCACTATCTGTTCATTTTATTGTATTAATTAAATTAAAAGGATTTGTGAAAAAAAACAAAAATCTTTAATTTGACACAAATGTATTGTAAATGTAATAAAAATTTACAATTAATGTCGAGTATTATAAAAATTTTATAGCGAATTGTGACAGTACGTATAGTACATGTATATTATATATTTATTAAAAGGACAAGAACTATATCAAAAAGCAAAAGGGAATGTCGCGTCGTCATTGTGTTACGTTTCATTGTGAAACCATAGAAAAGTATCGAGACCATATTTATTGGAAAATATCTCTTATTTGTGTCTTGTTAACATTGGATATATTTTCAGAATGAGAGTAGAAAATATCAATTGACTACATATGAACATATACAGGCAAAGATGCATACCAAGAATTTTTTTGAGTTCATTTTTTGTCGTATATATGATAGAAATGGCTGAATGACAATTGATTGAAATAAATTAAGTCATTTTGAATATCGATCATTTCTTGAGAGCCAATAATGGATCCTGCATTGCCACGATGCATAACATAAAATTCTACATTTGAGATTATGTTTTGAAATTATAAATTGGAATCAATTAATTTTTTGCTATATTCTCTAAGAGTGTCCAAATCATTGTCATTAGTTTAGCGATGTTTTTTTCATCTCAATCCCAGAAGCTGTAGATTTATTACATAGAGTGGAAGGGAATTGCACTGTGCTTATGCGAATGCATATGTTTGCTAAGATGTTTAAGAGACAATTGACTGATTTAATATTATACAAAGGAGATTATTATACTAATTTTTACATCAACACAAAGTTGTAGAAAAGAAAATCATTACTTGGTTTCTGCTCATATATTTGTCACTCAATCTTTAGTAATATGTTACGCAAGAATAATATGAGCACAAACAGTTATAATTTGTGAGATGAATGCTTTTTTACAAAAGAGAAATCATGCATAAGAAAGCACTTTTTTTTTTTCTCTTTCCGTAAAAGTAAGAAAAAAAAAAAAAGAAAAGTCCTTTTAATGGTAAATCTTGAATAGTCACTATCTGCGACCGCTATATGGATATCATTAGTTTGTTTATGATTGTTTCAGGACGAATGAGGGGAGAACGGGTGATTTTTTTTAAATACCAGTGGCATCTACTCATGGGGTATTATCAATTCGACATCTGCTTCATTCGCAATTAGGAGACAATTTTCAATAACATTTGGATCAAATTTACCGAATTGTTTTTTTTGTTTGGATGTTTTTTTTAAATATACAATCTATCTATCTACAATTTTTATCTTCAATCATAAGCATATATCCGTAACTTCAATTTTTTTATACCTACATTTTCGATATGCACAATTGCATCACAACAACTCAGCAAATGGTTACAGCCAAAGCTTCAAAGATTAACCGCGGCAAGGATATCGAGTCAAAATATATTTTCGTTTCGCTTTTTCCTTTCGTACTAAAATATTTATATTTATTAAAGATAGAAACCAACCTGGCT
>KK351049.1:406375-500522 GCA_000671755.1 Glossina brevipalpis | reverse complement strand
TTATTTGTTAAAAACCTAGATACTTTTGTAAATAAAAAACATTTTATTTATAATAAATTTTATAAAATAATTTTATAACATTAACTTTTAAAATTTATTAACTCTTATAAAATCGAGACTATTATTATAAATAATTTTAATTCAATAAACCCTGATACACAAGGTACAATAAATTAAATTTTCTTTTACATTATTAATTTTTCACTTATTTCAATATTCTTATACAATACTATTAAACTATTATTAATCCTTCGATGTGTATACTTGCTTTTTTTTTTCTTTGATAGAAACATTTAAATTATTCGTATTACATTTGTATCTATTGGATACATTTTGTATCTGGATAGTACTTTATACGTTTAATATGCATTAGATAAGCTAGAAACGTTAGGGAAAATGGAAAACAAAAGTTTAATAATCTTTGCACTCGCAAGCATGTGTTTGTCGATATAATAGAAATATCTATAAATAGGCGCGCAGACTCATCAATAAAAATTCGTTCATTAAAACGTCATAAATTCTCGGAGCTGGTAATGTTAAAAATTGAAATGATTTAAAAAACAATACGCTAACCGTATCTTTTTTTGTTATTGTCTAAGTATAAAATAAAATAAATTAAGTTTTTTCGGAAGTTTTTGCGACTAAAAAAATTTTTTTTTTAATGTAATATGATGGGAAATATTTTAAAAACGAACTAGCTTTTAATACATTTCTAATCAACGAGTCGGTCAATTAGTTGATTTGTTGCGAGAATAAAAGTTTCTTCTTAAAGGAAAAAAAATCATAAGAAAGGCAAATAAAATTAATATTTGAAAAATACCTCTATCACTAACTAAGTTATAAGTCAACTAATGAAATCATTTTCATTTCATATAACAATTTTCTAAATGTGTTTCAAGAGAAATTTCATAAAAATTATATATGAATAAAATACGAAAATTATTCCGTAATTAAATTGGGTGCCGCTTAATTCCTTCATTCTTATTAAAACGTTAAACTTAAAATTGAATTGCGCGCGCGTATGTATTTATATTTTTTTTATATCGCCAAAGAGCACTTTTTTAAGTTGCAGAAGGACCAATAAAAGCTTTATTAAAAGATATAAAATGCTTGCTTTTATTTATTTATTATTTTTCCTTATAAAATTTTACCTATTGTCCGGTTTAAAAGCCTTTGACAATGACTGCGACGATTACAGTGATGAGATAATAATAATAGTCTTTTTTTATTGGCATTTAAGTGTGTGGTAAAAGTATCATCATTTTTATGTTCACGTTATACATATAAAAAACAAGTGTTATGAGAATTAGTAATTAATTATATATCACTTAAATGTTAATTAATATAATTAGTTACAAAATAATTATTTCAAGTTCACTAATATTTTAATTTAAAAAAGTGTTTAATATTTTTTTTTTTTTGCTATAATTATCATGTTTTTTATTAAACATATTTTTTTCTTAATATTCTTTATTGCAGAATAACATCGGAAATATGCATAAATTATTGAACGGTTTTTATAATAGCAGTACGGTGATTTCCCCAGAGTTGGTTGAAACCGCTCAATCACAAATGCTTAAAAATGCCTTTAAAAGTCATCGACGTAATCGAAAGGTAATAACTTTTCCGCTTATTATCTAAGACTATAATACATCGAGAGCGTACGTAAGCTTGAAATATGGACAATAGAAGTCAGAATAAAAGGTACAAATTAGGAAACATACATATTTTCTTGATGTAAGGAGTGTAAGCCACAGCTAGTAACCTTAGACCTTTCATAAGACCCCAAATTGCAGCATAACAACTTTACCCAGAACCATCTATTAGCTAAGAATGGCGGGCGGGAATATCGTCTTTGCGACAATTTAAACTCAAATGTAAGCCATCTATTAGTTGGCTCTGGTGAAAAGTTTTATGATAACAATATCATGTAAAAGTTCTGAACGTTTGCCTGAAGACCAAGAAGTTATCGAACATGAAGCAAATTCTGCGCGTTTTTATTTCTCAATCGTTAATGCAGATTAGAAAAAAAATTATGTTTTCATAATTACGAAAATTAATTATGAAAAATTGAAACAAAAATACATTCTTTGACAATGAATGTATAGATGTCGGTCTATAATTAATTCCCAATGAAAATTTGAAATTTACATGCTCGTTTCTTTTTAGAATTTTGTTAGATTCAAAGTTTATAAAACTAAATATTAAGAACTAGTTTTTTAATCATTTATAACACATTTTATATATACACATTTTAATTAGATAAGTTTGAAAAAATTCTATTAATCTTAAATGACAGTTTAGAAAGTCAGAGCATAGTTTAGTTGAAATCGGCAGAAAACAATTGAAAAACTCCACTATCAACCACAATCTCTACATATTAGATAAAGCGTACATCGGTAAAAAAAGTTAAACGGCTTCAAAAAGTAAAACAAAGAACGGAAACTATAGCAAATTTGTCAAATATATTCGAAAGTTCTTCATAAAATTCTTATGCAGCTACTGCGCGCTGTTATATTCAATCTCCTACTGCTTAGAAATAAATTAGTTTTCATCTTACGAAAACCATTTCAAATATAAATAAATTTAAACAACGTAATCAAATGAGAATGATTTAGCCTTTACGGCCAAACTGTTCCACTGGTGCTTGCAAACACAACTTATATACGGAGGTGATACTTAGCGTCCGTTTATTGAACATTTTAGTCACAATGTAACACTGAAAATGAATGTGATTCGTGCCTACAGTCAGCCAGATAGTCAAATTGTCAACGGCCAGTTAACCAACAAGCCCGTAAATACTAAGATACTGCGCTTCATTAATCCTTAAAAAGCTACACACGCCATATAGACCATGGTCGATATATTGTTATATTATGTATTATATATTATACATTACATATTATATATTATATGTTATATATTATATATTATATATTATATATTATATATTATATATTATACATTATATATTATATAATATATAGTATATTACATATTATATATCATATATTATGTTTTATAGATCCTCTTTAAGGTGAACTTAGGTTTCTTATTGTACAGCCTGAAGTGGAGGTTTTGTTAAAAAGAAATAGAAGAAGAATAAGACAAATGAAATTATATACATTTATACATTCATACGTCCTAAGTGATTAATATCAACAATTACGTATCATTTGATTCATTGCATGATTTTTTGCAAGCCATTATATATTTTGTATTAAATTACGTTTTCTAAGAATTTGATTTTTATAACCTTTAATTGATATTGAAAATAAAATTAATTTTATCAATGCCTTGGTAACGATCACAACTAAGCAACATAAAAATGATCATCTAAGCCGATTGGAAATGAGGTACAACGAGTAGGCGTTGCCATATAAATTTGGCTAATTACCATCATTTCATTTTTGTCAGTTGGGAAAATGTTAAGAACATTTTTAGAATTTTTAAAATTCTTCTATACATACCCACAAACACATACACACACACACACAAACACAACTAAACAAGTGCCAGATGAGGGAAAATTACAAAAGTTATTCAAATAAAATTTGTTAGAATCATATTTAAAGGTCGAAATATCAATTATATTGAATGCTTCTTATATAATAAATGAAAAATTCGTGATTTTCCAACAGTTTACATATCATTTACATTTAAACGGTAAGATGATTTACTTTTAAAGCAAAAGCATTTCTATATAAATAAAATAAGATAGTACAGGTAAAAAAAGTTTCGTTCTAGGACGAATTCAACTGTTCTTGTTAAACTTTTTCATTTATTTACAATAAAAAGAAGTGTTTTGCTTTAAGTTTTCTTTCCTTTTTTATACAAAACAGTTATGGACATTTCCAATGTTAGTTGAACGTATTCGTGCAAATCCCAAACGTGTTGAGATTGAAGATGTTGAAACGCCATTAGAATCTATATTAGAAACGGAGCAGGAGCAGCATAACTTAAACGATGAAGTTTGTCTATTGCGTGATAGTCCGTTCCGTATATTAAGGGTAAGTGTGTTTATACTTTTTTCTATACATTAAAAAAAAAAAATGTTTACTTTTAATGATTTGATGTTTGATTGAAATATTCATTAATTGTAATCGCTTTTGAAATATTTCAAAAACGTATCTTATACCCAACATCACTACTATATTAAGTTTATGCAGATTTATGTAACAACTAGCAAAAATTAAGGTAGGCGCAACTTTTACTATATCGATTCATTTAGAATTTTGGTTTGAAGCAATATGAGTTTATCCATCCGTCTGATGATTTTTTTGTACAGGCAATAATTTTTCAGATATTTTTTATGAAATTTCAACGAATTGAAAAAGTCTTTATTCGGCAATAACTTAACAGAAACTATTTGGTATTTTGGTATATAAAATAGGTATGGAAAAAATTTAGATCGATTTAAAGAATTTTTCGAACCACCTTTCTTATAGCTGTTCCTTTGAAAAGTCGTCCTTTATATGGCAAAAAAGATTTAGTTTTTAAAATTTTACAATAAACATTACTTCATAATGGTAGTTGGACATAAAAATTAATCGTATCAAATTTGGACCATATAGATCTAGTTTAGATCTTATCATCTTATGAAATGTTAGCCTTTGTATGCCAATAAAGTTTAACTAGTCGTACTCTTTAAACAAAATAGCTAAAGAATAATATGATCTCTGGAAAGGAAATCTAACAAAAATGAATAAAAAATTACATTAGATAAAGTTTTGCAGGGTATTTAATGATCGGCCTTTATCGTCTATAATATTTTTTTTTGATTTGAATTGCAAAATTCAATAAACCGCAAAATATAGAAAGTTTTCGAAAGATACAATTTTATAGGATGCATACATTTAAAAATTTCTTTGTACGTGGAATCACTGTCCACACTTACACAGGCACATACATAGATGACGTATTTACATCCAAAATAAATCTTTTGATGAGATATGATTTTTTTTCTCTAAATATTATTAGATGCAATGAACTGTGAATAATACAAACTGACGCGTTTCACGTATAAATTAAGGTAACATCCAATCAACAATAGTGGCGAAATGCCACGGACAGTAAGCATAAAAGAGGGAAAACAAAACAATACCAAACGAAATGAAATCCAGGCTTATTTATTTACAATGAACTCAAAAGTTACATATGAGTACAAACATGTATAACTAACGTATGCGTATTACTAAATCAGCTGACTTTTCGGTAAACACAATCACATGGTTCTCGCTGTGAAGCCTCAAAATAAGAAAATTAAGACAATATTTTTACCGCCTTCGAATAGTTGCTTGCATCAACTGAAATCAAAATCTACCAAGTTCTCTTAATAGTCGTATTCTTTCTTTCTTTTGCTCTTTCGTGATACACTCATAGAATCGGACATTCGTGCATAACTGTTAAGCACGAAAAAGTTTTAATACGAATTGCGGAAAATGGCAAATAATAACAAAGGATACCAGTATCGTATGTTCATCTTTCCTATAAAAGCCAACGGTAGTCTCTGTTAGAGTTTAGTTTGCCAAGGAGTACAGTCAAAGTCAATAATGGCCACAATTAACGGAAAGCAACGATCTTTGATATTATGCAAAAATATTGTTTGATGAAAAGTTAATAAAAAAAAATTATAAATTCAATCAACACTAAATAACTACATAAATAATTAATTAAAGGGTATTTGTAAACATTAAAACAAAAGTAACAGCATTAACTTATTATAAAAGAAATTCATATTATTAATAATAAAAAAATGTTATAAAAAAGGAATTTATGAAAAAGAATTATTAAATAGAGAAAATAAGAGTTAAAAGAAAAAAAATGAATTAATAAAAAAATATTATTTTAAGCAATAGTTATAAAATGAAAGAGTGTGATTGCTTCACTTATGTCCAGTGTTAAATGCCAGAGACAGTCAATACCGGCTGCTTTGATTTTTTTTTATTAAAATGTTTGGCTCGTTTTTATTTTCATATTTTTATTTTTATATTTTTTGATTTACTTAAATACTTTATAATTTCTAAAGTAATAAAAGAAGTTTTAGGTGTTTCAAAACGACCCTTTAGTATTTACCCTTCTAACTGTGTTTTTTATATTTTGTTAATCATTATTGATATTGATCCACCTATAAATCGAAAGGTGTTTTCATGTAAGTTATTACGCAGTCCAAGCAGTTTTTTAGGGAAAATACGCAAAAGTTTCGATATTATAATCGTATGCATTGTAAACACAGTGTTCATCAATGTTTCATTTCCATTTTGGCTGCAAATATAAAGGAAGAACGTTAGACGGACATGATTATTACAAAATCTCATTTTGCTCTAGATTAAACCTATTTTGTTTTAAAGATCACTACTTTTGTTTTTAACAAAGAATTATATTTCTTTCTGATAATGGATGAATTGCTATAAAAATGTATTAATAAATATTATTTCAGAGTCTACCGTATTAAAGCGTATGTCTAGTAACCTCCTTAAATATTATTATTCTATTATCTTCTATTACTAAAGAAGTTGTCTTTTCCCTCTAGGCTGTCACAGTGTCCGTTACCCTGTCATCTAAGCGCATCGAAGATTTCGTCAAATTTTATAACTCTGTGCTCTAGAATACGTATGTTTGGTATTTGCTTTGAATGGCATCACTCATACGCCATCACAGAAATAAAAAGATTAGGTTTTATTTTCTTTTTGTTTTTGTAAACGACAGCACATGTGACTGCAATTTTAACTAAAACAAGAAAGTATTTTAAATGTAATAAAAAAAAATATACTTCATTAGTGAGGAGTTTATTTGCACCAGCATCGTTTTATTGTGTTAGACAAGAAACGTGAATTCAAGATATGTTAACTCAGAAAATGTAATCGCGCTAAAGAAAATTGCGACAGCTAAGGGAATTTTATACAATAATACAGAAAAATCATGGAATACATTATATATACACTCACACAATATAAATAAATTCTAATAACTTAAAAGTACATTTTTTAAAGCTATTTCATAGCAACTTGCTTTCATTCATTTTATATAGTAAATTCATAACTTTTCACTTCTCGTTTTTCAGCCTTTTAAAGGAAATCGGTTAGACTTTTCATAAAAAATTGAAGACTTTTAGTCTCTCTCGTACGTAAAGGAAATCGCCTTGAACTAGCATTTAATATTTACGCTGAATGCGTCTAGCATATGTGTATAAATGTATATAGTTATAACTACAAATATATCAAAAGAATGAGCAGAGCTGTAGATATCCATTTGCTACAAATTATAAGTTATTAACAAAATTATTTTGAAACATTCACTTTTTGGTAGCGTTTTTCACTTTCAAAAATTCTAACTTAGTTTTTAAATCTAAATGTTATAGAATTATTTTGAATCTGCCAATCCGTCCATTCCACTGATGGTCTCAGAACTTTGGAGAAAAAACTTAACCTTGATATAATATTTTTCTTCTTTTTTTCTCTTTCTCTCTCGCTCTTTCTCGCTCTCCCTCTCTCCCTCTTTCTCTCTCTCTCGTTAAACAGAATTTGAAAATCAGCGATATTAACCAATGCATTATTAATTTTTATTTCTTAAATTATTGTCCGAACTTTGAAGACTTTTAAGCCCAAAAATTTATTTTTTTCTTAATAAAAAATCAATTACGCTGAAGAAAATGCAAATTTATCTTACAGTAAATTACGAAGTATTTTGCTTATGGCTTTGCAAACTACATCCTCAAAAAATTCAGTTAACACAACTACTGTAGCCGATTGACAATATAAGGTGTAGAAGATACGCTAATTGGGTGCTTGAACAACAGGGCTCGCGGATGGCAATTTCTTATTGAGTTTATGGCTGAATTATTAAACTGTGAACGATGTTTAAATAATATTGTATCCTATAAATGATGGCATGGTCTGAACAATATACTAGAAAAAAAATTTGATCTAAATCTCAATCAAAAGTTTACTTTATTTACATTTAGTTTCGGAACCATAAAGTGGATAGCCCAGCGCATAATTATCATCATTTATTAATAAAACTGAAAATCACATTTATATAACATATTAAAAGTTGAATACTGGTCCATTTATTCCGAATTCCCTATAAAGCTAATATAAATATTTAAGAGTTTCAATAAATTCTTTACAAAAAGTCCTAATAATTTGAAGCTATTCCACAACACAATAAAACACATAAAAGAAATTTTGGATTGAAAAACAAATTGTATTGTTAGAGTCCTGACCAATGTATTAGCACTTGCCTTGATAAATTTTAGCATCGTATTGAAAAAAACCTTACAAAAGGAAAGGAACCATAATTTGTCTAATAATTTCAACAGGCTTCAATGCGCAAAACACAGATTATTATTTGGAAATTTAAAATGCTTTTCTTTATATTATTTATTTTCTTCCCATTTTTTAATGTAAAGAATTTATATGGACTTGAAATTGATGTGTTTTTGAAAATTTCAAAAAATTCGCGAATTTAAACCACGATAACCTTCTTATTCAAATAAAGAAAGAAAAGAATAAACTAAAACATATTTTTTAAATCAATAAAAAAATACAAAAAAAAACAAAATTTTAAGTAACTCTCCAAACAATTGCAATTTAGTTGATTTGCATGCGTTTGAATTTATAGCCAATAAAACGATAAATATTGTATGTACCCTCGAAATTTTAATATGAAAGGAACATCGAAACGTGATGTAATTGTACGTCCATTGGATTATTTAATAAATGGTTGCGCCAAAAGTGCAGAACTAACCGTAACGGCACCGCTTAAAATTCAAGCTCACTGGGTACGCATGTTAAATTTGTCACCAATGCCGCCAGTAAAGTTGGATGAGCTGATGCAGGTAATTAGTTAAATGAAATGAAAACAAAGAAAAAGAAAAGAAAAGAAAATAATGATGAAAGAAGAACAAACAAAAAGACCAAAAAAAAAAAAGCAAAATAATAAATATTTATTTCATTAAGAATTATTACTAGCTATACATACGTTTAACAAAATCACATTTTTCACGCAGCCATACATTTACATTATATTTTATTAATCTACATACATAAATTCTACGAAAAAAAACTAAAGAAAAAAAATGTCACTTAAAGTAACATTAAATTTTGAATTCATTTAACTAAAAAGTAGAAAATTTACAAATACAAGAAAAAAATTAAATATTTGATTACGCGTCGATTCGAGAGATCGAAAGCAAACACTCAAGTAGTGTAGTGAAATTAGTGTTTTAAGAAACGATTGCTATTAGTCGTACATTGCTTAGATATCGATTCTTTCGGATTTTTGTGGTAAAAAAATTCAAACGCAACGCTGGAACTTGCACAAGCTTAGTGCCATGATTGGTCCATAAACTGTATACAGCTACAATTGCTAAACAAAACCGAATACAAAAAAAAATAAAAATAAAAATATTATAATCAAGCCAGGCTTGTTATTAAATATTTCACTCGACTTTTTATGAATTTTTTTTATTTATATTAATGATACAATTATAATTTGTTTTCATATAAATTTAGCTTTAATGTCAAATTGTTATTATAGATCAATTTTCATCAATTTCATCATTGAATATTAAAAATTATGCACCGCTTTCCTATATAAACCTTTGCTTTTCGTAGTTTCGACTATAAGGAAAAGAGTTCAAAAAATCTGATCATTTTATTCAAATTTTTCATAACAGTTTCGAATATCGAAACTCTAGCTACTTAGCGATTTTTGTTAAACAAATTTTGAAAATTGGAAAATTGTTTTCATATAACTAGTTTTTCGAAATAAAGCGTTGTATGTGGAGTTGTCGAAAAAAAATGTCTCAAGCCAATCCATTTTCAATAGCATTCGTTCTTGGGCCCTAACACATCAATGTGAAATACTTCGAAAATTGCGACCAATAAGTTGAACAAAAAAAAAAAAACTATTTGCACTTACAGCAAAATAAGCAGACAGGAAAGGACGGGCAAACACTCTGAAATCGATTGTGAAATAATGAGGATAATAAAAGGTAAAATACATATTCATTACTTCTCGTTGTCATATACGTACGCATTAATTTAATGTACTCTATACCACAGTTAGTCTAAGGTATAAAGATCAAATTTTATAAATTCTACTGAAAATGCATTGCATTGAATATTAGTTAAGAATTCAAAAATTCTACTAAACGAGGTAAACGAGGTCAAAGCAATTGGCTCAAAAGTGATTACAATTTGTTTACTTGGCGGCATTCTTCCAGCAGTCATATACTTAAATACTTTAATTTTATTCCGGCCCACAAATGATCTTAATTAGCTATCAATTATTCCAATAAAAAGTGTTTAATAAGTTTTTATTTGCAAGCAGGTATCAGGGTTAGCGTTATTTATCGTTTAGCTTGATTCTTTAGCTTACCGTCTTAAATATTTTTTATTTTTCACAAATTGATTTTTGAACGGAAAGTAAATTCATTCATTTGCTTCTTAAGTAGAATTACCAAAAAAAGACTGAAGAGATTTTATCACACTTGTCATGCTAGAAATGATGCATTGTTTTGCGCCACATTTAGGCTTGTTGTCTGCTTATCCGTTCTGTTGCTGATCAGTAAAATAAAGATAAAAAAAACTAAGTTATCAGTCATCAGTATGACTTAATTTTACAGATTAATTTTAAGAAATAATCTCAAATCGAATGAAAATATCTGAAGTATTTTGTATAAGTCATGCAGAAGAGTTTGAACCGATTCACGATGATTAAAAGATCGTTTTATCTTTTGATTCTTCAAAATTCTAATCGTAAGTACAACTGATATGATTCTTAGCTTCAGTAATATTAACTTATTATTCACAATGAAGTATTACTAAAGGCGTGGACAGGAGGAGATGCTTTACTTCGTTATAGCCTTTTCTTTTTCTGTTCAACTTTCAGACCAAATGATCTCGATTTTCTTAGTTGAAAAAAAGATCTTGTTCGTCTATACCATTTTAAATTGTTTTCTAGCAGAGTTAGTAAAGATTTGCGTTTAAAACTTTTTTACATAATATTATCATTAAACTTAGCTATGTTCGATATCTGCTGTTACTTAACTAAACTCAACGTATGGCTGACTAGTTGCAAATATTTTAAGTTCCAAGTGCACTACGACCTGATCTATTTGTACTGTCTTGTATCTTTTGAACAGTAGAATCCCAAGGTCTAAATATGTTAGTGAAATATATTTTTCATATAATTGATCATGTGAGCAGAATGGCCAGTCTAATGTTTGCAACAAATTTGATGGCATCATTTACAAGTCCATTCGATATAGCGATGTTAAATCATACCATTATTGAAGTTCCTATAAATGTGCCCTTAGATGGATTTCCATTCTACTCGTTATTAACTGGTATTACATTACTTAGATCAAGATTATTTGTGTTTGATATCGTTACTAATCTTGAGTATTTGTCTTGTATACGATCGTTTCTTTTGACCTGATATGGTTCATGTTCTTCATTCGTTAAATATAATGCTTTATCGAGATAGAAAATTCATCGGTATACTTGTTCTTTATATCTTCAAATCAATCATATTTAACGTAGCATTAATGCATTCGGTTTATCGCATTCTAGTCTTTAAACGATCTTATTTGACACCGACATAATTTTAAAGAAAAGATAAACTGTTATTTAGAAAATTTCACAGTATCGCATTGCATTGTCATCGAAAGGAAAGGTATGTGCAAAATTTTTGGCATAATTGGATATATAGAAGTGCCCCAAAATATTGATTGGAAAGTTGAATGCTGACAAAAAGCAAGTTAGATCAAAGCTTATAATATTTGATAGACTGGACAAGCGCAAATATCTAAAATGACTTGTAATTTCTATTTGATTGAATATATATATACATATATATGTAAGACATTAATTTTTGGATTGAGAAATTCAGAAATAGTCTTAAATTTTATTAAAGAAATCGATGGCTGGCAGAGAAATTATCTAAGAATTATGCCAGAGATAAAAGGATATTTTTAACAAAACGATTTATTTCAGTGAATGTATGACATGAAGTTGATAGATAAGTATTTGTGTGAAAAAGTATTTTCACTTTCGATTTGAATACCAGAGAAGTTTATGACAACAATAAATTAATTTGCTAAGACTTGCAACAATTTCTAATAAAAATTTGCATAAAGAAAACTTGTAAAAATATAAGGGAAATTCATTCAACTATGTTATCGTAAGTTAAGCGAGGGTTAAATGAGACAAAATGTGTGTATTTATTTTAAGTTTATTTTTCAACTTTTATGAAAACTTAAAAGACGTTTTATCATTGAGTTCATTATTATTATTATTAGAAAAAGAAAGTTTCGAATTAAAAAAAACATAAAGAAAATTGAACAACTCTATGAAAACTTTAACCGTTTTTCAATTTCACAACTTAGCTTGAATATGATAAGAATGTCGTCATAAGTGAGATAAAAATCGTAAACTTCGTCTTTTATTATTATTGACGCGTAACAAACTACGATAATTGTTTTCGATTTATTGAATTCATATTATGAAAAACCCTATTGTCTTTCTGTATTTCAACTTAATTCAATCTAATTTGTATTTACCCTTTTACCGATCTATTGGTTTTCTTTATTTCATTGAAAAGAATCGATACATAATTCAAAAAAATAAAATAAAATAACTACGAGACTGATACCTACCACCTCTCAAATCAATGCGTAAAAATTGTATTGTTTGTCTATTGATCGGTCGCAACTTTTTTTAAATAAGTCTAGAAAATATTTGTGTTAAAGTTGTGATTTCAACATCTCTTGTAGGTCGTAAATTACAATTCTTTTATGAGTCATGGGACACATCCTTTCTTTCATTGAACTTTAAATATTTGTTTCAACTTACAGGACAATATTTGACTATATTAGTGACGCGATCATTTCAACTCGTGAAATCTATCCTGATCAGAAATATATTTGCGCCATATGGTGGGGTTTTTAAAGGATAAATCTAGTTTATTTGCAGTTTTCCATGATGAATATCGAACATAATGTTGGATGTATTTAGTACTATTTTCGCAATAACCTTTTCCGAAGCCCAAAAAGCTATGATATCTTTCGTGAATCACAATACAACAATTATATACGACATTCGAGACAACAGAGTTTTTTGTTCTCATAATGATTCATAAAACAAGAAAACTTTACAGATCAACGCTGAAGACAATAGTATATTAATTTATTATGATTCATAACTAGTATTTTAGATATCATAAATTATTACTTAAAAATATATGCAGCATTTCCATCACACCCAACTGCCGTGAACTACAGTACTGTTACTAAAGACAAATATGTAATAAAACAAATAAAAACATTACAGTTAAGCAACGCGGACAATTAAATATCGCACAACATTTCACTTAATAAACTTATACCTTATTTCCACGTAGAGACATATTTTCCATGTAGAATGACATAGGATGACTATTATGTGACGTAGTCCAAATATAGCAAAATTAAATTGCTTGTCTCATATGTCTTTAGCTATTCTTTACCTATTTTCCTTTTAAAGTAAAAAATATTGTTATCATATGAAGGTTTTTCGGAGAGCTCTTATTCTACCCAAAGTTTTTCATATAATAACTTTTCCGAAATAAGGCATTTTATGGAAATAGTTGAAGAGATGATCAAATCCATTGTATTTTCAATAGAGTTCGTCGTTGTACCAAAACACGTCAACCTATCAACATAAAAATACAGGGACAGACAAGCTTATATTGATTCAGAAAATGGATGACTCTTTTTTATCTCGGAATTAAGTAGGCGTGCGTTCTGATTCTTATCCCCCGATCTCTATACAGACTCTTTCAAGAAGAGATCTTATCTTAAATCAATTAAAATAGCACAATGAGAAGCTACTGTTTTATGAGTTCTATGGTGTCAAGCAGCTCACAGCATCAATTTCAGTCTAAAACAAAGTCAAAAAACATTCAATGTTCATATGTTAACGAAGTAATTCTGTTATTTCCCGATTTGTCAAAGATACCTACAATCGCTATATGTTCGTTCAACACTGGAGCAGTTGTAGAATTTTTACTTGTTCATACACAAGTAGAAGAAATTTGATTATATTATGAAGTGTGCCATGATATAATGTAAAAAAGAAAAAAGAGAAATTTTTCATATTTTCAGAAACAGTTTGAAAAAATTATCGTTTGGATACATTTGCTTAAAAAAATAGAAATTTTGGAAAAAATTGAAAAAAAAATTTTAATAATTGATTACTTGCATTGGGAAGATGGCTAGTACAGTCGTGAAAGCGTTGCGTCCGTCGGGACGTATTTTGAAATCAGCCGTTTCGACAGGCTTCGATAAGCGTGGTAGCGCTTGGTTTGAAGATGTAGAAATGGGTCCCCCCGATCCTATTCTTGGTGTCACTGATGCTTTTAAACGAGACAAGAATCCGAAACGTCTTAATTTAGGTGTAGGAGCGTATCGTGATGATGATGGTAATCCTTGGGTACTTCCTTGTGTACGTTGTGCAGAGGAGAGAATTATAGAAAAGCAGTTGCATAAAGAATATGCACCAATTACCGGCCTGCCCGATTTCTGTGCTAAAAGTATTGAATTAGCTTTAGGCAAAGATTCCTACGTTTTAAAAGATAAACGTAACGCCACTGCGCAAAGTCTTAGTGGCACTGGTTCCTTGCGTGTTGGCTCTGCGTTTTTAGCCAAATTCTGGCAAGGTAATCGCGAGGTTTATGTACCTAATCCGACATGGGGTAATCATATACCTGTTTTTGAGCACGCTGGTCTTCCAGTAAGAAAGTATCGCTATTATGATCCAGTCACTTGTGGTTTGGATTACAAAGGTTGCAAAGAGGATATATGTAGAATCCCACCGGAATCGATCATTGTATTTCATGCTTGCGCTCACAACCCAACCGGTGTAGATCCCAACACAATACAATGGTGTGAATTAGCAGATTTGGTCAAAAGCAAATGCCTTTTTCCATTTTTTGACATGGCTTATCAAGGTTTTGCTACAGGTGATGTGGATAGGGACGCTCAAGCTGTCCGCATCTTCGAATCGAAAGGTATTAATTTTTGTTTAGCTCAAAGCTATGCAAAAAATATGGGTCTCTATGGTGAACGCGTTGGGGCATTAACTGTAGCATGTGATAGCCCAGAAGAAGCCTCCCGCGTTGTCTCACAACTTAAAATTATCATACGTGCTTTATATTCTAGTCCGCCCGTACACGGCGCCCGTATCGTCGCAGAAATTCTTACCGATCCAGATTTGTATGAAATGTTCTTGAAAGATGTCAAAACAATGGCTGAACGCATCATCGGTGTACGACAAAAATTGAAAGAATGTTTAGTACAGCGTGGCTCAAAGCGTAAATGGGATCATATTACAAACCAAATAGGAATGTTCTGTTATACTGGTATGAAGCCAGAACAAGTTGATCGCATCACAAAAGAATTCAGTGTTTATCTAACCAAAGACGGTCGTATTTCAATGGCTGGTGTTTCTAGCAAAAACGTTGAATATTTAGCAGACGCAATGCATGCAGTTACAAAATAAAAAAAAAAGTGGAAATAATTTGTTTTTGAAAAATTTTTCAAAAGTTTGAAATAGTGATTTATTTGGATTAATTAGGAAACTATCGAGATTTTTTTATTTGTAACAACATTATCACGTCAAATTGCAACCAATAAATAAAACTTGCTTTTTAAAAGATTTATTAAAGTTGAAAACTGCAATCTTCAGGCAAAATGAACTGAATAGCTTGTAGACGAGGGAGGTATACAACTAGAGAGCATAAGAAAGTGGGTTCTGGCTGAAATTTTAGTATTCCTGCTAGTTCTCGATTGAGGTGACTGTCAAATTGTAAATCCAACTACTTTTAGTAATTCTAAAGACCTTTATGTTTTTTTATTAGAACACTACAAGATATTATACCTAAATAATTTACATTAAAATGTGGTTGTTTACAATCACAGTAAACGAACTCTCGAAAAAAGTAGCATAGTCGCTCTATCGGCTAATGCTAGGTCCGTTATCCATGACAACGTTTCATTAGCAAACAAAAACTCAACGGGATTATCGGAATTATAATTGGATATGTTTTCTTGCTGCGACTTAATGACCTGAGTACACACTGGACTGCCAGTCATTCTAGGGCGTTAGCTCTTGTTAGTTATGTAGTAACTAAAACAACCAACTGCTATCCATTTTGTGCTCGGTGTATAGCATATATGGCAACGATACTCACAGAATACCCGCCAATGTTTACATATGTTAATATAAGGGAAAGATTGCTGCACTTTTTTTTGGAATTACATTAGGATAGAAGATTATAATTAAGTTTTCAATTGTAAGTGAATTATTGAAGCGATTTAATGGATTCTTCAATTATGTGCAAATAGGTGGCTCCTAGTTGAATTCAAGCTTCTTTGGATTGAGTTATAAATGATAAGTAATTTCGTTTTTAGTGTTGCGATAGTAAACGCTCTTATGGTGTTTCTAGTCTTACATGTACTTTTTCTTATTTCTTTAGTTCAAAGTTAGATATTTGTTTAGCAGAGATTTTTCTGCTATTAATAATAATTATTTTTATGAGCTCGGACCACAATCAAATACTTTATTTTATTTATTATAATTTTTCTTATTTTATTTTTATTAATTTGTTTCCGTTTAACAAAAAATAATTAAAGTTTCATAAGGATTCGTTGTTCTTGTAGGCAGCTGAGGCTGGTAACTTGGATGATTTTAAACGTTTGTATCAAGCCGATAATACACGCTTATCCCTGCAAGATAGCAAGGGTAGAACTGCAGCCCATCAGGCAGCTGCCCGTAATAAAGTCGATATATTACGTTATATACATGATCAAAATGGAGGTAAGTACTGATAATATTTTTACATATATAAGAAACAAAATTATTATTATAAATTCATATTTATAAAGGAATCTTAAGTATTCGCCTGCTTCCAGGGCATCAATTTAGTTCGAAACTAGATATAAACATATCTTACAACATGTATTTTATGCAAATCCAAACATATACACAAAGTCATTCATTTTGTAGACGTTGTAGTATAGGTAAATAAAACACTCTTCTGATTGGGATTTGAATCAAGTTTTTTTTTTAATTGAATTGTTTGGATCTTTACATTATTTGTGAAGTACAGGGCCATGCAGTGGATGACTATATATATAATATTATTTATATTAATATAATATATAAATAAATAGTAAGACGTTGAAAATATGGAAAATATCTATTCACGTATTATAGCATTATATGCGTACCACGGCTTGTCAACGTATTATCAGCGACAAACCATACTTTTTTACTTATACTTTTTTAAATGGATACCCTCCTACTTTCATAGTACATCATTAAGAGCTCTTTCAATTTCGTCATCTTTAATGAATTTCCCATGACGTCCGGTGTCTCTCAAGGTGTTCTTAGTTAGATCCCTTTCTATTCGTCTTGTATAATCTGTTATTGGCGATTAAGTCCACCCATATCGTAATGTATGCTCTCGTGATACTAAATTGTATTTTTTCGTTAACTCAAAATCGTACACCTGCTACCTGCAATCTGATTCCGAAAATATGATTGCATGGTTCTCGTATGATTATATCACATTAAATGTAAAAAAAAAAAATGTAAGAAACTTAGATTCTCAAGAATGAATGCATTATCAACTTTGTATTTTATTGACTCACTGAAATTAGAAAATGTAGATTTGAGCATTGATTTCGGGACATTATTTGACGGAAAAATATGTTATAATATGCATATAATGAAGCCAGGACAAAGCTAGACTTTGCTAAAAGATGGTTTAGAGAGTATGACGATCCATATGCGTAATAAAATGGTTTTAGATAAGTTTGGTGAGATCAATACTCGAATACTATGTCGTGCAATCATCTTCCAGCAAATATGATCTTATTCAATTGAATCAGTGCAGAAGCAATTGTTGCTTTTCATCCTTAGGAATGTGAAATGGTATCTATTAGTCTTCTTGCCATCGTATGAAAATAAATAGTTTTGTGTTAGTTCTTCTATCAGTAAAGAAATGAGAGTTTATCTCTTAGCTATCTCCTCCTTAGTTAAACTAATAAATGGTGTTATATGGACTCACAGGATTTATTACGAGACAGAAACTTCAAAGTTCTTAATCGTTCTTCAAGAGAAACTTTATTTTCATAAAACTCAACCATTATAGATATAAGTAAGTTTTAACTCTTTTAAAATATTTTATAAAAGAAAAAACCTAAATTTTATCTAACAATTGAATCTCAATATTAGAGTAAAATATTGCTGCCGGAAAGTTTTTCTCTTTGCAAGCTGCTTAGACGAGTATAAATATCAAGTTAAAGCTACAGTAATCCACTTCAATTTATATCTTACTTTAAGAAAATAGTACATGAATTATACGAACAACATCCACTTCTGGTGAATGAATTATTTACTCGTATGCGAGTTTCATTTTTCATCTGACGTTTTCTTTTATTTAATATAATTAATTTTTTTCACTTTATTTTGATTTATTTCTAGATTTTAATATTCGAGATAATGCAGGTAATACACCCATACATGTTGCCGTTGAATGCGATTCATATGAAGCGTTGGATTATTTATTATCAATGTAAGTTGAAAATGAGTCAACTACATAATGAGTTAACGAGTATGTCTGTGTGTGTGTGTGTGTGTGTGTGTGTGTTAGCGCGTGTGTGCATGTGTTTGTGTGTCCATATGAAAGAACAACCACAACGTGACTATCAAGAATGAAATCAGAATGACAAATTTTGCAGCATTACTGGCGGTGGAATGATGATCATATTTCAATACCAAGTCGGAAAATGCAATTTGGATTTATTTCCCTTTCTTTTTTTTTTTTTTTCAATATAATCTCAGCATATGTCGCTTATATTGTATATAATACTTATAATTTTCATTTTTTATTTATTCAGTATATTTCTCTGCTGGCAATTAGAATAAAAGTTGCAAGTGATGCACGAATTCTGTCCATTTATTTCTGCTTGGAAATATTTTTATATTGTGGCATCATAAAATCAAAGTATGGCAATATCATCAATATATTTGTAACGCTTACAACTATTAACATATATATGAAATGCATTAATATATAACCAGTCTATGAACTTTCTTATTAAACTTGTTTTGCCGATTCATCGGCTTAAATATATCTCAGCTTATCTCAGCCTATTGTTTACTATCTATTTACTATATTATTATTATTTCCAAAGTTTGAAAAGTAAAAAAAAAAAAAAAAAACTATGCTCTAATTTATTTTTGAATTTTTGAATTGTAATAAAATTGAAAATGAATTGCATCCGCTTGTAAAGTAATTAAAATAAATTATTTAAAAATAACGCTTGATATACAATAACGAAACAGGCGCATGCTAAACTTAGAAATGATACTTATTGATCTGCCCGAGTTGCGTTATTAGAAATAACCAAATTACAAATGATTTTCTTTTCGGGTATCCAAGATTGACTTAACACGAACAAAACTTTATTGCTTTTTTCGATTTCCTTTTTGAATTACTTAACGCTGCATAAACTTCCATAATACCAACCATTAACAACAGTCGGTTTCTTTTTTTTTTTGTTTTTTTTTTCCTTTGTTCTTTTATCTTCATGTTTTATTTGCAGACCTGTGGATACCAGCATACTCAACGAAAAGAAACAGGCTCCTGTTCATTTGGCTACTGAGCTGAATAAAGTCAAATCTTTACGTATTATGGGGAAATATCGTAATATCATAGATATACAACAAGGCGGCGAACATGGCCGTACGGCTTTGCATTTGGCTGCGATATATGATCATGAGGAGTGTGCTCGCATATTGGTACGCGGAAATCTTTAAGATTTCTTTTCTTTGCCTTTGTATTTTTTTATTCTTTTTGTTTTTTTTTTTTCAATTCTTCTACTCCGTGTGTGTTTTAGAAGCAAATAAAAAAGACACATGATGTGTTTCCAAGTGACACTAATAATTTTTTTTTTTTTTTGCATTATTAAAAATATTTGTTGGGTTGAGTCCTTATTTCCTTCGGTTATGCTAATTTTGTGTTTCGCTTTGATAATGAGCATGCTTAGACGATGCGTTCGTGTCTTAGCTTTAGAAAAACAAAAAAACAAAACAATTTTTTCTGCATATGAACGTATGTTTATATAAATATCTTTTTCTTGATATTTCTGTTGTATTTTCTTCCAGCATAAAACAAGCAAAATTGATTACGTAAAAATCGAATATAATAAGAATTCAATCATTTCAAGAACAACATTTATATTCTTTTTAAATAGTTTTAATATATTTTTTATTTATTATTTTTCATTTTTTTTTATATATTATTTTTTATAAAAATTTCTACTTTTGTTTATAAAAGCAAAGAAATTTTTTAAAATATTTTGCCAGCCAGAAAGGTAAGAAAATTCTGGATTAATTGGTACGAAATTTTTTAAAAATTTCAAATCGCATTTGTGTTAAAAAAAACAATAATAATAAAATTAAGAAAAACATATGGTTATAGCTTAAGGTAAAAAAAGTTTAAATTTTCCATTGAATTCAAATAATTTTTAAAATTAAATTTTTTTATTTCAAGTGAAAACAAAGCTAAATATCTGTCCTTGGATTCTTACTTAACAAATGCGGCGTGTTTTTATAACCAAATTTTTTATTTACCAAACTTTTATACATTTCTTTCAATAATTCATTATAATCATTAGCAATACTTTTTTTTAAATTTAACTATAATTTACTATATACTGGTTTGTGACTTGTCTAATCCAAATGAGGATAAACGACATCACACAATTTCTTGATATAATTTGTTTAAATCAACAACCAACTCTTGAATCAAAAAAAAAAAAAAAAAGTTGGTCTCGTAAAGCTGCGTCATCTTTTTCAGATGAAAAAAAGCATTCAATTTGGATATCAAGTAATATGGTCTGTTAATACTCTCAATTAATATTTACTGATCCAAGTTCACCTACAAAAAGAAAATTAAATTTCTTCACATCGCTTAACCTACCAGATCATTACTTTTAATAGAAGCCATCCATATCCATATGCATACGTCTATTAAATATAAATTGAATACAAAATTAAAGTTAAAAAACGTAGTCAACCCTTCTAGCTGAGAAAGCGATGAAAAGTGTTTTTCCCGAAAAGATCTGCACCGAGACGAATGCTTAACTGCAATTTTTTTTCCTACCTAGACAATCCACTCAAACATTTTTTAATTTTAAAATCTTTTACTAAAATAATATACGTATAATACGTAAAATATTATCATTAAATAAAATTATATTATTATTATTATTATAATGCATTAAACACAATATACAGAACACTCTTCGCGAAAAAAACCCCAAACGAAAAAGAAAAAGATATCAAATCATCATAAATAAAACTTTGTCTCACAGAGTGAACGATTTCTTTTAAATTCTGAATAAATTCGACTTTTAAACATAAAGTAACGGAACTGAGGACAAGGAATTTAAGATCTGGCTATGTATTAGTATATAGTAATGTAAGTTCATAAATACGCTCCAAAAAAAAAAAAAAAACAAACGTTCAGACAGACGAACCGGTATAACTAAATCGCTTTTATAGACTTCGCTTCTGACAGTTTTCGATCATTATCTGTAGACACCACAACACCGTTTCCAAACTTGACATACTCTATACCTACACAGCAACGTGTACTACCTAACAGGTAGGCTAAAAAGTTCATAGGCTGACAAATAGATGGCGCTACTAGTATTCAATCCATATGATTTTTACTTAGCCCTAACCTTCAAAAGACACGTGTATAAATTTGACAGCTGTTGCACTATTAATATGTGAGCTATAGCATTTTTAGTGAAGCAACTTTTGTTAATTTGAAAAAATGGATAAAAAGGAATTTCGTGTGTTAATAAAGTATTGCCTAGGCTTAGCTTGATAAACATTACTTGGACTTTGCACCAGGAAAATCAACCGCAGAGAAGTGGTTTGCTAAATTTAAACGAGGCGAAATGAGCACCGAGCACGATGCACGCAGTGGACGTCCCAAAGAGGCTGTTACCGACGAAAGTGAAGTTGATTGAGATACCCGAGTCCCTAAAGATATTAAAGGAACGTGTTGGACATACCGTGAAGGAATATTTGGATATGCGAAAGCTCTACCACCAGAGCTCACAATCGACCAAAAACAACAAAGCATTGATGATTCTAAGCAGTGTTTGGAGCTATTCAATCGTAATAAACCCGAATGTTTGCGTCGGTATGTGGCAATGGATGAAACATGGCTCCATCATTTCACACCGGAGTCCAATCGACAGTCAGCCGAGTGGACTGCAAGCGTATAAAAATGGTATTGAAAAATTGTATGACCGCGATAATCGTTGTATCGTCTTCGAAGGCACAACTATATTGAATAATAAAATCAAATTCTATCAAAAAAAAAAGAATTTTTCTATGTTAGCCTACGATCTTTTCAGCCCAGCTGGTATAGTCCTTATATTCAAGATACACGTACTTACTCATCCGACATATTTCAATTTATGAACATACAATAATTTATCAAAAGAAAGCTGAGAGATTGAATTGTAACTTTTAGATGGCAGCTAAGGACCAACTTAAAAATTTCTTGAGATTAAATTTATTTACCATATAATGAGACCCGAACAAATTCTATAAACAACGTTTTGAGTTTGTAAATATTATTTCAATTAACACAAGCATTTAAACAAAAAAACAGAAGTATATGACCTTTAGTGGACTTGTTGCGTACACAAATACGTTACAGAGATTTCATAAATCTAATCAGTCCTCTGTGAGATGGTGCATGAAACTTATGAAAACAAAGCTTTATTTCAATTTAATCCTTTTAATGGTTTTGAATTGCTCTCAGAATTCCCTAAGTATACGCATGCATGTGTTTATACAGATGTGTTTATGCATATATATATATACATACATATGTGTATGTGTATATATATATGTATAGCTATCGAAACCTAAATTGATGTTTATTTTATTATGAGATTTTTGTTTGTTTTAATATATATATATATATATATATATATAAAGACATATATATATAAAGACATATATATATATACATATATATATATATATATATATGTATATATTTGTCTTTTTCTTTTTTTTTGCATATAATAACCTGCTTGTGAGTAGAGTATGTGTGTGTGTAGAGTATGTTATATTAAAGTTATTTTAAAAATACTTTAAAAACTTAAATGAATAAAATGAAAATTCCATAACAACAAACACGTACAACTGCAGGTATACATTATATGCTAAATAATAATGACAAATAGATGCATGCACGTATATATATAATATAAATATATATACGTATATATACTCATACATATATTTACAGATAACAGAATTTGGTGCATGTCCCCGAAAACCCTGCAACAACGGTTATTATCCTATACATGAAGCGGCTAAAAATGCCAGCTCTAAAACAATGGAAGTATTTTTTCAGGCAAGTACAACGAAAAGAAAACAAATTAATTAAAAAAATAATATAAAAACAAAAAAAATTAAACAAAAAACCCATAAACGATTCCCTTAAGTCTTTTAAAGGCACGTTTTGAGTTATCGAAAAAAAGCGATACAAAACGATATAAAATATTCAAAACTGATATAGTTTCAGGCAAGCGTGTATGTGTTTGTGTAAAAATATTTAAATGAAAAATTGCTAATTTTATGTTTTGCGTGTATTAAGCCCTGAACTTATATACAAAATATTCTTTAAGAACAAAGTGTACCTTTCAAATTTGTTTATAATTGATGTTGTTATTGTTTCTGTCTGTACCTGTTAGAAAGCATGTTTGTGTACTTAAAAGTTTATTTTTAAAAATATATTGGCAATCGTTTCGTCGAATGTTGTTTGTTGTCTTTTAATTTGTTTTACTACAAATTATCATAATCAGTAGTAATCGCTTTAAAAATTTTTATAAATGTACAGAAAAGAGAAAGAGAGAGAGAGAGAGAGAGAGAGAGAGAGAGAGAGAGAGCGAGAGGGAGGGAAGAAGAGAGAGACAGAGAGAG
This sequence comes from Glossina brevipalpis, assembly GCA_000671755.1. NCBI lineage: Eukaryota > Metazoa > Arthropoda > Insecta > Diptera > Glossinidae > Glossina > Glossina brevipalpis. Next base: position 476,448 of record KK351049.1, on the reverse strand, counting down.
AGAGGGAGAGAGAGGAAGAAAGAGAAAGAGAGAGAGAGAGAGTGAAGAACGTCGTATTAATGTATTAAAAAAATTTTAAGCTTTCTTAAGACTTATTTCCTTTAAATTTGAAATTTCAAGTGTTCACGTAAACTGAAAGCATAAATAATCAGAAAAAATGAAAAGAAAATTAAAAAATAAAAAATTATAATAAACAAGAAGTTGTCAGATATTTTCTTAATGGTTTCCTCTACTGAAAACCTACGCTATCGTTTCTTCCTACCTTCCTAACTTCTTTCGTTCTTTCTTTTCTTACTTCTTCTTCCTCTTCTTGTAAATAAGAAAATCATAAAATAAGATATAAGTGAGAAAACGAGTGTTTTCCATTATTTCCCTGTGGTCAACCGAATCATTTGCTTTCCAACGTTTTTGAAAAACATCACAAATCCGTAATGAAAACTCTTGCTTGCCTAAGACTTTAATGTGTTATTTTCTAATTTTCTTGATTTCCTTATGCTCACTTTTTTAAAGGCAAACATCCAACTTGATAATTATTCATTCTTGATATTCTTTTTCTATAACTTATACTATATAATCTGTGCTTGCAGTTATATTATCTTTGCATAAAGTGAAACTATTAGTTAAAAAAAAAAGAAAAAAAGAATACAAAGGAAAGAAAAATATTCGTAGCATTTTCGCAATAAATGTCTTCAGAGTCACGTAACTTTGGTAACACAAACTATATTAAACGATATACAAGAGAAGTGTGAAGTGTTAATAATAAGAAAGAAAATCCATGATATCATTTGTTATTTCACTCGAAAGCTGAATTTCTGAAAAAATTCGCTATACTTTTACAATATCAACCAAGGCGATAACGCTTAGCACATTTCATAATGAAGATACTCGATCAAAATCAGTAGCACGCAAATGATTTGCTCGTTCTCGTTCTGAAATGTATCGCGCGCTCTTCGAAAAAATTGAAAAAAACTGATACATTTTATCATTTGACATCGTTGGGGAACTAAACATTAACCAAAAAACAGCATTCAACTAATAAGTAAGAATAGAAAAAAAAAACTTTCGTTATTTAGATATCATATCGATTACCAGTGAAAAATTCAATGGACTGAACTCCCATTTACGAATCACTACTAAAACGAAACGAATTGATAATGAGCGATAAAAAGTGAACGCTAACATACGGCAATAATTTGCGCAAAAGTACGTGGTCCAAGATGAATGAAGCCGCGCAAACGATGGGTGATAAAGGTAACAGACATACATTTTTTTCTTGATATAAGGTTAGGAATAAAGAAATCGATAAATAAAAGATTGGCATTTATAGATTTACCCTTTTCGAACTCAGTTTGATGAGTCCTAAAAAGGTTATTTTTAAATATAAGTCACTGAAGTTTGTTCGCTACAATTTTACTTGAAACTTTTCTAAAGCATGAGTTTAATGAGACAAAACCGTAATGTTTGCTTTCGGTGTTTTCACAATTTACTTTGGAACTCCGTACTATGAGGCTTTTCTTATAAGATTACGAAATGTAATTATGTTGTAAGATATATTGTTACAAAGTTGAATAAGTCTATTTTTGAGAATGAGTGGAAATTTTTCTTTAATAGGGTAAAAGATACGATCTTATCCAGGGATTTTGACTTTAAGTGAAATTAAAGCTGAGTTTAATTCACAAATGTAAACACATTTTTTTCTATTTCAATTGCTTTAGATGACGGAGTACGAATAAAAGATTGATGGAAATTATAGATTTTGGGATTCAAGTGATCATCTTTGATAAAAGATGGTTTTATATGTAAAAGAAGCGTTATTATTAGATATTGTATTTAGTGTTAAGGTTACAAAGTTTCCTTATCTCATTCCATACAATTCAAATAGAAATTGATGGATTAATGTATAATGCTTAAGGTTTCTCGTAAATGAATTTAAATATCATATTAGCATCATATTAGCGTAAAATGCGATTTGTGATCTATTACAAACACTTTCAAAGAATTTCGATATGGTTTAGAAGGAATCGCTTTATTCGCACTTCGATGAATAATTTTAATAATATTTGTCGCTTCCTTATTAAAATTAACACTGATCGGATCGGATAGAAGAAAGAGTCCAATTGACTTTAGTTATGTTATATTTAAGGATTTACAAATATACAGATTATTGTTAGGAGGAATGAATAAAGAGTATAAGATATAGGAAAGTGATCATTATCGTATAGATTAGTGATAGCGTTTTCAGTCCTTAGGGGGTGCTAAGATGTATGAGCAAACGATAGGTACGAGTCGCTACAAAGTTGATGCCAACTACTGAAATCTTCCATAATCTAGCAAGTAGTAGATGTGTCATTTTTAATTCGAAACAAGAGGATTAATTAAGTATCACTTATTTCTTTTTAAGCCAGTGCTATCTAATTTCTATTTTTTTTTTTTCTATATTTCTTTTTTCTTCACATTTCAGCTTGTGATGACAGTAAAACTTTTTACCTTACATAGGAACAAGAAGGCCTACTAATAAATGGCACTCCGTGTCGCGATGTTTTTTAACAATCATCATCTAAAAGAATCTAAATTTACGTTAGCATCTTTTAGAAGAATTTTGCAACTAAACATTTAATATGTTTTCAAAAATTTATTATAACTTTGCAATAAAATAAATTTTATGAAACTTATAAAGAGTAGGGTAACACGCGCGACTCGCAGCCAACCTCGGTCTTTTTGATTTTTAATATCTAATGCAAATAACTGTAACCACAAGTTTTTTAAATTTATTTCATTTTAAGAAAAAGTAACTATTAAGCCAAAGCTATATTTTAGTTTTGCAAATAATGCCTTTTTCCATAAAATCTGCAAACAGTCTATTCCATCTCCCTTTGTCGCATAAGTTCCTCTTAAAAGTTTTGTATCATTCGTCGAAAGCTTAACGTCCAGTTAATATTATCATCGCAAAATCCGTAAGATATTTACGCACTTGATCAAACTTGAAATAATCAATTGATTGCACCTCTGACCCTTTGCCAATTCCATATCCGTGGAAAGAATTTTCGATTGCTCTCTAGTAACGAAAGCAAGAGAAAGTGTTCACAAATATTTTCAATTTTGTATAAGAAAATAACAAATTTTTTTCCCAATAATTTACAATCAAGTAATGAATATTAAACCGAAAGAAGTAAAGGCAAGGCACAATCACACGTATTCACACACATACACAAAAATAGTCGGGGAATGATCGATATGTCAACGAAACATAAAATACATTTGAATTTTATACATTTAAAATATTATGAAGCAAAGCTGTAAATCTAATTTAAGCCAGAAAATTTGAAATTATCTATAAAAATATCTGAGACTAAAACTACAGTACTGGACAATCATATTTACCAAATTGATATGAAAACTTTGAATTAATGAATAAACGAAAGTTGCTAGAAAATTTAAAAAAAAATTATTGCAGATAAATACGGTGCGTAGATGTCAAGTCTTACGACTTTCGAAGAAAAGAAAAACAGGAAAATACGATCGTTGTCGATGGTTGTATAATATTCAAAAACTTTTATTGTGCTATACATATTAAATTACTTTCAAACTACTTGCACACAACCATCACAACATTTAATATGTTACATAAAATTCCAGAAACGTGGAGAAGTATGAAGGAAAACAATGTTTTTTTGAGATCAAAAACAAAGACTAAATTAAACATTTTGCATGTGACTCCCCCCCTCCAAGTATAATGGACACGCCACATGAAAAACGAAAAAAGGAAAAAAAATTTAACATTTTAGGAGGTTTTGGTGTTAAAGATATTACACAGAAGAAGAGTTAATCTGTTGTTAAATGTCGGCAATGAGTGTATATGTTGAAGTATCGTCGTAAAGAGTTTTGCTTAATGTGTTTGTGTGTGTTATGTCAACCATATCTGTTGTGCATTCATTTAGTGGTTGATTTATTTAAAAAATCAGAAGAAAAAAAAAAATTAATTTTATTTAAAAACGAAAGTAATGTAATTATTATATTTTATTTATTTTACGATTTTATTTTCAGTGGGGGGAACAACGTAATTGCACACGCGAAGAGATGATATCATTCTATGATTCTGAGGGCAATGTTCCCTTGCATTCAGCTGTGCACGGTGGCGACATTAAGGCAGTTGAGTTATGCCTAAAATCAGGAGCAAAAATATCAACGCAACAACATGATCTTTCCACACCAGTGCATTTAGCATGTGCTCAGGTAAGCTACGTTTGAAAGCGAAAAGGTAACAAAATTGCCAAAAAACTTACATCGGGAAAATATACATAGGAAAATATATGTAAAATATATATTAAACGATTTCAAAAAATGTATAAAAATTATTTTATTTTTTCAATAAAATAACACAAAAACAAATGAAATGAAAATAGTAAACCATTGAATATTCCACAACAGTTCGCTTTATACAATTCTTTTTCTTACTATCGTGAGAAATCACGAAAAATTATATATATGTTATGGTGTTGTTCAAAAAATAGATCTACACAATCCAAACAAGATGCAATTAATTTTTATATCAAACAACTGTTGGGGACTCAGTTTCATCATATTAAAAATGGGGCCTTTTACTTACTCTTCATAAGAAAAGTTATATAGGAGGTGGTTCAAAAAATGGTTCCATGCGGGATACAAATTTTTCACATTTACTTTATATACTAAAACATTATAGTACTTTCTACCAACGTTATGTGGGGCGTAATTATAAAAATGAGTTCGCCTTTTAGACAAAATACATCAATATATCAAATTTCGTCAAAATATCTCAAAAAATTACGATCTTTGGGCTAATCACACAATCATGGATAGACATTAAACAGTCAGACGGACAAATAGATATACTTAAATCGATTCACTTAAAATGACTCTAAAGCGATAGAGTATAACAATAAATTTTAGAAAAAATATTTTAAAAAAAATTAAGTTTAAATCTTGAATACGCCTAAACAGGATCTGTATAGTTGATACAGTCGATATGACAATTTTCAAAGTAGTTGCAAGGCCTAATTTAAACATGAAATTTTTTTTTATGGATCTTTTCCTAGGATTGGAGAAATTTCTCCTTCGGTTGTTTCTTTTTACAATATCGGTCAGTCTAAACCATCTTTCATGAAGTTGGAATCTCACACGCAATCTCATCGAGTAAATAGAGTCCAAAATGTATATACCAAGCTACAGCTTCACATCGCAATTCTTGTCACTATCAAAATGTCAGCAACAGGTATATATCGACTTCAAACATCCTCTTGACAAGAATAAAAAATCTTACCGCTTTAATTCTCAATGTTACAAAGATCATTATAATCATAAGTAATGTACCCATTTAGTTCCAATGTACATATAAAAATGGTCCCTATTCTCCCAAAGACTACAAACGATGTTCATGATATTTTTATTATTATTATATACGTCTATGTATCCTTGAAATGTAGAGAAAGCAATAAATTGAATTTGCAAAAGAAAATGTCGTAAATGCTAATGTGACTGGTTAATGTCTGTGTGCACTATTGAAATCATCCTTAGGATCACACATCATTCTTATGTGTTGCTACTACTTTCTCTGCTTATAAATGCTTGCACGGCCATATCTAATTGCATGTCTATGGTTAGGAGAGCAATCATGTGCGTACAAAGAACAAAGCAGAGTCAAATTGAATGTTAATGAACTTATATTGAAAAGTAGAAATTTTCAGTTTTGCCGGTTAAAACTCATTCAGTTTGCAAAAGTTCCACGCACATCATTTAATAATATTCAAGCAAAATTGTCAATTTAGTGTCTGACCTCCGAATGCAAATGTAAAATAAAAGCAAATATTCTTAAAAATATTTGGTATTTTTTTTTCCTTTTTTTAATTACGAACTTAATATTAGAGAAATGTATGAAAATATAAAACATTTTTTAATTGAAATCATTCTGAATAATTTTTCCAAAATATTTTATAAAAATTTCATAAAAGATTCTTATATCCATCACATATAAGGATGTTTCTAATTTCATCATACTGTCAGCTGGCAAGCCCTCAGTTATAAAAATTGTCTTAAATCCTTGCAATATCTCCAGGGATGTGTACTTAATGCTATTTTCTCCTTAAAAACATATATAGAAAATTTTTAGATTATTTTTATGCAGCTTATCTCGGCTAAGGTTATTCAGAAATATATTTCACACAGACGAGTCATAATATATAAATTTTATTGAATAGAAATTTCTGTTTAACAATCAAAATCACGGAAGGTATAAAGGTATGTAAAAAGCTGAAAACAGGTCCTTACCATATATTCGGGTAATAATTTCAAATTGAAATGTTTGAATAATTGAAAAAATGACGTCATAGAGTATTTTATAAATAATTTTTTTTTGATTTCAGGGAGCGATAGAAATTGTTAAACTAATGTTTACTATGCAACCAATGGAGAAGAGAATTTGCTTAAGTCGCACAGACGTGCAAAAAATGACTCCGTTGCATTGTGCCTCCATGTTCGATCATCCGGATATTGTTGAGTATTTGGTACAGGAAGGTGCCGACATTAATGCATTAGATAAAGAACATAGATCACCATTACTTTTGGCTGCATCACGTTCCGGCTGGAAGACAGTACATTTATTAATACGATTAGGAGCCAATATTAGTATCAAAGATGCCAGTTTTCGTAATGTATTACATTTGGTTATAATGAACGGTGGACGTTTACAGGAGTTTGCCGAAGAAGTTTGCAAAACTCAAACGCAAGCGCAATTAGAGTTGTTACTTAATGAAAAAGATAATACTGGTTGCTCACCTTTGCACTACGCAAGTCGCGATGGTCATATACGATCTTTAGAAAATCTTATAAGGCTGGGTGCCTGCATAAATCTCAAGAATAATAATAATGAGAGTCCCTTACATTTTGCTGCACGTTACGGCCGTTATAACACTGTTAAGCAGTTATTAGATTCGGAAAAAGGCTCATTCATAATTAATGAAAGCGATGGCGAAGGTTTAACACCTTTGCATATTGCTTCACAACAGGGACACACAAGAGTTGTGCAATTATTATTGAATCGCGGTGCTCTACTACATCGAGATCATAACGGAAGAAATCCTTCACAACTGGCTGCTATGTCTGGCTACACAGAAACGATAGAATTATTGCATTCAGTACATTCACATCTCTTAGATCAAATAGACAAGGATGGAGTAAGTGAAAAACGTTTGAATGCCGTTCATTTCATTAATTTCATTTTCAATATTTTATCATATAGAATACGGCCCTTCACTTGGCTACGATGGAAAATAAGCCTCATGCTATTTCCGTTTTACTATCGATGGGCTGTAAATTACTTTACAATCACATGGATATGAGCGCAATCGATTACGCTATTTATTATAAATATCCGCAGGCAGCTTTAGCTATGGTTACGCATGAAGAGCGCGCGAACGAGGTAATGGCATTAAAATCAGACAAACATCCTTGCGTTACTTTAGCCCTAATAGCATCTATGCCAAAAGTTTTTGAAGCAGTCCAAGATAAATGCATAACGAAGGCGAACTGTAAGAAAGATTCGAAAAGTTTCTATGTAAGTATGTGTAAAATATACAAACAAATGCATGTGCAAACCAAGCTATGTTTTCTGCATTACGTTGCAGAGAACAAAAAAAAAATAAATAAAAATATTATAGTCCGGCAATGCCGACCATTAAATACTCTACACCACTTCGCCTAATACTATTTTTCATTCATTTTCATTACAAAATATCAAAAATTATATTATATCTTGGTTCCATGTAGACGCATATGATGCATGGAAGCTTTTATACAGGAGATGACCCAAAACGTGAAGCGGTAGGTTCCAAATTTAGTAAAGTTATTTTTCTTATAAAAATCTTATTATTCTTCACTTGCTCCGTTTGTAAAGTTAACTTTTCGTGTTAAACCTCTTATGTAATGGAATTTAAAAACTTAGGCCTACGTGGTCCAAATTTTGGCCAGTTCATTTCTATGTCAAGTTTCATCATAAAATATTAAAAATTAAATTTTTTATATAAACATAAAGACTTACTCTTCGCACGTTATACCGAACGAAGTTAAAAAAAATTGTTTCATCCAATTTAAATTTTTCACATCAAATTAATATGAAATGGACTTTTTCCAATATAAATCATTATGCGAGGATCCAATCCGATCCATTTTCAAAGATATAAAACATGTCACTACACCAAAATTTGTCAATATATCTCAAAAATTGCGATTTAAAATATCGCATAATTTACTGGATACGAACGGACTATAAAGTTCGCACAACCGGGTTCAATTTCTGATTATTGTGACGACAGCTGTAGCGAAGGTTAATTTAGTAAAAAATTAACAATTGCCATTTGGACAAGCGTCTTTCAGACTGCCGTCGCACCCTATGCCTCTTCTCGACTTCTATCTTCCCGACTTTTTTCTTCCCGACTTCTTTCTTCCCGACTTCTTTTTTCCAAATTCTTTCTTCCCGACTTCTTTCTTCCCGACTTTTTTCTTCCCGACTTCTTTCTTCCTAATTATCACTTTGTTTAGTGTATAATGGATAATCCCTGAGTGACTAGGCATAATAGGCGGATAAATGAACACTAGACAGACATCAGACAGATAGTCATCAGACAGACAGACAGTCAGAAAAACATGAGAATTGATTCAGAAAATGATTCTAAATCGGTGTAATGTGGGTCTATCTTAAGTCCTTCTAGATGTTCTATATTCAACCGCACTTACTTAATATATCCTGTACCAAAAGTGGTGTAGGATATAATATAATAAAAACATCTACAAAAACAAAAAAGATTTTATTTAAAATTTAAAGCAAAGAAAACTTTAGTCTTCTTAGCAAAGAACATTAGGTTTATAAAAGATACGGTAATCATGAAGTAATCACATATGTGCCTCACGAAATCCTTAAATAAAAAAACTTATTAAAAATGTCTATGCTAGCTTAGTGTAAAATTACTTTTTAAAGGTCTATGACATAATACCAATAAACTAGAATAGCAATCCGAGTTCAAAGTAATGCAAATCTTGTCAGCTCCACCAATATAGTCCGATAATTGTAAAGTGTGTTATTGATATAAGGTATAAAAACCATTTAAATTTAATTCCAAATTTAAAAATTCATATTCAAGATGTAAGACGAATATAACAATTTGTTATATAAGTTACGATTGTTCAATATTCATTTCACGACCCTAGTTACAGTTCTGTAAAAAAAGAAGAAGAGAAACTATTATATTCTAAGTACAAAATTGTATAATTTTTCGAAACTTATTGCTTACCCGCGCTTTAAAGATATATTCTCTTATCTCTCTAGCAGATTATAAACGAATTTAATTAATATATATTTTGTATATATACAAAATTAACTGTTATGATAACTTATAGGTTTTTCTTCCAATTACTAAGAATTTTTCTGTTATTCTTCTCGTGTTTTTTTTTTTTTATTTTTCATTTTCTTTACATTATTCAGATAAAGTATACTTTTTCATTTTTGCAATGTCCCTTTATGTTTGCTAAATTGGATGAAAAAACCGGCGAACACGTTATACAATCAAACCCAATACCTCTACCGGCTCTGAACGTAAGTAAAATTTTTACTTTAAATTTCAAGTAATTTAATAAGAAAATTATATTCATTTAAAGCTGAATTTTAATCAAACGCATAAAAATTGTATTTTTCTTTTATTTTTTATTTATTTTCTTTTTTCATTAAAAATATGGTTAGAATTTTTCAAACTCAAAACTCTTTACCGCCTGATGATATCACATCTGATAGGAAATATAATGTGACCGATCATTTATAATAAATACTTTTATAACCACTGGAAGATTTTTAAATCCGCATTTCGCTCGTCTCTTCGTTCACTAAGTTATAAAGTGGAAGATTATAATAATAATATAAATAAATTTTTTTTAAACATATTGATTTTATAAGAAATGCAAATAAAAAAATGAACAAATTTGTAGATTTTTATAATCGTTAACCAGTTTCGCTTTCTGTAGCTAGACGACTAAAAGCGAAAGATTTTAAAAATATTTCAAAAGAATTGTTTTCCAAACATTTAAAGAATAAAATGTGTGCACTTAAGATAGGGTCATTTTTCTTAATTTATTTAAAAAAAGATTAAAAGCACCGTAGGATCTTTTTGAAAAACGAATTGGAATTTTGTTTTTTTACTTATTTGAAAATTGTCCATAGAAAATTTTATTGAACAAATACTAGGATACTAACAGGAATATTTTGTATTGAAGCTTCAATTAAATTTCCAAGTTAAACGGACAAAAATTGGTGGTTCCAAGAAAAATCTGTTTTGTTTTTCAATTTTGGAGAAATGTTTATTTGTACGCACAATCGATAAGCTCTTTTTTGTCGCTGTTTACCTGCTAGAAAACTTTATCGGAGTTCATTAGAAATAAATTTAGAAAACTTTCTAAGGCAGCATCGTGATGAAAATTGAAGAATAAAAAAATTTTTAAAGACTAAATAAACTTATATTTGAAGAACGAAAATGAAAACATTATTATTATTGAGAAATCGAAAAAGTGGTCGATGCGATTGCTTTTTACCAAGATTCACTCTTAGGTCAAATCATGTTAGTGCAGTAAATTTCTTTACAATATTTCGCCTTTATCGTGTTGTAGTTTGAACACAAGAAAACACAGAATAGGTAGATCGACGCGAATTCATAGGCTTATATTAGAATCACTCTCTAACGTACTACCTCCATACACCGTATATCACAAATAGAAAAGACGCGATGTAAAAAGTACTCAGAAATACTATCGCGTTGAATGTAGTGTACACTACAATACATTAAATCTTTCTTAACAAGGAATTTCTATACAACAATTTGTATTCTAATTAATAAAACCTTTATCACTGTAAGTTATACCATTCACAGCTTAATCATACATATCGTAAAACGAGGTTGTTTCATATGAAGAAAACATCAAAAATAACGAACAAAAATTTGATTCTTTTTCATTAAGCTTCTACAGAGTCGTATAGTTAGTATAAGGTGAACCATTTCGTGACTCGGACTTGGGAACCTTGTTTTAATAACATATGTCTAACAGCTGCTGAAGGTGTTAAAATAATCTACAAAACTGCTGGTTCTGTGCATGGCCGTCTGAGCTTCTTATAGGCAAAACTATAAAGAAATTTGAAGGAACTGTATCTGTAACAGATTTGTTAAGGATTACATATCATCGAAGCACATCGAAAATATTAATACTGTTAGCAAAGCACTTAAGGTATACGGTTTCAACAAGACGGTGTCCATTGGTGTATGAGACATTCCTCGGAAGTGTAATATCACGTTTTGCTGATGAGAATTGAGAGTCAAGATCGAACGATTTCTCACCGTTGGACTTTTTCGTAAAAATAGTTTAAGAAAAGTCTCCCTATGTACTGAAATACTTAGATGACAATGAAGGACGTGTCAAAAGCATTATGTAAATCTTCCCCCCAAACGTTTTTGACATACGTTTCTTGACAAAAATGTCTGAGAAAATTTCTTAATATATAAACAAAATAATGTGGAAACACATAATGACTCGGCACAATTATTTACAATAATTTTCTTTACTTTCTTGTCTGTATTTGGTATGGTGTAATATCGCGTGGAATTTAGTCATATTCAAGGCCTTCACTGCAAAGCTATTGCAACGAAGTCATATTTTCCATGCCAACTAACTAACCGCTAAGAGATGATAATCCATTATAATCTAAGAATTCAGATTCAGCTATTAAAACAGTCTAGTGTTGTTGTGCTAACGCAATAGACAAAGAAGCGTGATAACTGGAAATGACAATAGTTTTTGATCAACTTATTTGATTACTTTCTTGATTTAATGGTTCACATTTCTAAAGCTTATAGGCATAATGGAAAAAATAATAAAGACTGTAAACCTATGTACAGTTTTGAAATCTCTTAAACGCCTCCATGACTTTTATGATTCATAATTTATTTCAGACTATGGTTAATCATGGACGTGTTGAATTGCTGGCGCATCCATTAAGCCAAAAATATTTGCAAATGAAATGGAACTCTTATGGAAAATATTTTCATTTGGCAAACCTTTTAATCTATTCTATATTCCTGCTTTTTGTTACCATCTATTCGTCGTTAATGATGAATGGCATTAAAATTAAAAATCGTGCATATGTTTCAAACCTAAATATGATACGTAACGGGTAAGTTTCTCTTTCATTCACCGAATCATTTCAACACTTAATTTAAATTAATTTTCCTCATATAAGTTCTGATATAATCGATTGCTCAACATTAATCGGTTCGTTACAATTGAACAATAATTCAATATCTCACAATGATTGTTATGAAAGAATTAATCAATCGACAACAATACGCGTGTGCGCCGGCATCATATTTTTTTATATAGCGTTGAGTTCGTTGCGTGAATTAATTCAAATATATCAGCAGCGTTTGCATTATATTTTGGAAATTGTTAACTTAATATCATGGATTTTGTACATATCAACCTTGATAATGGTCGCACCAGTCTGTAAAGCTGACGGAGCCATAACAAATGTCCACTATTCGGCGGCATCTATATCGGTATTTTTATCATGGTTTCGTTTACTATTATTCTTGCAACGTTTCGATCAAGTAAGAGAAAGTCGATCAGAAATTTAATCTCAAAGAAATTCAAACGCAAACGAAGTGTTTTTTTTAATTTTTTCTTTTTCATTTTTTCAATTTAAAGGTTGGAATTTATGTGGTCATGTTTCTCGAGATCTTACAGACGCTTATTAAAGTACTGTTAGTTTTCTCTATACTAATTATAGCGTTCGGTTTGGCTTTTTACATATTATTGTCAAAGGTAATGATAATAAAATTTTGTTAATTAAATCATTAAATTAAATTTATGAATAAACGCGTTTATCAATGGATTTTATATCGTTATTTTTTTAGATTATAGATCCACAACCAAATCATTTAAGTTTCTCCAATATACCGATGTCATTGTTGCGTACCTTCTCAATGATGTTGGGCGAATTGGATTTCGTAGGCACCTACGTCAATACTTACTATCGTGATCAATTGAAAGTTCCTGTAACCTCATTCTTAATATTAAGTAAGATTACCTTTGATCTAACCTTTGAATCTTTTTCTCTATCGATAGCAACAGGATAAAACAATTTGATAAATTTACAAATTGATGGTAAACTCTAATCTAAGCCTTAAGTAAACGAAATTTTTCTTTAATAATTTTAGGTATTTTTATGATATTGATGCCAATACTATTAATGAATTTGCTTATTGGTCTGGCTGTTGGTGATATAGAATCTGTAAGACGTAACGCTCAACTGAAAAGATTAGCAATGCAGGTACTTTATACTCACTATCATTTCAAAAATTTAATCCATTCACGTAAATTGATACTTAAGTCTTAGTAATTAAAAAAAATTAATAATAAATAAATAAATTGTCATTAAATGACAACAGTCGTAACTGTGGCTGAACTGTTAAGAAGCGCCTCTAACAAGTCAGTACACGTGGGTTCAAATCTCATACCGGTAGAGCTTTTTTCCTAAAATGAAAAAATACCAACGAGCCGATAGCCTAAGCTACTCTAGTGCTCTCATCTCTCTAGTCTAAGAATTAATTTCATTAGTCTAGAGTATAATAATAAGAATAAGTGACAACAATTACCGTAATTAGATAATATTTTTAAATCATTAAAGTTTCTGTTAAATGTCATTTCTTACTAAATAACCTTTAATAAAAAATCTTTTTGGGGCGAATCTTGCGGTGAATCTTAAGTTCGAATGCTTATCACTCTTCCTTAAAATCGTTATAGGTTTCTTCCAAGTCGCCAGCATTATAAGTGAACGGAGCAAATATATTTTTATACCAAACTTTTATAGGGCTTAGACGAACTTTTATTTACACTTTCAAATCAATAACAATATTTTGGCTTATCAAATACCACGATTTCGAAATTTTTGGTGGTTTAGAAAGTGTCTGCCATTAAGGAATAGAGGTTTTTGAAATTAATTGCATGTGACTACACAGGAAACCGCATCAGAGATTCTTTACTGTAAATAAATTTTTAAATTAATTTACAATTTTAATTAGCTTAGAATTGGCAAAGAGAAATGACAGAGGGACTCTATAGGTTAGTATTACTTTTCTTTATATTAATACGACAATACTTCCGATAGTCTGAGCATTCCACGTTAGTGCATATATTGTGCCGTTATCTTCTTCTTGATCACATTGGGAAATATATGATGATAGTCCAACGTAAGATAAGGTTCATGGGCGTTCTGGACAGACCTTAGTGTTTTAAATACCAATCAAATATTTGGAAATGCCTTTTGGAAAGCTTCATATGGTTGTGCACATACACGGAATAGAACAAAGATGATTGATTATGCTGTTGCAGTGCAACCAAGTGCTTTCTCGTAGCTCTAGACCAAAGTAAAAGACATAATATAATACCGCCTGTAAAATACTGACTTCATAATTTAGGGAAATAATATCTCCCGAAAATTAATTGAATAGTGACCTTTAGGGGCGCTGAATTCCATAATATTCATTCCATTTGTCTTTGTAATCTAAAAAAAAGATCTTACAAAATATTTTTAATAACTTAAAGCCATAATATATAAACACATTCAATCAGCATAAAATAAACATTGAGAAGTTATGTCGATTTTGGTAAATTAAAAAAAAGACATTTTTTTTTTAATTTTTAACAACCTAGTTCAATTTTTTTTAAAAAATAGAGCCGATAGCCTTGTTTGCTTGTGCTCATCCTAATTTTTTGTTTTTAAGTCCAAGAATTTATTTCATTGGTTTAAATAAATTATACTAATAATAATAATAATAAATTTGTTTACAAGTTAAAACTTAGAAACAGAGTCTTTCGAAATTCTTACTATTGGGGTATCTACCACTACTACCTCAATCTTTAGATGTATTTTTCTCAAAACTTTAGTTTCAAAGACGATAGACTCATAACGAAGATCGTATTAAGATTTTGTATGTCTCTAAAAAGGAGTTGCTAATCGTTGAATTTTTACTCTTCAATCACAATTCATCCTGCAAGGCTATACATGATGCAAACTAAATCGGGAAGTGCAGTCTCTTATATGAAACTTTGCACAAAATTTAAAATTTCAAGTTTTCTCCTTTAAATCGTTCGTTCACGTATGAGTAAGACTAGGCTATTGATAGAAAATGTTTGGTTTTTAGATTTCAGTTAAGGCCATGAAAAAATAAGGAGTCTCCGAAAATTACATCAGAGCGGTAGAATTTTGAAAATTTTTTCAAATAAAAATTGCACAAAATTTAGTTAAAACATTATTTTTTTTTTAAGTTTCAAAGTTTGGATAAAATAACTCTTTTATTATATTAACAAAAAAAAAAAAAAAAACAAGCGTAAAGCAAAAACTGATCTATAAAAAAAAGAGTATTTAATCTCTCTTCCAGGTTGTCTTGCATACAGAACTGGAGCGTAAACTTCCCCAAATGTGGCTGCAGAAAATTGATAAAATAGAATTACTTGAATATCCGAATGAAACAAAAAGTAAAATGGGTTTCTTTGATTTTATATTAAGAAAATGGTTTTCAAATCCTTTTACCGAAGATAGTAAGTAAGGATAACTTATAGAATTTAAAAAGATAAATGACATTTTTTTTTTGTTTTATTTTTTTGCTTCTTGTGTTTAAGCCTCATTGGATGCTATGCCTTTTGAAAACAACGATGATTACATTAATAGTGAATTAGAGAAGCAAAAGCGTAAACTTCGCGACATCGGACGAATTTTGGAACAACAGCATCAGCTTTTACGTTTAATTGTTCAAAAAATGGAAATTAAAACGGAAGCTGATGATGTTGACGAAGGTGTTT
This sequence comes from Glossina brevipalpis, assembly GCA_000671755.1. Lineage (NCBI taxonomy): Eukaryota > Metazoa > Arthropoda > Insecta > Diptera > Glossinidae > Glossina > Glossina brevipalpis. The sequence goes on along the minus strand of KK351049.1, from coordinate 460,524 downwards.
CGACAAATGATTTACGAGTCAATGGCAGCAATTCAGGTAATTCGACAAGTTCTCGTTGGACCTCACCACGTATACGCAATAAATTGCGTGCAGCTTTAAGTTTTAATAAAAGCATATAGGAACTAAGGCAAAGAGTGAATACTTCCGAAATACGGTGAGAAAACATCTGAGATAGAAATATGATTAGAGAGCGATGAACAGCGACGAAAAAAGCAAGTAATTTTCAATAAACAATAAAAAAAAGAAAAAAAAAATGTTTTGATATACGCGCGCGTAACCTAAAGATATTTATTTAGTTTCTTCTAAATCATTCAAATTTATATGAAACTATATTAATACAATCAGTAGAGTTACTTGTATTTGTACGTGGATATATATGACATTTCTGCATATATGTGACAATTGATTATTTCGTGGAACATATTCAACTAATTTAACTGATAAGGAATCAATACGAAATTTTCTCATTTGCACAGAAAATCAAAACTGCTTTATTTGTGTGTTTCTATAAGAATTTTATAACATAAATTTTGTGTGTTGTTGGTGTATTATCTCTTTATTATCTACGTTTTAAAAGATTTAAAAAAAATTTAATTTGAAAATCCAATTGGTGGAGACAGCTTAATAGCTTCGCATTACTTACTAATAAAATTTCGTTTAAAAGAAAAATAATTTAATAAAAAAACAATTTACTTATACCTATAATACATAAATTAATTAATTTGTTTTATTAAATATTAATTAATTAATTTTCTTTAAATACGTTAAACGAAATATTAATATTTCAATCACATTTTGAACTTAAAAGCTTTCGAAAACTTCAGAAATGTTAATTAAGAAAGATTTGCTTATCAAAATAGTTTAAGTAAAACAAACAACAAAAAACTTATATTCGCCTTAAGGCGAATCGTTGACACCTACCACCAATATATATATATATAAAAATAGTAAACTAATTTATTAGTTGTAAGTTGTATCTATTAGATGCTGGATCGAAACAGAAGGTTGAAATAATTTTCCAACAATTGACCGGTTTGTAAGCGTATGTAAGTTCTTTATTGCTTTATTGATCTTTTAAATGATCATGATAAATATTCGTTCCAATTTTGGATTAATAGCTACTTTATATACGATGATATGTGATCATTAATCAAGAGTATATATGAGCGCTTCGACGTTCTATCTTAACTTTTTACCGCTATCGGGCATTCCAACGATATAATCCACTGATGGACTGGCAGACAAGTATGACTGAAACTATTAACAGGATATGTATGTTATTAGAAGTTTTTGCTTACATTTTTACTATGATAAGAGTTTCAAAAAAAAAAAAGAAAAAAAAAACGGACTAACATAACATATTTGACTCAAGCAGAATGTTATTATAATTAAGAATATAAAAATATATATATAATATATTTCTAACTATATTTCTAACAGAATAGCAGAACGAATAAATCTCTTTACTTCGGTGGTGGTTATAAAAATTTTTCACAAAAAGCATTTGAATGTATATTAACACAAAAGTATATATTTCGATATCAAATGAATTATTAGGCATAAATGGCCACAACAAAGAGTTTTAATATAATTTTCATACTTTTCATGAAAAACAAATTTAAAATCAACCGATTATTAAAAACACACACACGTCCACAAACACGCACTCACATACACACACGCATATATATATATATATATATATATATATACATACAAAGTACCAGTACACACACGCGCACACGCACACACACACACACACACACACACGCATATATACATATATATATATATATAGACATACATGCAAAGTATATATTTTGTACATGTATCTATATATATATATATATATATATATATATATATATATATATATATATATATATAGTTTATAATATATGTGTGACACATATTTTTATTAATATTTTACAAATGTGTCTAAAAAGAAAACCCCAAAAGGAAATAAAATTTTATATGTACATGTGTAAGTGTGACCGTTTAGACGTGGAAAAGTTATACAAATACCATAATCGATACAAGTCTCTTGTGCTGTTATAGGAGAGAAAAATAAATATCAACAAAGAATCGATTACCATTGAAAAATATATAAATTTTTATATTACAATTGTATAAGAAAACAAAAGAAAATATGATTAAATGTTAATTAATATGTGAAAGAAACTGATTATCAAAACAATATTTCTGTATTCGTTTGTTCACGTATAATGAATATGCCATTAATTTGAAATCAAAGATTCAAAGTAAGAAATTTAAATAAATATATTAATTTGAAAAACCAAAACATGCTCGATCTGATTTTTAAATAATTTTTCCTCAAATGATGTACAATAAGTATTCAATTCTAATAGCAAATCTAATAAGTCTATTATACAACGAAAAATTTTGCTTATAATGATGTATTATTGGCCATTTTGGTATTAATCCATCACTTATTGTAGTCTGACTCATAGTGCATTAATAATTTGAATTAAAAATCTCCACATCAAAGTATTATCTGAATGTATTGTTTTTCAATTTAGGCAATCCATTCATTACACAAACAAAAAATAAAAAAAAACAAGTAAGAAAATTATATTCGGCTTTGCCGAGTATCTTATACACACCGCCTTTATCTTAGAAATTAATTTTAATAGCCGGGCGTGGTAGATTTTTTTCTACTGCTATGAAATATTCCGGAAATTTTTCTTTGTTAGCCTATGAGAGTAGTGAGCAAAAGACCCAGAAAACGGAGGTATTTTCTGCTTATTCTATACTGTAAGTGTGGCCTGTAACCGATTTGACCCATTTTCAGTACCAATATATGTTTGATAGAACTTTCAATGTTTTTGCTAAATTTCATTCAGATATTTTAATTCCGGTGGCCGAGAAAATAGTTATCGCAGACATTACGCAAATAAGCAGACAGACAGATGGACAAACTAACGGACGGATACGTCTAGGTGGATTCTGAATTTGATACTGATCAGGCGTACATAATACACTTTATGGGTATCTGAAGCTTTCTTCATATTTTCAATAAGAAATTAAATTACAATCGTCTATTATACCGAATAAGCACGATCGTTTTTTCCATTTTTGTACCGATACTAGGGTCTGTGTGTTGTAGCTTATAAGTAAAAAGCAACAAATCAATCTATTTATACCCACCACTGAAGAGGAGGGGTACATTCATTTTGTCATTTTGTTTGTAGTGCCCAGAAAGAAACTTTAGAAACCACGCAAATTATATATATTCTCGTTCACCGTTAAATTCAGAATAGATTTAAGCATGTCCTTCCGTTCATCTGTCCGTCTGTCCATCTGTGCAACGTCTGTGGTAAACATTCTCCTGGCTACAAAACATTCGAAGTTCTTGCAAGCAGGCTGTTATAAAAAATGGGCCAAATCGGTCAAAGGACAAGCCCACAGTACAATGTAGATTGAGAAAACCTTTAGTTTTAAACAAAACATTTAACACAATATTTTAATCGAAAATAATAAATTTAAATATTCGCTTGGTGTCATGGATCAGCTATTACTTACTAGCCAACGATACTTCGACAAGGTTGATGATAGTTCTTGAGAAATCCATCACAGACCATTACCCGATTGACTGTAAAAAAAGTGCCACATCACTTTAAGATTAATTATAAATAAGGAAATGCAATGTAGTCCCGATAAAGATGGCAAATATTTCAAAGCGTGAACTACAAGAAGACGCAAAAGAGGAGTTCTAGTGATGAGAAAGCTTTTAATTATTAAATTGACTGAAATTAATTGCACCGAAAGTATGTGATGAATTTATAATTGGATATCTATGAACTGCGTAAGACTGTTTGAAACTAAGTAGTGCTTTTGAGACGGTCTGGGGAACTATATGGAGTAGAATGTCAACATGTGGATGAAAATTAAATTATTAAAAATAATTTTCGAAGTACGTAATGTTCTGAAAGAAAGACATGAGGAAACAATAGACAATAAATAAACAATAAAACCCTGTATACGATTTGAATGAATTTATTCATACTTAGTTGAAGATCATATAATCTGCGTTTAAAATTCTTGAGATTACAAAAATTGCACAAAACAATTTATTAACAAATCTTAGAACTTTGATTTTTATATATTTACCTTTATTGCTCTGCATAGTTCACTTATTTTTCTTACTTTTGATACCAACCATCGAAGTGAGGGGAATATTCATTTTGCTATTTTGTTTGCAATGACCAAAAGGAAACTTAAGAGAGCCCACAAAGTACAATATATATACATTCTCGATCAATATAAAATTTAGAATCAATTTAACCATGTCCATCTGTCCGTCTGTGCAACACTGGTATTGAAAATGTATAAAATAAGCTGAAAGCGCTTCTGTTTTCCAGGTGTTTTACTCACTACTCATAAACTACATAATAAAGGTTTCCATTGGAATTATATAGAATAGGAAAATAGGAAAAATCTGCCACGCCCGCCTATTAAAATATTGTTTTTTTTTTTTTACTTTTTGAAGATAAAAGTGGTAGGTATAGAAGTTTCGGCAAAATTGAATATAATTTTCTTAACTGTTTATTTTTGTTGTTTCTTTTTTAATAAATTTATTTATTCGTTATTTGCAATAAAATTAAATTTTCATATTGCTTGACGTACGTATAAATTAAAAATATTTCGTTTCTTAAACTAAACACTTATTGACGATAAGGTATTTATTATCATTAACAAAATAACTCTAATACCTTAAAAATGTATTTTTTTCAAATTATTGCCCATATTTTGTTTTTGTTGTTTGGTGTATTAAATTTGTTTCTTTTTTCAATTTTTTTTTTATCACACATCAAATGCTTAAATATATCTAAACTACATACATACATACATACATAAATATTCAATAAAAATCTCCTCTTGCAATTTAAAATCTGACATACACATATAATTTACATAAATTGGTGTAAATTTGTGAATAGTTGTTCTTATGTTGGTGTCATTTGTGACGTTTTTGTGATTCTAAATATGTGGCGGTGAATGTGAGCAAACGATGACGTTGCTTAAGGTTACGAGCGCGCACGTGGGCTGAATTAACCTCTTCTGTATAACTTCCTGGAAACCAGCCAATAGCACCATCACGTATGCGTTCACCATGATACCAACCTATTTGAGAAACGTAAACGTTGATTATTTTTCCTTGTGATCTGAGCATGAAATGTAAATTAATAAATGTATTTTACCATCTGGTAATTTGCGAGTTACATTAACAACGTCGCCTAATTCTAAATTGAGTACATCCGGCTCGTGAGCTTCGTAAGGATGTTTGGTTATAACTTGCGGACAATCCCACTGTTCATAAAGTTTCTCACCGGGTGTTTCAGCTTCAGGGGGACGCATGGCTTGCAGCCAACGCTCTTGTTCAGATACTGAAGGGCAGGAAAGTATCTGTAAGAATTTCAAAATTATTACGTCTTTATTTGAACGAATAGTTTTTCTTTTTTACTCACCAATTCAACTGTTTTACGTTCATGATTTTCGAGTAGTGTCATTAAAATTAGATTTTTCGATGACTGACTATTTAAATCTTTGGTAGGTAATTGTGGTAGTGAATCTCCCGACGCTATGGTTAACATACTGCGGGGACAATAATCAAATACTGAAAAATGATCTTCACCTTTGCGTTTCGTTAGTACGAGCAAATCGGAGAAGAGGAAGGCGTACACACTGCTTTTAGTAAATTTCTTGCCGAATGTCAATTTAGCCTCATCTCCTCTCCAAATAAGCTGCGTTAACTCGCCTTTTTTAACTAAATAGCGTGGCTTTGATCCTGGCGCAGGTACACCAGCTGGTGCTATGGCCAGTGGCCTTATTAAGGCAGCATTAAACTCCAATTGCCCGGATATTTTTTCTAGTTCGTAGGCTTGTTCACACCGATTGGCTGCTTCATTGCACTGTGTAACAACTTTGTTCATTATAGCCAAACACATCTTCCAGCTTTCATACTCGTCATCGTTCGGATGACATTTACTGAAAACCGCATCGATCAGCAATGGTAAGCGAGTAATGCGTTGCATCGGCAACATTAAGAATGAATGCAAACTAAGGCCACAGCTGGTGGGACTCGATTCGAGTAAGTCTATATTTTGACTAAATAAACCTTTGCCCTCTCTCAGACGTTTTAAAGTGCGATCCATACGCCCTTGATTTTCACAAAATACTATGTAAACATGAAAGTGTTTTTCGGCTATAGCGTAGATACGCTTGCTAAGGCCCACCAACATAATATTATCCTGCCAGCAGGATTCTAATTCTGTGAGTAGTTTCTCAGAACACTCGTGCACCGGTATTATGTGTGCAAAAAGAGACTTGCGATCGCGTGAATTAAGTATATTTGTATCACGAAAAACGGGATGATTCATGTAGTGTGTGCGTAGAAGGTTCAGAGACTTGAGATAACTTGCCTCAGAGGTGATAATTTCGAATTTGGCTTCCATTAAAGAACGTTCGCGGGAAGTCATGGTAGCTAGAAAGAAATTAAAAGAGCCGTTTGAATTGGTACTAGACTGTTAAGTCTTAAAACTTACGCAAAATGCAAGAGTTTATTACTTCAGGTATTTCACACCATAGTGTACGGGCTGGACCACATTTCGGTTCGATCAGTTGCAAAGCAGTAGGACGGTTAGATTTCCGTTGAGTTTCTACGGACTTACTTGGACTCGTGTGACGTTGCTCCCCAATTTCTTCGTAGCCATCAGTTGAGCTATTATCTTGTTCTTGCTCCATGTCTCTTGAAATAGCTTCTAACTTGGCGGCACTGTAAATTTGATACAATGGTTCATTGCTAAACATGCTATGTGACATGTCGTCGCCGGGTCCTGCTTCATTACCAGTTGACACTCCGCTAGAACCGCTAGAGCTAGCCACTGATAAGCCACTCGTCTGATACAACCCGGCTTCCTCATACCACGAAGATCCACAAGCAATCGTACTGCCCGAAGCCGACAAACTTAACGGATTTTTACCATTCGATTGTGTATCATCCCCTCCCAAATGAGTTGTCTTCCCATTTTTGAATACACCACACTCGGCGTACCAAGACGTGGTGTTAGCTGTTTGCTGTCTACTTTTGCTTATGTTATCGGGCGGTGGTGGTGGCGGTTCATGAGGTCTCATACCTATGGTAGTACGTCGCCGATGACAAATGGCTAATTTTGCTTCCTTTTTTGCTTTTCGATTAGTTGTCGAAAATCGTGCTCCTTCAGCCCTAGGAATAGATGTTTTTGCTTCGGGTAAATTCGTTGGCAAGTCTCCAGAAGAAGCCTTTTCAGAAAAACCTGAATCCATTTCTCCTGGATGATCTTCTAAATTGCTAGGATCTTCGATATAAAATGTGCTCCGTGTGGGTGTAAGAGTTGTCAATGTCTGTTTACTGTCGAAACCTACTAAACTTTTGCGTATGCGTGATCTTAAACTTTTATTACTTTTCGTCTTTGTACGTGGTGTAGTCGCTGTGCTATGCGGCTCCGTAGCGGTTACCTTACTTTGCGCTGCCACTAGATTTTTTTCCGACGTGCTTAATTCTTTGGTAAGAGCCAACGGCTTTGATTCTGCTACAGGACGATCTACAATACATTTAGTTGGCGTGTTGGAAGCAGAAAAGTTGCTGTTCACATAAAATTGGCTTGAATTGTCATAGATTTTCTGTTTTGAGCCGTTCAGTGGTTTCTTATTGACTATAAAATTTTTGAATCTTTTAACGATGGCATACATTTGATTGGTACTCGACGGTGGATCCGGTAACTTCATATTGTTTACATCTACGCCACTGTCGTTGTGTGAATTTTTTAGATTTTCACGTTCATAAATCTCTTCCGCATCAGTGTCAAAGGAATCGTAATCGTCGTTTATATTTTGCCCCAAAGTCTGAGCCGAGTATGAGAATTGCTTGCCACGTTGCGACACTCGAATCTCGTTACGTTGCAGACTGCCAGTCAAAGCATTGCTAACTTGCAATTGCATAGAGTGACGTTTCGTAAGTGCTTGTGGTGAAAGTTTTTCATAATAATGATCCGAATCATCTGGAAAGGGGGAAACAAAGAAGAAGACATTATTGCGGTTGTGAATGGATTTTGCAACTTTTTTAGAGAATTTGTAATTTGAAAATACCATTTTGCCTAAATACTAAATCGAAGAATAGAAGAGAGAAAGGGAGAAGGAAAGAGTAAAACAGAGAGTAAAATCGATAAAAATTTTATTCATCTTTCGACGGATCTTGGAAACTTAATTAAATTATTATTAAAGCAATGAGTTAGATGGTTGATCTTCAGAACTCCCTTGGAAGGAAAATAAAAAGAACTTTAATGAAAGTATTCTTCACCATCAACGCTATTCCTAACTTTAGGATTGATCTGTCCAACTAATATTGAAAAATCAAAATTAGAACACACCACACAATGAACCCTTAAGAAGTCTAATCAATCGATTTTCTTCCTGACTATTTCTACCCCTTATGCTTGATTATATGCTAACGATCTTAACATATGTGCAATTAATGTAACTGATATTATAATAGTGGCTGTAGAACGTACTTGCAACACAATTTCCACTTGGACCGAAATCTATAAGCATACCAGATTTCATGAAAAAATCTCGAAAAGTGCGACTTATAATTAGGACAGAAAAATACATGAGAAGACATTAAAATAGTATCTCCTGTGCTCTCAAAGCAAGTTGAACAATGTATTAATACTCGGAAGGCTAGAAGATAACTTACAGAAGCTGATTGAAAAGCCCACTCAAATGTTGTCCACGGAACATCTTGTACGACTGAATCCTTTTAAGGTAGTTTTCGATGACTTGTCGACATATATCAGACAATAGTTCGGTCATAACTCAAGGAATGTTCGTATTCAAAGCTACAAGAGATTAACATTTGCTCACATAAATTTGAAAAAAGTCCAGCGGAAAGAAACCGCACGATCGTAATCGAAAATTCACATTAACAAACCACGAAATTATACATCCGGAGAATTTTTCGCAGAACAATGGCAAACCGGGACGTGTTACGTGGCGGTCGTGCTGAAACCACATACCTTTAAATTTATGCAAAAAAAAAAAAAAATGGTAATCATGTGGCTATAGCGACCAGAATTGACGGTTTATGTTATGTCCTCGTCATCTTCAAAGAAGTATGAGCCTACCACACATCCGGACCAAATGTCACACCTTACGATGACTTTTTGTAAAAATAAATGCAACGATTTCTCACCGTTTACTTGTGGATATGACGATTCTGCTTGTTGACATATCCATCAAGCGCAAAATACGCTATAATGTGCCTCAAGATACGACCAAACGTTGTGCACGCCGTGTAATGGACGAATTTGAATCTTCTTCGACACTTTGACTAACATCGCTAATATTTTCAGTCGATTGCGCGTCTCAATTATGTATGGGTCTTGACAAATCTGTTACAGATCCAATTTTTTCAAACTTCTTCATGGTTTTGCCTACAGTGCATTTAGAAGGAGGATTATGTCTACCATAATCTGGCTGGTAACGGTAATGCACGAAATGTACTTACTACGTAATTAGCATTCCTGTAGTAAGTTTTTATTCATTTAGTGGTTGTTAGGCGATCATTACATTAAACACATGATTCCCTGTAAGACAATTCTATTATACATATACATACGAGGTATGTTAAAAAAGTTGACTTTTTATTTTTCTCGAGAAATATTTATTTATTCGTCAATATCTATTTTATAGCCTTCACAAGTACATTAGATATAACGCAGTTATGCCAGTGCTTTATTCAATTCTCGAAGAACTTCTGACATGAGCTGGTAAGCCCCCTCCAGCTCTGCAAGCGATATGGTCTTTAATCGTGGCAAAGGTCTGTCCTTTCATGGGCCTTTTTTGTTTCGGGAACAGTCGCGGGGGGCCAAATTCAGTGAATACGTTGGCTTAAGTTTAATTATGCTGCTGCTTTTGGACAAAAAATCGTGAAAATGATTAAATTTAGCAATTTTATAAACACGCAAACATGTACAAAACGCACGAGAAAATTCGATGGCATGAGCCAACCGATGCGCCTAGAGCCAACATAACCAATTGTATCGACGATTTTCCATAACAATTTTCTTCATTGCTTCAACGTTTTCCTCGTTTGTTTACGTGCTGTGGCGTTCAGAGCAAACAGCGTTATTAACATCTTCTTGATCCTCCATGAAGGGCTCGTGAAGAGAGAGAGTGTCACTTATATCAATTTTTCTTTTTCTTTTTTTTTGCACAAAGCAGACTCGCCAAATGCCACAGCCAACATTTTAAGTGGGTTGGATCACTTTCTCACATAAAATTTAATACAACTTCTTCAATCCACTTTTTTCGATAAAAAAAATTGTCAAGCACGCCTAAATACTCCTGTCAAAGCAAAGTAAAAAGCAAAATAACTGATAACATCAACATATGTTAGGAACATGTGCACCAACATAACAAAAAAAAAATTCGAAATAAAAATGTTCGTCACCTTTTCTTTGAGCACACACCTCGTACATATATATTTATATTACGATTTAAAGGGAATGCAGGAAAATAGTTGGTTATGTTGCCATCGAATTTGTGATGAACAATACAAGATTAACACTCAGTTTATCGACGTTGGAGTAGATTTTACACTAAGCAATTATTTCATTGAAAAGAGAGTGATTTGTACAAATTTTGGGAATCTTTCAAAATCTTTTTTTGTCAAGTAACTACGAAAGCAGAATATATTTGTATAAAAACTTTTCATAAAACCAGTTTTGGTTTAAGAAAGTCACGACTGAAAAAACACAATTCGCATGAGGCGAAAGATACCTCTAGTGGATGCCTTAAATAACTTTTTGTGAATTACTTCAGTTTGAGTGGGTTGAGTGGGAACACGTTCGCTTTAAACTTAATATTCATAAAGAGGGATTCATCTGCAATAGGTATTATAGATTTGCTGATTGTAGGGTGTTTTTTTATTTGGATTATTTTTGAATTCGTGTAAATAATCCTATAATTTATATTTGAAATACGAAGAAAAGATTCGACTCATGCTGATCGAGTATATTATAACATGTGTCTTATTGAATCTCTTTAATGCGTACACTTGCATATTACAAAGGAGGAATAAGGAGAACAATGTACACCCTAGGCTAGTGATCAATTTTTGAAAATTTTCAATTTTCCTATTCTTTATCGATATATTTTTTGTAAGTATTAGAGTCAAACGGTTTTTTATTCTTAACGCACCTACAAATGTGCTCATCACCATGCTTTCGCGGGTTTCATCTACTTCGGCTATGGTGGCACGTATAAAGGTCATGTGAATACGATGCTTTTGTCGTGATTGCTGTCGTTGTTTTTGTTCATTTCTTAAGCAAGATTCTTCTTTCACTTCTGCTGGCTTAAAAGTATCGAGACTAAGTTTTGGTGGCAGCACAGAATTGTTGAATTCTTCCTCTTTCACCTTGACATTCTGATACAAAAGTTGTTGGACATTATTAGCACTTCCAGGAATATCTTGCTGAAGCTCGCCATTCAAATAAACGCAACTTGTCGGACATGTTATTGAAACTTCACCCGCCGCACGAGGACGTCGTTTACGTGGCAATGTACGTAAAGTATTATTACGACTGGAAGTTAAAGTTATGCCAGTGGTCGTTGTTGTTACTTTTTTTGTATTCATTTTAATTCCATGGTTTGTTTTACGATAACTGGTTTTTAAAGGTATTTTTGCTTTTATTATTTTAGTTGTCTTTTTTTTTTTTACGTTTTCATTACAATTCGCTCTTCATTTCTTTCTGTTATATATTTCGTTCATTCTATAACTAGATATGGAAATGACTCAGACAAATTATTTTAAATCATTCAGGTTTATTTATATATTTGTTTATTTACTTTTTTTTTTGTTCATTACGGATAATAGATATACATGGAGTTATATATATATATATATATATATATGTATATATATATGTATATACATATGCATAGCCTGATGCATGTTACGAAGTATTTTTTAATTGAACTCAATTAGCTGCAGGTTTTTTACTTCTTTTTATTAATTAATAATAAAATTTTTAAATTTTAAATAGAAAATTTCATTTTTCATAAAATTAAAGATTTTTGACTTGAATAAGTTGCGATTGCTCTTCGATTTCTGTTGTTATTGTTGTTGCTTCTTTATCATTTACATTTCACAATGTTTCTCTGATTTATGTATAAGACATTGATGTGTGTATAATAAACTTAAGTGAAGACCGGTTGACTTTTATGTTGTGTTTGCTTGAAACGCAAAACGACAGACAGATATCTGTCACCAAGCGACTGGATACTTGCTTTAACTATATTTAGTTGCGGTTTGTTTTCCTTTGTAGTCATTTAAGCATTTGTTGGCGTTTTTAAGACGTCCGTAATAAATCAATTTACAAAAAAAAAAAAAAGATAATATTCAGCTTGTCTCTATCAACTCTCTTTCTCTTAATTTCATTGTTATACACATTACAAGATTTTATAATCTAAAGAAATATACATGGCGTAGAGGTTTTACGTTAGATATCTGTCGACGCCGGATTCGATGTCATATCGAATTTATATATCAAACTGCCGTCTACCTGTAGGAATCGTGATTATGACCTTAAAACTTTTTCTATAACAAAAAAGTTGTTGTCGAAATCTCCCTTTTTTTTTGATCTGGTCAGCTGAATGGTCTAACAGTCCAGAAAAAAACTATAAATCAATCTCTTACTATTTATTGTGTTTGTGTAGCAGTCTTATCTTAGCCCATGCTACATTTATTATTTCAATTTAAGGTAAAACAATAGCTAATATGTATCCATGGGTTCATGTGCAAGCAAATCATTGCAATATATATTATGTTACCGTTATATACGATGGCATATTACTTCTAGAGAGCGCTGCTGTATTTATTTAATAAAAATTTTCTTTATTTTCACTACAAGAAATATATGTAACGTTTATAAATAGGCGTCAGACATCCAAAAAAATATATGTATTCGTGTACAGCATGAATATTGGGTCCGATTTACCTCTCTCTGTTTCCGTCTATTTGTCCGGTACGTTAAGATCATGGTTTACATTAATCTGCCTGCGAGAAAAAACTTATTCTCAAATCTTTTTTATCATTTCTATCAGATTAGCTGCGAAGATTAGCAGAATATGTTCATTGTGATCGATCAACAATTACCAAATAACTAATAGTTCAGATGTATGGAATCTACATTTCGTTACAAGTTGCAACTAAACTTTCTTTCTCTCTCTCTTTTGATTATATTTTATTCTCTTAGTTGGTCTTCAATGTGAATTTATTTTTATTAAATCATTAAATTTTTATTAATTCTCTTCAACGGCTCAACTATGTTTGTTATGATAATGAATAAACTTTTAACCTCAAGATAAAAATTAAAATTAAAACTAAAAGTGAATTTATTGACCTTTTTTAATTGATTATAAAAATTGCAAAAAAAAAAAAAAAATACATATATAAAAGAGCAAAATAACTACATCTGTTTTAAATAACTCTTATGAAATTGAGAAAAAATATTCCTTATTTTCATCGTCAAAACAATCATTTTATTACGTGATAAGTTGGATGCAATAACTTCAAGAAATTCCGGTATTGAATGACTCCCAAGTAACTGTAATTTAACTTCATTAGACTATCACTTATGCGATTAATTAAAATCGTTCATCTCCTGTGATAAACTAGATTCTATTCACAAAGGCGTTATTGTTATATTTAGACCGGATTAAATAAGCGGGGGTTTGCAAAGTTCTGAGAGAGATCATCGGATTCGTTCCTGTGAGAATAGCTTAAGGCGCCGTTTGACTGTTATTGTATTTAGAACTTTATTAAGTCAAGTATACTTCAGAAAAAAAGTGAAAATCTTTGTTTCTTTCTTTAATTCTTTTATTGTTGTTTGTTTTTCTTTTTTCCTTTTTAAAGAAGAAATCATAACACTCTTTTTTAAAAAAAAAAAAAAAACCCTTGATATACTTTACGAAAGCTCTGCTATCTCTGGCATTTCCAATGGTTAGAAAGGGAGAAATAAAACAAAAATAGCTTATCTGCGTTGCATTGTGTAGGATACATGAAGAGTTCATAAGAAAAATAAATTTATCTTCACTTAGTTTCCTTTAATTCTTTTATTTTTTTAAGATCGACATGAAAGTGTTACAAGATTTCTTCATCTGTTTCTCTGTACTTTTTTTTTTGTATTTGCTATTTTATTTTCTTTTATTATTACTTCGACGATCTCGATCTCGAGCATCAGAAGTTATCATAATCGGGATTGAAAATTCTTCTTTTACAGAAATTACAACAAATCGCGTTATACTAAGAATTGATTGATTGTTTTTGCGAGTATTGGCACGCATTACAATTATATATATTTCTGTGAGATGTTATTGTTGTTTGCTCTAAATACATATACAGACAATTTTTTTCTATTTCACACACATTGTTACGTCGTTAAGTCAATGATTTATATATACAAGGTTAAGTAACAATTAAGATCATGAACTTTTTCAGTTTTCAGTTTTCATTTTTAATTATCATTTTTTTTTTCTTCATTACAAAGTATCTCTCTGAGACAATTGCAATAATTACAGATTATATAGAGTTTATGTAAACTTTTTGTACAAAGAAAATATAAGAGACAAAGAAAATTATTCAATCAAACGGAATATATATATAAGAAAACTATGTTTGCCTTAGAGGTGAACCTTGGATGGCCAATAATTCAAAATGCTAATCAACGTTTTATTGCCAATGAGGCGATAGTTATCGTCATCGTCATCGTCGTCGTTCTTGAATAAAATTAATTTAATTACTCTGATAAATATTCGATCAAAATCTAGTCAATTATTAAGAAAAGAACTTTTAATTTTTTTAAATTATTTTTCAAAATTGATCGAGATTTACCAGCTACTATGAAATTGTTTACAGCTACATTACATTCAATTTTAAAGTTGATTTGTGCAATTCTTCTTAGAGAGCATACTAGTGTGCAAGCTTGATTTTTATAGCAATAAGATTTCCAAAATCAAGAGAAAGACATACGAATAAATAAACATGGATATAATAATGTCTGTAATGCAACCCCTCCCCCTCCCCTTCCGTTCCCTCCTCTCGCCTCCTCTCCTCCCGCCACTCCTCCCCTCGTCACGCCTCCCGTCCCCTCCACTCCTCTCCTACCTTCTTCCGCATTTCCTCTACTCCTCTCCACTCCCCTCCACTCCTCTCCTCTCCGCTCAACTTCCTCTCTCCACTCCCCTCCTACCTCCTTTCCCATTGCCTCTCTCCTCAAACTTTCGTTGAAATGTCACAAAAATAAAGTGAAATATGCCGAATGAGGACTTGCAAGCCATATTTCGAATAGCGTAAGGAAGTCAGAAGTAAATTCTTTTTTTTGTGACTTAGGTAGCTGAATAAGTTTGTGTCTTAGAATATCTTTTCTAATAAAATTTTGATATTGATATTATTGCGACTGTTGCTCCATGATATACCAAATTTGATACAAATTCAGAAGAATATGATAAGAACACACAGTAATAAGCTCTAATGACTAACGATCGATCACGATGCCAGAATACGAGTGTGTTGTGTTTTTGTGTATACTAAAATGAGTTACCGCATGTCGTAGCTCGACTATGAAATGGGCATATCCGGGTTGAATTCTCAGTGCACTCGAGACTATTTATTTTGATGACAATTGAGTTTTCACTAAAGTTATAGTGAAAGCTCGATCGCTAAAGGCACAGCACTTACTGATCGTGTATGCATTGACTTACCCCTCTTTCCCTACTCGTTTCTCTCTGATTATTAACTATAAGAAATATCACCCGACTGACTAGTAATTTAAAAAAAAAAAAATAAGTCAATCTATGCAGCTATAGAAACGACATTATTCTCTTTAACGAAACTTGATACTTTTGCTGAAATGTATTAAGATGAATTTATTTTTTGTTAGTTATGTTACATGTGATTACTATCTTTTAAATTTATCTTGATGTGATAAATTTTTAAAAAAAAATTTTTTTTAATAGAATGAAAACGAAAAACGAAACAGAGGAACACTAAACGTAGTGTATATTAAGTAAGAAAAAACTAAATGAGATCATAATCAGCTAAGAAATAGCGAACGCGATTTGTACAGCAAGTGCATGTATTTTTTATACTTGAACAAGAATTTTAAAATATTATCGGTTAGTGTTTATCATTTTGTTTACAAATGGAAGGAAAATTTTATAGAAATTTATATGAACATCTCCCGATTAAGCGTAAAATCGTGTCTGCGTTTATTATAGCATAACACGTATGAATCTTTATAGTAATTCTTTATAACGTATTCTGCTCTAAAAAGTATTAAACCTTTGAATGTGTTAATTAATAGAAATTAATTTTTTCTAGCCACACACGCATTGTTTTTCCTTTAATAAATATCAGACATTCTTCCATCGCTAAAATGCTTCTTTTCTGATCTACAAATTGTGATACGTAGTAGTTCTTTTTTATAGGGTTTTTTCTAATAATGACATGACAATATTTATATCGACTTTTGAAAAAAATTATGATCTAACGGCGTCAATTTCGGTTTACCAACTAACATGGAAAACTTTACACTGCAATATAATTAGTTGAACATGATGTTAACTTGTTCGTTTTTTTATTTTTTTTTTATTTTATGTAAATTTTCTGTTTGACTGCCTGCGCGCAATGGTATGGTTGATTGCTAGGGTGGGTCAACTTCTTAGCGCCCTACTAAATCTTTTTTTCATATGAGATTTTAGAAAATTTTCATATTAATCGCTGATTAAACGACCAATTACAGAAGTTATAGAAATGGATCATCGAATCATTCTAAATGCGCTTTAAACATCAATATAAGTACAACCTGTATACCTTAGACAACTATAGGTCTATTATTATATTCAGTTATAAAACCTTTCTGGTTAACAATTTCCCATTTGAAGCGAAAGCATAGAAACCGTTTTCGCGATATTTTCGTTAAACAAAATGCACTAAAATGAGTACAATGGCGCTGAAATTGATATGTCTGCCTATGCTTGTAAGCGTTAAAATTTTTCCCTTTTTTTTTTGCTTCAATTATTTACTCGCTGGTTTGCTTTGCTACTAGATATGCAAAGTATTTCTTACTTATATGTGGGCGAACGTATGCATATAGATATGTAATTATGTATACACATACATTAAAAAAATACATGTGTATGTATTTGTGTGTGCATACGAGTACGCCGAATCTTTTATGACAAGAATGTTAAGTGCATGACGTAGTCGATCGTGCACAATGAACTCTTCGATGATGAATATGTTGTACATTAATTTTTTTTAACGCTAATATCTTTTTTGTTTATTTAACGCGGAAGCCTTTCATTACATTACAACAACTCCTATAATAACAATGCTTATTATATATCTATCAGTGAAATGTTGTATGTGCTTAAGCATTAACAAAGCAAAATATATAGAGAAATTTCTTGTTTCGCTTTACAATTTCAGCAATTGCATAAATGTATTTCCTTTACAAGTATAAGAGTCATAATGTAAATAATAAACAAACAAAAAAAAATCTAATAATATAAATAAAATAAAATAAAAAAAAACAACACTTTAATTAAACCATGAATGGTTTCTGTTGTTGTTAATTATTTGTTTTGACTTTTTTTCCCTCTTCTTCTTCTTGCTCTCCTTTTGTTTATAATTTTGCTAGCACTCGTCGTGCTATACAAGCCAGTAGTTACAAACTTTCATTTAAAATAAACATACACTTAGCCATCTGCCTATATTCAATTGTTAACGTATTGTTAGAGTAACTGCACTGACGTTCGCCAAGCAGCTTGGACTGTAATAAGTTTTATTCAAGGTTTAACAATCTTACTACAATCTTCACGTTCATAACGAAGACTTACAGATACACATTAAACGTTATGTTTGGTTAAATACGTTGACTTCAGACGTCAGATCAAGTTGGATGTAATAAAAATCAGCATAAAATTTGAAAATCTTTTTATGTAAGTCTGTCCATTTGAATGCAAAAATTTTTGTATAAAAGTCAATTCTACTGTGAATGCAATCACTTCCAATTCCAATTGCATCGCACATCCCTGGTTCCCCAAAAAACTAAAAAAAAAAATTCAATTTTTTTTTCTATATTAAAAGGATCTGGATTGCTCCTTCTTCTCAGAGACTTTTTTTTTCATTACAAATCGCTCTTATCAGAGAATCTATTAAAGAAATATGAAACGTATATTACACCAGCATTATTGCTTTCTTCTTCTTGTTTTATTAATCATTACAATTTTTGTTATTGTTTTTTTAATGCTGAACAAACAGATTCTATCATCGTATTTGCCGCCAGTTAAGGTTGGTGATCAACAAATGACCCATTATGTATTATAGTATATACAATAGCAACAACAATAATAACAAATGATTTCTAAACGTATATATGCAATCATTGCTTTGTAATTGCAGATGATCGCATTTTCCACTTCTGCCCCTTTTGTTAGGCGATCTTAGCATAAAATGATTAACGTCATTTTATAGTATCGAATCGTTGTAAACCTTATAGGAGCAATAACAATAACACTAGTAACAGCAATAACAATAACTGCTGTACGACAATTACAACTTTTTTTACATCAGTACTCCAATGTTCTATGCATAGGTATGCCGTATATATATATATATATCTATCGATGTGCAACTTCTTGTTATGGCAACTTTATTTGTTCGATTTAATATTCAATAAAAGTTTGTAACAAAATTTCACAAAATTTTTTCGATCGCATTGCATTGTTTCTTACGACCATAAAAATCATTTAATTTTCTCTACACACTCGCGTTTGATTTCGCTTTCATGCGCACGGGTTTTTAAAGTTTGTTTATAGGCAAAAAAAAAAAAAAAAACAAACAACAGAAAACAACAAATGTTATATTTAATTAAAAAGTCATTTTAATTGTTGTTGCTCTTGAGTTCATTAAAACTTCCGACCCGCATTCCTAAAACATCCACTCGTATTAGTTTTTTGCGCACAACTAAGTGTTTTTATTT
The DNA here is from genome assembly GCA_000671755.1 of Glossina brevipalpis. NCBI lineage: Eukaryota > Metazoa > Arthropoda > Insecta > Diptera > Glossinidae > Glossina > Glossina brevipalpis. Next base: position 441,418 of record KK351049.1, on the reverse strand, counting down.
ATATTATTTTATTTGCTTGACAGTTAATGAATTCACTCCCTTCAACAGCATCCACACTGTGGAGTGTGGAAAAGCTTTTGAAAGAAAAAGTTTCTTTATGTATTCGCTCTTAACACTTCTCTCTGGAGAAAATACATTTTTACCTGCTCTCATTTATTTTTTATCTATCAAGATAATATTTCATTTCTGTGAAGAGTACTTTTTTATCTTTAAAGTTAATATTTTATCTGCGAAAGCATTATTATTTTTTTTTTTTGAAGATCCCATAAAAATTTTCTACTAATATAATATTGCCAAAAATTTCATATGTGCAAAGGAATCCAATTAATTTTACGCGCTCTCTTCTCTTTCGTTTTTGTACAGAGCTTTATCGCTTATGCTTTTCTGCTAACTTTTAACACTTCGCGTTAAATAAACTTTTTTAATTCTAAAAAAAAGCTTGCATGTCGATGTTAAAATTCTGCTACACAGCAAATATAACAATCTTTTTTAATTATAATTTTCGATTTTGTTCCAATCCATTATTGGAAATTGGCAAGACACAAACCAAATACCCTAGTTAACACATTAAGAAATCAAAATGCCGTCTCGAAAATATTAAAATTTGCAACAAATTTTTAAATTTACATTTTTTTATGCGGTACTTTAGGAAATTTCACAACGTTGTATATGAAGTTATATTGACAAAAAATATTGCCGAGTGTTTGAAATTTCATTTTCATAAATATATTAAACAAAATACAAACCGAATTCGATTGAATTGAATTGGAACGCGAAATTTTAATAAAAGTATTGAGTCTTTGTGTATGTAAAATATTCATTAATTATTAGAATTACTGACCGGTCAAAATAAATCAATTCTTCATAAGATCTTCCCTTTACATTCCATTAAATTTTTTGTATATTTTTAAAAATATTATAGATAAATTTGATTTCCCACTTCCATTTTTCTGATATTTGTATGTGATATATCTATACAACGTCAACGTTTTGAATACGAAAACGTTATGGGAACTATGGGATTAGGGGCTACTTCAGAAAATCAGAAAAAGAAGACGTGTTTATTTCCTCAGACACCAATTGTAAGAATATAGAGCAAGAAGAATTTTGAAATTGTCATCATCTTCGAATGAGAGTGATCGTCAACAAATTCAAATTGCTGCTGATGGAAATAAATATAGACTAAAATAAAATAAAAAAGTCGAATACACTCTAACAAGGATACCAATGAATACTATTTTCAAAGGAATGTTTGGATCTGTAAGACCTGCAAAAAGAAATACAATGAAGGGCACTGTAAATACTTTCTCATTGATAATCTGTCTTCTATATATAGATCACATTAGAACAAGCACACAACTAGAAGCTTTCCGAATTCTTAGTGAAAAATGAAAAGTTTTATACTTTCCTTGCAATTTCATATGCACGTTGTGCTTATGAAGCTAAGAATATAAAATTGTCTTATTTATGGTCTAAAAAGCGATGACCAGAGCTTTTTTTTACAAAAACCATGAATAGAAAAAGTTTACACAGTACATGCTGAACAAACCTAAAAAGTTCGGAATAAAATTTTGTTTAACATCTTATCTCTAAAGTAAATTTATTATAAATGGATTCCCATAGCTAACAAAAGAGGAAATAAGACCATCGCCTATTTTTTTGAGTAAGATTATTGTCATGAAACTACTCTCGATCCATTTACCGATACTGGAAAAGACGTAACTACTGATAATTCTTTTACAAGCAAATCACTACCATCATTTTATTTGTTAAGTCAGAATCTCAAAGATAGCCCTTTCAAATATTTTTGTAACGTTCTCGACTTTGCGGCAATAACAGGTGGGTTAAAAAGTTCGTAGGCTGACACATATATGGCGCTACTAGTATTAAATTCATATGATTTTGAGTTATCCCTAACCTTCAAAATATACGTGTATAAATTTGACAGCTATTGCACTATTAGTATGTAAGCTATAGCACTTTAGTGAAGCAACTTTTTTGGAGCGAAATTTCTGTCGACCGAGCATCCTCTTAAAGTCTGAGAACAGGAAAAAGTTGCAGGGGAACAGATCTGAAGAATAGGGTGGATGCGGAAGCAATTCGAAGGTCAATTTATACAATTTTGCCATCGTTTTCATGGATTTGCAACACGGTGCATAGTCTTGATTAAACAGCAAAAATCATATGGATTTAATACTAGTAACACCATCTATGTGTCAGCCTACGACGTTTTCAGCCCACCTGTTAAATGTATGGATTTTATACAACGAAACAACTGGTAAAAATATATCCAGAAAATACTTTTTGTTTCAATTATAGCAGAAGAACTTTTCATAGAGTAGAAAGATCCAGATCTGAACTGGAAAACTTGAATGATTTCTTGAAGAGAATTGTTAGTTCTATTATACAAAGAACTTGTCAAATAGGTTTTCGTTATCAAAATAAAACTATAAATGTGTGTTCTGTACTATGAAATTTGTAGAAAACATGTTCGTCTACATGTAAAAATTGTGTTGTTCCAAATAATAACTAAACCTATACAAAAAATAAATAATATTATTATTATTATATTATGTAGCTGCAATATTAGAATTAAATATTTTGTTTAAAATTTAATTTTTTTTTTTAATTTTTATATTTTGTCCGCTAAATATCAAACTGATCATTTTAACTGGTTTGGTAGAAATATGTATCTAACAACTGCTGTACTTCTAGTGATATACATAAGTGTATATGAGAGAAGAAAAAATTTAATAATTTCTTTTTGTCGCGTTCTATATAGAATTCGGATAAAACGTTCGATTAAAACAATGTGGAATTCATAGATAGTTAATATTTCTGTCTTGGCTTCACTTTTCACAAACAATTAATTTTTTCAATATCAAAACAACAACAAAAAGTAAAAGCAATATAAAGAAAATTCTGATTTTCTCAGCAAAAAAAATAAATAAAATCATTAAAAAACACTTAACTATCGTTCTATTATCCTCTCCATGAGTTTTATCTTTGGTTTTTCCTCCACTCTTTCTTTTGTTCTCAAAAGTGTTTTTTTTCGCAAATTTATATAAATTATATTAGTTTGGGGAAAAAGAAATCCATTATTTTCCAATTCGAAATGTTAAATAAAGTCCTGAAGTTCATATAAGATTGGATGGATTTCTTTTGTTTGGGGAAAAAGAAATCCATTATTTTCCAATTCGAAATGTTAAATAAAGTCCTGAAGTTCATATAAGATTGGATATTACATGTCACACAGGAGTGTTAAATGTATAATAAAGACAGTGATGCTAAATGGATATATGCATGCATATGTATTTATAGAAATACGTGTTTGTTTTGTTTACATTATGCTTCTTCTTGTTCCTATAGCACGTGCCAGATGAATGAAATTCACATCTAATTTGTCCTTATTCATGATTACAGAAAAATGAACAACAATGCCTGCCGAACGGTGAAAGGAAATTATTTTATTAAAGCCTTCTTTGTGATGTTTAAAAAAATGTACTTCGTGTGGCTTTCTAAATGGTCAACGTTTTTTAGTTGTTGTAACGGTAGCTGCAGGTTACCTTAAAAAGCTCCCTTTGATGCGATTTAATTGATTACTTACGATGAGATTCAGTTTCATTCATTGCAACGAGATTGCTGAACAACAACTGTTTAGATTTGGTGTTGTTAGACCTCATGCAGATTGCTACAACTCAACTTGAATATTCAAATCTAAATTAAATATCGAATGAACCTGTTGTTTACCGTATTGATAAAAATGTCTTTTAGAGAATCTGAATATCAATGAGGAGAATAAGAAATTATTGCGGCATTTATACTAAAGCGAATGAAAATCCTTATCGGTAGTGCAACTTATTAATTCTAGTATGTTTACTGTAGTATGTATAGCTTCTGATGTATTCCATACCGGACGTTTACACACAACTGTACATGGTAACAACACAGTTAATAAAAAGGGAACTTTGGCTTGTATTTGTGTAGAAGCTCAAAAGCAAATAATATTACTGCCCTTTAAAACATGATTTGTGATCACTTATTATCATCCTGAGTACCATAAAAATCATAAAAGATTGTCTGCGACATTTGAAAATATTCTTCTACATAGAGTGCGATATACATATCGCTAATATTGTTACCTAATCTGGATTCTGAACAGCGTTGTTAGCTATGATTTATGGACGCTGCATTAAGTCAATCAGTGTTTGCTTTCAAGCACTGTAAGAACAGCAGTAGATTCTTTTTTTATTCCGAACGAAATTTTAATTAATACTTTACTAAATTGCATATTAAAGTAGACAATACCCTGGTAAGAAATTCCGCAAAAAAAAAAATGGGCAATGTGTGCCCCTATATTCCTTTACGAGCCCGATGTAGCTTTAACTGGTTAGATATGTTGCGAAATGAAACAGGAGCCTTATTTTTGAGGCGATCCTCTTTCAAATTTTCTAGAAACAACATTAAATGAATTCTACAATTAAAGAAAAGCTTTTCTTAGATTTGAGTTTCACATTTAAAATATTTTTGGATACGACGAGTGCTTTAAGAAATTGCTGAGAAGCTAAGTGTTCTGTTATTAAAAGGCTCGTCTAGCTTATGAAGAACTTAAAGACGTTTAAGTGTTAACTTTCATTGCAACTATATTGATCTTAAGAATGACACTTATTTTCTGTCGACTTCTCAATATGATTTTAGAATATTTGCAAAGTTGAGTAAAAAAGAAAATTTATTATCATTATTAAGATGACTCGCTAAAACTGAAGAGCTTCTATAGAAGGTAAAAAATTTCGATGATCTTATTAAATGCCGATAATTTCTGTTCTTTTAAAGAACGACCTCAAAATCTTTTCAGATAAATTTTTGGAAATTTCGTCTGTAATCTGCTTTAAACGACTTCTGAATCAAGAGCATAAAACTTTAATTTAGAATCGTTTATGAAACATAATTCTATCATTATTATCTCTACGCAAAAGTTTAGTTTGTTAAGAGAAATTTTACGAGATCTTTGTTACCATTATTACAAGTTGTCTATAGCAATTCAGCAATTAAAAATGTTGGTCATCAGATCAATGAAATTAAATGAAATATTCAATGATCTCGTAAGAATATCCTATATCAGGTTTAATGTTTCATATAATTCTTTTTATGGTTACGGATGACATACGATTGTCACAAGACATCGCAACTAAATTGTGTTATTTTTCTTAATTCTTCGAAAAAGTCATAATCTCGCTTAAATTACGGTATTATTCACAGGGAAACCTATGCTTTAATTAACGCAGAGTGCACTTAAAATCTCTCTTCTTACACACCCGCTACGTTTTTTTTCCTTTACCAAAGCAACCATCAGTCATAGTGTTCTTATATCACCTTTGAACTTACCTTCAATAAACGTTTCAGATTTCCTTTGATGATTCAAACGTTTATCCCGTACGCGTTTTGACCAATCGGGACTCTTATGAGCCTTTGAACGTTCTCGCACTCTGTGAAAAATACATTATTACAGATAATTTGTAAATGAAACAGTTTACTTGTGTGAACGTATATGTATATAGAGTTTGGTATGGGAATAAATCTTTATATAATTGAATAAAAATTATATTTTAAGTTTTTCATTTTTAAAAAGAAAAAAGTCCCATCCGCCTTAAAGCCAACTGAAGTAAAAGTTTTATATCTATTCGGTAAAAATGTTTTAAATTAAAATTTTATCAATTATCTTATTGCATATCTAGGTTATTAGAGTAACTCGCATTCGAAGGCAATGCAGTAAAAACAGAAATATTGCAGAAACACGATGGATTTGTATGTGCTTCTATTTTATTTTGTTTAAGAAGCTTTTACAAGCACATATACACACCATACCAGGTATTTGATAACTAACCAATCGAAAAATGTTTATATAGAATTTGAAATGAGTGCGAGAGTGAGAGTCAGAGAGAGAGAGAGAGAAAGAGACAGAGAAAGAGATAGAAAGAGAGAGAGAGAGAGAGAGAGAGAGAGAGAGAGAGAGATCGAAAGAGTAAGCGATAGAGTGAGAGATAAAGTGAGAGATAGAGTGAGAGAGAGAGAGAGAGAGTGAGAGAGAGACGGAAAGAGGAAGTCACACTTAGATCGGGATGATATATCGTAACTAATAATTAACTGTTTAACGCGGTGCTTTCTATCTATTTTCAATTTTTATTTACCTTCAAAATTTATAGGTCAGTATATACTTATAGGTTATTAATATATTTACAAATACTTACACAATATACTGTAGCTTGTTTTGAGAGAATGGCTGTTCACCCTCACCATTTTCGTTATCAGTTATATCAACCCAATCATCGCTGTTATCACTGCCCACACTCTGCGCAGCTACATATGTAATACTGCCGCTTGTTGATATTTTACTAAGTTCTACCTCAGAGCGTGAGCTTAATCTGTAAACACGTTTACCGGTTGTTCCTGTATAACCCAGCAAAGTTGCTGAAGTTGCAGAATCCTCATACAAACTATTCGTTTTATGTTCAGAGCATATAGTTAAAGTAGAACCATCACTACTACTGCTTGTTGTAGTTGTTGCGTTGGGATTTCGACGGTACTGAGTAATACTTTCGTAACAATTCGATGTTAACGAAATGGTATCGGCGGCTCCCTTAGCAGTTTGCATATGTAATTTATTATTAATAGAGTGTAATGACTCGTAACAGTCCGAGCCTTTTATAGTATCATAAATATTTTCATCATCTGCATAATAAGGATGATCATCGGTAGATGGAAGACACGACGTTTTCGATGTTCTCTTACAAGGCAGAGGGGATTTAATGTAACGCTTCTTAGGTTTCGGTAATTCAGGTAATTCATCGTTCGTATTACGTACACCGAGATTAACTACATTTTTGGTACCCTCTTCTGCTGGTGGAAAACATTCCTCGTAGCCATCAAAGGCAAGGCATTGCTGCAATTTAACTCCTTCTTCAGTTTGTCTTGTGCTTAAATCTTCAATTATTTCATAATCGTCTTGATTTTGAGAGGTTCTCGTTTGACTAGTTTCTTCCTGTAAAATTTCTGCAGCAGATTTCTGTTCCTTAATTTCGTCTAGAGATTGATAAATGTCTTCCTCTTCGTCTGTCTCTTTTGCCGTTTTATCAACTGGTGATACGAGTTCGCTATCTATTGAGATTTTAGAAGCTTTATATAAAAATGATGATCGCTTTGAATATATATTTTCTTCTTCAGTTGTTGAGTCTTCTTTAGGCTGAAGATCAATAGGTTCATATAATGGTTCCTCTTGCACATTTTCTTTTAACTCTTTTTCCTTTAACACCAGATATTCTTGCAAACTATTGACTAAAGAAACATTAACGGCTTGGGTCACTACCAGCCTGTCATTCGCCTCCTTAGTGCAAGTTTGAAATACAAACGATTGATTCGGCAACAGGACTTGTTCAAATTCATTGTTTTCATCCAATATCATCTCTGGTTGTTGAACTTTGCCATCTAATTTGAGATTTTTCAGTTTTTGATCTACAATTTCCAATGCATCCAAAATTTTTGAATCGGAATTTTTCGTAATGCCAGAAAAACTTTCATTTACGTTTTCCTTGATTGAACTTATTGGAATTTTAGGGAAATCACTCATTGGCAGTTTATTTTTTTCAACTGACGACGTTTTTTTATTGAAAAAGTGCGAACGAAATCGAAACTTTTCATATATTTTCGCATACTTATGTTTGCGTTGTTTTAGCTTTTCTTCTGCTAGTAAATCCTCTTCGTCTTTGTGTTCCGAAGATTGAAGTAACTTTTCACAGTGTTTCGTTTCATTCTGAACTTCATTCTGCGTTATATTATAGTTCTCATCTGTTCTTTCGCATTCTAATATTTCTGCTTGTTTTTCTTGTGCTTGCTCTTCAATCTCAACCTCCCACTCGCCTTCTAATGCAATGGTCTTTGTTTGAATGTTGTCTTCTTTTGCAGCAACGTCGGCAGGCAGGGTTATCTCATTTTCTATCAAATTTTTTTCGATTTCCTTTTCTCTCTCGCTATCAACAACTGATAACGTTAGCGTCAATTCGTTAAGTAGCTCTTCTTTAACTTTCTTTCCTTCATCTAAACCGGATTCTTCACATTGTTCACTGTTTTCTGTAAGTGTTTGTAATAAGCTGTCGCATTCACCTTCTTTTCGTTTTTCTTCTTTGTTAAAATATATTTTTTTGTTTTGCTTATGGTTAATCAGACTCTCCACCTGTTCTTCGTTGATCGATTCGTTTAGTTCCCGTTTAGGATTCATCTCCTCTGATATCTGCCCGTGATTTTCTTGCAGAGCTTTCGCTTCTTCTTCGTTTACCATTTCAAGAGTGGAAGTATTTCTCGCATCTATTTTAATTTCGGATTCGTTTGGTAATAACAAAGTCCGATTAACTGGCTTGCGATGTGTTATTCCTCCTCGTTTACTTAAAACAATCTCACTACTCTTCTTGAGTACTTGTAAACTTTTGGTGGGGATTTTAGGTTTAGCATTTTCTGCATTAGAAACTCGGCCGTTCTCAAATTTTTTGATAGTTTTTTGAACACTTGAAGGCTTACTGCTTATACGTTCAAGGGATTTGTCACGAGATCGCGAGCTCGACCGACTAATATTAGGTGAAGATGTTTTACCGTTAAGTGCAGACGATTCTACCACTTTGTAAACGTGTCCGCCACGGGTCATTAAGACACCGTTTTTACGTTTAATTTCTGTTAGCAACGTCCGATCTTTTTGTATGATTTCGTTAAATTGCTGCGTTAACTTTGCTACCAAACTAAACTGATTGGCGCCTAAAGAAGGGGTGACATCCTTAGAGGGGTGCATTTTACGGGATGTGTTATGATGATAGGAACGGGAATGAGTTTTAAAGCTATATTTACGCGTTGCAATAGAGGACGAACGTTTTGTGTTGGTGCGCGTTGTGGTAGAAACGGCGGGCAATGAATTTGAATTTCGACAATTGCTTAGAGCGCATAGCGCGTTTGCTGATTCTTTGTTAGTAACTCGACATTGACTAACGCGTGCTGTTGAATTTGCAATTTCCAGTGTGTTTGTAGTTGTTGAGAAATTGCTGATCGTATCGTTTTGGCCCTCTGCCGTTGGCAATTGTGTTGTTGTTGTTGCAGTTTGCTTCATTTTACTGCTGTCAACCTCGTCGCGTTGGTCTTCTCTTGTCGCAGTCAGTACGATAAGATTGACGTTATCGTCAAAACAGATGTTGGCATTATCACGGTTACAATCTCTTATCGCCATGGTTGACTGACTGATTGCTATTGAAGTTTTCACACAACTGCCGTGATTTTGCAAACTTGGTAGATGTTCTTGTTTAGTGTTCGGATAGAAAACGCCTTCGTTTATAACAATACCGACACTTGATCTACGTTGTGGTCTTGTGTTCTCACACAATTCCCTTAATTTGGTGGCTTGTTCAGCTGTCTTATATTTGTAAAAATTATCCTTCTCCAAATGTATTTGAAATTCTAAATCAGTCAATAGACTATGCTGTATAGAATCCCGAGAGTCTAAGAGCGAACAATCGTGTAAACTTTGAGCACGTTTTCTATGCGTACCGGCGTTTAGACCGCACGTTAACGTTCGTTTAGTTGACAACAATGGTGGGGGTTCACCAGTATTGGCAGTATTTGCTAAACAATTAACAGATTTAGTGAAATTATGATCGTTGTTTTTGGCCGCTTTGACGCGCAAAGCTGACGATGATTCTTTATTGGCAGTGATGCGTTTATTCCACAAACGCCTTAATGTTTGCACTCCCCGAAAATCTCGTAAGGTCTCGTCTGTGTTATGATTTAAAAACGATGTTAACGATTTGTTGTTGTTATTGGCAAGCGTGTTGTTAAACGTTTTTAATGTTGAGCACGTACACTCGTCACTTAAACTATTTTGTTGCTTTTGTTGTTTTCTCAACGTGTCAAATCGATTATGATTATTTGTTGCTGCTGCTGCTGCTGCAGTAATGGTAATAGAGTTATCAACGGTTTTTGTTATATTTGTTGTTGTATTATTTTTTAACCAATTTAATATACTTTTCGCTTTCGTAGATGGTGTCGTTGCGTTTCTACTTGTAACAGTCTTTAGGTTTTCTTTTGTTTGTTTATCTTCAGATATGTCCACACCAGTGCCGAGCAAATCCGTTGTAGCCATAACCGTCATGGCTTCTGCTGATATTGCTGTGGTATGCATACGGTATAATATTGTTATTCTGTTTGTTGTCGTTTTGTGGATTCGTTAACAGATCACGTTCTTCTTTGGTAGTAATAACGTCGATAACGTTGCAGTTGGCATAGTTACACTTGCTAATGCGTTTCGTAAACGCAACGGGGCCACTAAACCCTTGATGTACGTTTTGGCAACTTTTCGGAGACCTTTAATTGAACAAAATAAATAAAAAATAAGTGAAAGTTTTTTTTTGGTTTTGTGTTAAACAAATAATGAAACAAACAGATAAACAAGAAAGCCGTGTTCATTTGGAATTATGTCTGAAAGGCGAACTTTCATAACGACAATTCGGAATTACAGGATTTTTATTGACTTTTATGTGATCAACCCAAATTCTAAATAACACAAGTAAGAAGATTGTATACGGCTGTGAACGAATAGTTTATATCCTCCATTTTTTATATTTATATTAAATTATATTATTATATTATCCATCCACCCAATATTATAGAGTACTTCGTTTACTTTTCATTCCTTTTTTTAAGATAAAAATGACGGGTATAAAAGATTCGGTTACAACTGAATATAACTTTTTCAAATTCCAAAGTAATTAGGCCTCATGAATAAACTTCCCGGACTAAGTAGTTTTTTCTTTAATTTTTTTTTTTACGTATTCGATACACTACTCATAACTTTCAAGAATCTAAGCGTTACTTATCGGTCCACATGAGTATCCGGTCTTTGCTGTAATGCCATTCAGTGAGCTGATCAATGTCATGTTTTTTAAAAACATTTATGTTCACATGCATATTCGTGTTTCATCCATTGTCACATATCGATGTAAAAATTTGGGTTTATTACGATTGAACAGCTCCAAACACTGCTTAGAATCATCAATTCGATTGTAAGCTCACACGGCACCCACTTTGAACAGAGTTATCGCATATCCAAATATTCATTCACAATATGTCCAAAACGTTCCTTTGATATCTGTAGGGTCTCAGCTATCTCAATCAACCTCACTTTACGGTTATCCGAAATTATTTTGTGGACTTTTTTGATGTTTTCGTCGGTAACAGCCTCTTTGGGGCGTCCACTGCGCGCATCGTCCTCGGGGCTCATTTCGCCTGGTTTAAATTTAGCAAACCATTTCTCTACGGTTGATTTTCCTGGTGCAAAGTCCGAATAATGTTTATCAAGCCAATCCTTGGCTTCAATATTATTTTTTTTTCGCCAAAAAGCAATACTTTATTAACACACAAAATTCCTTTTTATCCATTTTTTCAAACTAACAAAAGTTGCTTCACAAAAAATGCTATAATTCACGTGCTAATAGTGCAACAACTGTCAAATTTATACCAGCGTCTTTCGAAGATAAGTATTAAAAATTCGATTTAAAAGATATGTAGCAATCTACCAGAATATATTATACATTTATATGTAAAGTAAGGAAAGTTAACAACAAAATTATATTTTATAGTTTCAGTTTATGATTGAGAGTCAGTCAGTCACTGATATGAATACGAACAGTTAGTTGTCTTATACGTACGTGAGTTATATAAAACTTTTATTTTATTAAAAATTCCTCAATAATTGTGTGTTTGCAATCATTTATTCCGATATAGTTGTTAAATAGCTATGAATATGTGAATGTGTCAATGTATGGGCGTGAATATTGTATAAAATTTAGTAAACTTACCAATCGACACAATCATATATATACATAGATTTATATATTATGCTTTTGTGTGTCTTCATTTCAATGAGAAAATTCTGCTTATGATATTTAATATACGTATACATGAGGGTGTGCGTGTGCTTTTTTTTTATGTGAACATATATGAAAAATTTTCACCTTGCATAACGTTTTTGAGCACTTTGAGCAAAAGTGTCAAACTTTAACGTAAACATACAAACATTTACTTTAAGTTTAAAGCCAGCGACAAAAACTTGGCAAAAAAAACCACGTGCTAACATTGAATTGTTTGTAAAAAAAAAAAAAGAAAACGATGAAACTATGTTTTGTTTTAAATATATTAACTGCTAAATATTGTTGCTGCTTGAATGTTGTTTTCATTGATATTTGTTTTATTTTTTGTTATTGCTTCTCTTTTCTAATTAATGATAAGAAAAAAGAGAAAAAAAAAACAACAACAACGTTTGACATTTTTATATGAAAGGTAATGAATGATGTAATGATGTTTGCTATTAATAATTTATGACAATGTAAGGAATTCAACATTTCGTTAACGTTGTCTTTTAACAAGTTTTAAAGAAGACTTTGCAGAGAACTAAAAAAATATTATTTTCTATCCTATTAAAATTATACGACTAAATCTTTTATTTATTTAGATCAAATTAAGAAAAATAAAAATAAATAAATTTCTGTAAAATGTTCTTTAAAAAAAAATGGAACGAATTATCCTTTGAAGATTGAAATTCAAATCAGGAAAAAAGAAAAACAAAACAATTCTTCAATTTTAGATCGACATCTTTGCACTGAAGGAAGAGCTTAACTTTTTTTGAAAATTTTGTTAATTTAAGACAATAATGCTTAAGCATAAATTGAACCTTTAACTTCTTCTTCTGTTCGTTTGTTTTTTACTTTAATTTTTTATTTTTTTTATTTCATTTTTGTTTTACTGTGAAGCCCTAAAAATGTCAATAATCATCTTAAAGAGCAAAACAATAGTTGGTTCGTAAAGTAGCCTTAATATCAAAATAAAACAAAAATGTTTTATATTATTGCTGTTGTTGCTATTGAGAAGGCATTGAAGGCATTGAAAACAAAAACGCACATCGAGTGTGGTGTTGGCATGAATACCAAAACACGTACAGTACGTATCGCCAAACATCTTGATAAGGATTTGTAATCAATAAAACTCTGATTGTCGGGTTTCGTTATTCTCTTAATAAGTTAAGTTATAGAAAATTGTTATAAGAATTCCAGATGTACGAAATCAAGAGACAATAGCAAAAATTCATAATTATTTATTAGTTTCATTTTATATCAAAGAAAATTTGCATACGAAAGCATTGTTCAATGTTGTTTTTTTGTTTTTGTTTTTATTATTATTATTGAGTTCTTTTTGTTTATTTAAAAGTTTATTTTTTCATTCTTCAAAAAGAAATCTTTAGCTATTTAAAGTAAAATATTATTTATTATTGTATTCCGAGCATGCATTTACGCGGTTTAAAGAGTCCCAATAGCAGAGAAGTTTTCTTCTTTAGCTGTTATTAAAACTTTCTATCAATCTTTAATTAAAGCGATAGAGACGCAACTATCTGTTTTAGTTCAGTTATAAGACGATTATAATTTAGGATTATTCATTCCGTGATCCATTATACGGGGACCATGAAAATCCACAAGTCACTGCCGAGAAATTGTTTCACTGTTCCAAACTAACTAATTATTTATTTAGTTATGCAGCTATTTACTTATTTAGTTAGTTATTTATTTAGTTATGCAATTATTTAGTTATTTAGTTATTTTGTTGTTTAAATATTTATTTATTTACTTAGCTATGCAGTTATTTAGTTATTTAGTTGTCCAGTTATTTAGTTATTTTGTTGTTTAATTATTTATTTATTTAGTTACTTAGTTATTTATTTATGTACTTATTTAGTTGCAGTGGTTAAATTACTTAGTTAGTTAGTTAGTTTCACTGTATGACGTGGCATGCGGCCTGGAGGTGTGATAGGCCCGTACTTTTTTGAAAATGGCAAAGACATGGCACAAACCGTCAATTCTGATCGCTATGGCCACATAATCACAAATTTTTGTTAGCATGAAATCGAAAAATGAGGTTTCAACAGCAGTTTGTTTCGTATACGTTACGATAGTTCTGTAAATTGATAAATATTTTTAATAATATATTTTAACTTAACCTGTCAAAAGAGTAAAAAACAATAAATTTGAGATCATTTAAACACTATTTCCACATCCTTGTAACCAGCTAGGTAGAATAGGCCTAAATCACTAAATCATTATCAATTCACGAAATCTCTGATTTGCGCGGCAAATATTTTAGAAATTTCATATAGTCGCTGTGAAGCGTATAAAAAGTGAAACAGTGCTTGAAAGCTTACGTAGAATATTGAGAGCTCCAAAAGTGATTAGATTAATACTTCGTCTTTATCAGATGAATCGTCAATACAAATTTCTATTACGGAATATCAACATGATTCTATTGTTTATTTGTGCCAAATTTTACATCCCTACGGGATGTAAACCGTAAACAATTCACGATAAAACTTTTAATGAAAACGTTCGTTTTTTTCATTTCTTTTTTTTTTCAAGTTTTGAAAAGTTTTCATATATATGGTGAGATTGTGACTATTTTGAAATTTGCATTGCGAAATTAATTCAAAACTACATTTAATAAATTTCTGCTTGAACAGGTTAACAGCAGAAACATGGATGAACGAACGTAATTGTATCGATTTCAAACTTTCACAAAAAAACCATAAGAAAGAAAGAAAAATACAATTAAAATTAGCATATCTGTAGTACTTTCATAGTTGATTATCTGCAAATCCTAATCAAACCAATACACATAAAAGCTTTTCCGTTAAAGGCAGACCTCACCGAACATTTGCAGAAAACTCACCGAACATTTGCAGAAAACTAGTTGGATGACATGTTTGAAGTTACACAATTGCTAATTGGAACAAAAATTGGCCTATTTTGACGATCAATTACTAGAAAAAATTTAAAGAAATTTCCTGTACTGATCTTTATTAAATATCGAATATAATTAAACGAATACACCGATTAAAATTTCTTTATCCGAGAATCTAGTGAGTCTAAATAAAAACTAAAGAAATTCCTTCATTTTTATTGGAGCCATTCATTATAAGTCTTCAGCTATTCTTACTTTCAACGAGAATGAATTGCAATAGATCGTTCAGACATTCGATTTCAACATTAATTCACTTTTATAAGAAAATATCAAACTTTGCAGATTGAATCCAGAATACACTTGAAGGTTGCTTCAGGAACACTTTGATATCATCGGGCATCGACTTAATCAAATATTTTATTAAAAATTACCATATAATCTTCTTCGTTTTTGTTTTTAGATGTTAATTTTATTTCTTAATTCTTTTTTTTCATTCAGTTAAAGTTTCTTTTTTTTTTCCTTTTATTTTTCTCCATAAGAAACACATTATCTAAAATAGATTTTAAATGCATTATTATATTATGAAAATTATAAATTATTTCACGCATTAATCCATAAAGATGATGTGAATGGAATTGCAAACAGAGGGAAATTTTATAAAAGGTAACACAATTTCCGCCTATTAGCATGAATGCAAACATGGAGAAGAATTTTTTTGTTAATCTTTTTTTTTTTTTTTTTTTTATATATATATCACTTTATGCGTAAACGTATGTAAAATGTGCTAAGAATTATAAAAAAATTTAAATTCATTCACCTTAGATTTAGTTCCGTTTTATCTTTAAAAAAAATTAAAAGTTCTCGATATCTGCTCTTTCTATACACAACTTTTTCTTCTTTTTTTTTCATTAAAAATTTTCATTTGTTTTGGTCAACAATTTTCTATAGTTATAGTAACCGCCTTAGTTTGGTTGCTAAACTATATTAACTTTATTTTTCTTTTCGTTTTCTTTTTTTTTTTTTTTTTTTTTTGTTTTTTTTTTTTTTTTTTTTTTTTTTTTGATTTTTAAGCTCTCAAATGTATATGTGTTTCATGCCCTGAGCATTTGAGCCAGTCAGCCTAAAATGACTGCGTTACTGCTGTAGTCCTATCAGTTAACTGCTGAATTATGATTGAATTGATGGTTGAATGTGTAATGCCATCCATGCGTTCACGTCACTTAGCAATGCCTGCTGTTCTTGCTAATGCTTGGTCTGGATTTTTTCTTTTTTGTTATTGCTGTTGTTGTATTCTTAAGTGGTTTAAATACGCGACGGCGCGTAATGCACTTTTCCTATATTTAAACGTATAAATCATTCTTTATATACTTACTTTTACACAATTATATACATATTCTATAAAGGCACTCATACATACATACAATAACAACGATTGACCTCTGTAGTGTGCTTAGGAAAAAGATAAATAAATAAATAAATCAGTTTTTTGTTATAGAAAAAGAGAAAGAAATTCTATATTATGCTGTTACGTTGTTAGAAAGAAAAATTTGTATGTAACCAACTAACGTAACTTTTCAAAAACGTTTCTTTTCATTGAAACACTATTTCAATACGATTAGATAGATACAAACAGGGCAAAAGCAACTGACAGAATGACCATCAGCGCTATTGACCTTCTTTTTTTCTTTTTTAATTTATCACTGAGTACGAATGACAGCTAAGAAAATAAATTGTAATTCAGGTCTTTTTAGCCTCAAACCATTAGAACTATAACTTGAAAAGCAAATGATATCCAATTTAGAAAAAGCATTTCCGTGACCGTTGTGCTTCGTTAGATATTAAAAATAAAAAAAAATTAATGTGTTATTTTTAAGCGAGAGATTTCAAGATGATTAAGCTAAATCCATCGGATGCTCCGAGTACCATCTTTTGATACAATTCTGCAGATATAAAATTGCGATATTTTACAAATACAATATAAGCTTAATATCTATACGTTTGATTACAGCTCGTAGATCAAGTTTGATAAGACCAGTAATTAGTCCTTATAGATATCTTTAATATTGAAAAGTTTATCACTTTTTCAAGCAAACATCCCTAGTTTATACCCACCAGTAAGGGATGGAACTGTTATTTCATAAGTAATTTCGAAAGAAAACTCTAGAGACCTTTTAAAGTGTATATTATATATATATTCTTGATTTAACTAAAATTCAAAGTGGATAAGCAAGAGGTTTTATCTCTTTTCATGATCACATATATTGAAGCAAAAAGAAAAATGTTCCAAATTTGTACTTTTAATTAATGAGCCAAAAATCATATTTGAAAATGGGCGCAAACAGCTTGGATTCATTTCTGCGATAGGTGGAAAAGTGTTATTTACAATTCATAGCAGATGGCGGAAACTTGGAAACTTCATATTTGACATTTACGAGAACTATTTTAAATTTCAATCAAGATTATTTGAAACATTTTAATTAAGCTAAATTGAATTTGAAACAGCCTACACAACTTCACCTAATAAAATTCTTCTTCTATATTCATCATAAAATATAAAAATTATAAAATTTGTTGCCATATAAAGACTTGCTTTTCGGAAGAACTCTTATATAGAAAAAAAAAAAAAAAAAATAAAAAAAATACTTCAAACTAATCACAATAGATTTGCATGTGATATCATAAGCTTTGATTAATGTTTATCATAAGACACAATAAATTAAAACAAATCACATGAAGACTTATTCTTGGTAGCGACGTAAGAGAGAGAGCTCAAGATATTCTTTAATATATTATTTTCCAACGATTTTTGTCGAGAAATACTAAAAGTCGCAACTTTCTTAAACTTAGGGATTATATAGAATGTAGTCGTAAGTAGCCGTCCAATTCAATTCAATCTAAATTCTATAACATTCATTATTGAGTTAAAATATGACAGACAGTGTCTGACAACCACATATTTCGAAATTTTCGCTTTATAAGTGTAATCCAGAAATGTGTAGATAGGTATTAGGCGATCAGATCGACAGACAGACAGTTATTTATTTATTTATGGCTAAGAGTAATGAGATTAAATTCTTTTTTTAAATACCCGCCCTATGATATCTATGTGTATATTTTATTAGTAGATTGATATGGGTGTTGTGAACTGATACGAATTTCGAGATACGTGGCCTGTTCGGCTAGTAATACAAGTTTTTTATTTGTTTTTATTTAAACAATCTTGTCATTTCTGGTTGTTATTCATTAAAAATGTTACGGTAATAAGCATTTATTAAAATCACAAGTTTTTAACTAAAACAAATCATTTATTGAGGGTCATGTGATAGTCGAAAACTATCACTATCACAACTACTGATGAAAAAATCAACAACAACAATATCATTGGATTGACTCAAAGAGATCGTTTAGATATTGTTGGTATATCAAACGAATCAAAACAAATAATTTTGAAGGATGATTTGGGCTCGACTATCGTGTGTTTTCTCCCCTTCTTCTAAAGATTTTGAATTAACTTGAAAAGTAATGTCGTTTTAAACTGCCAAAAGAAATGCTTTCTATGAGTGATAATGATCTAAAATGTATAATTAATTACTGATGATGAAAACTTGGTTTTATGCTTATGACTCGGAAACACCACAACAATCTAGTGAGTCTAGTGAAAAAATCACTAACAACAAGATTGTTTAGACAAAAAAAAAAAACCCTATTATTAGTAACTCAATAGGTCACGTATCCCACATTTTAGGTTAGTTGTTCACAACGACTCATATCAATCTACCAAAAAATATAAACATCGATATCATCGCGTGGATATTACTTTTTGTCCACAGTAGTATATACATAAAATTCAACTGTAGTAGACATTTAGCTGAATTAAAGCAAATGGGATTTAAATGTTTATTATATGTGGTAGACCTTTATATCCTGAAGCTTAGGATATATTATGTTAAATAGTGAATGTAATAAAAGAAAACAAAAACATATTAAAAGACGAAAATTTAATGTGCTACCATTACTTAGTTGGTGAGTAATATAAATTGCAATTTCGCGTGCTTATAACGTATTCGAGAATATTTTTCTCTTAAATATATACATAAATGACTATGTTCTGCTCGATATCTTTTAATCCTAAATAAGTTATTGGAGGATTTACTTAAATGCATAGTGAGTTTAAATGTTTTACTTATTATTATAATCGAACTTGTGGAAGGTTTTCAAATTTGATTACAAAAATTGAATGAATTGAATTTACATGATTTTTAGGTCGGTGCAGGGCACTGCAGGAGACAGGTGAACGAGCATGTCTGAACTAATTCAGAATACTTTTTTGCGATAAAATGTCTATTATTATATGCATTTTTTTTTATTTATTTTTTTTTTTAGTACCACAGATAGAATATTCTAAGTGAAGGGGAATAAGAGAATACCTTCAGCGTACCCTTCATTTCAGGATGATATAAATTCGCCTTTTTGGTTATTAGTTAAAGGAATCCTTTTTTACATTACTGTAGATTGACATATATATATATAAATAAATAAATAAATGCAATAAATTAAAATTTTTTTTTTATTTTAACAGAAACTAAATTAATTTTTTTTTCAATCTATTGGAGTAAGATTGTAAATTTCACAAAAGTCGAAATACCAAAGACAAATATCTAAAATTGAAATTTTTTAGAAGATACATTTGCTTTTTTGTTGAGGTAAACAAAAATAAGTTCTTCGAGATAAGTAGCGAATTCAAAAATGTATACACATCTACATACGCTATATAAGCAACGCAAAAATATAATTTAATTTCGAATACAGATTAGTTTGCATATATAGAAGATTGATCGAATCGTCTTTGCAAAGTTCGCGAGATTGAATAACAAATTATTATTATAAATTAAGTTTATCATGACTTTCTCTCAAAATTTTCCTCAAATCTGATTCACACATATATTTTTACATACATTTATTTATTTTCATAGCACGAAAGAAATTGTCATTATTTACCATAAAATTCTTAAGAATACCAACTAAAAATGAAAAGAAGAGAGTCGAACTTCTTTTCTAGACTAGCGTTGAATGGTGAAATTGATGATGAAAATAATAATAATAATAATAAAAAAAAAAATAAAAAAAAGTTGTTGATGTTGTGTTGCGTTGTGTGTACGGTTACTGCTGCTTCTACTTTCGATGCCAACAATAGCAAGCTTACACTTACAGACAGACAGCGTACCTTTTTGGTTCAAAATTTATGCTTATTCTCTAATAGTGGTTGTTGGAGAAATCTTCTTAAAACAAGTTAACCACACACGTATATAAAGGCATACACTTGTACATTAGAAAAAAACATTTCATTGTGTTCACAAACTGATTGACATTATATGGCAGAGTATTCTTTATTATTCACTTCTTTTTTTTTTATGGGCGATAATGCTGCTTCAGTAAAGAATGTAAGCCATAAAAAGATACCGTACACACGCACTTAACAGACGCAATTTGTAATTTTTTATTTATTTGCTTTTTTTTTGTTTTTTTGTTTTTTTTTTTTTGTTCTCAAATGTACGCCTTTGTTGTAATTTAGTTTTATTGTTTAAATTAAAATTCTTGACTTTAAACTATTAGAAGTTTTTCTATATATTTTTCTCCTTTCAATACATATATATGTATGAGGATTAATATATTTGTTAACATTATTTTTGTGTATTTATAGAAGCACCAGCCACACTAACCGCTGACTATTATTATGACCGAAGATTTTTTTTTTTTTAAATATTTTTTATATATAGGATTTTAGCGTAGTACGCGTATGCTGTTAAAGACGCGTCTCATTTACGGAACGTCTGAAAGAAAACTGAAAAAATTCCAAGAGCACCATAACACAGCTCAATAGTTGTATGAATGTAGCTCAAACACATATAGCAAAACAAAATAAAAACACTAAGCTTAGCACCAAACACAACAATTCATCGGACACCGAACGAATGTTAAGTCTGGAGCCCCCCATAACAAGGAAAGCGACAACAAAACCCGTTGTTATGCGCTTAGCTTTGGCTTTTCATAATACACGATATCAAAGGCTCCCCATATAAATACGTATACGACAATACGACGATAATGATATTGATGTTCATAATAATGATGATGGTATGGAGGTATACTTCTTTCCTGAACTCCCTGAAACAAAACCATTTGTTATTCGCTCTCTTTTATGGCTTATGTTTGCCACATAAAGACACAAGTCTGTGTTGTTCAGTTTATTTCATTTTTCTTTTCTTTTCTTGTTCAGTTCGAACCGGAGGGAGTTTGAAGCCTATTTAAGAAACGGATCACGGATCATTGGCTTTTCCACGATTATGATTATTATCTTGTTGTTGTTGTTGCGGTTTCATTTACCACATGAATGCCACACTTGTAATTTTACTACTACTGGTATTTTATTGCAATCAACACTTGATTCTATTGCGTTACATCGCACAGCGCAAACATTACGCTACGCTGCGCTACAATACGCTACACTGCGCTGCATTTAGTTATTAATTAGCTTTACTAATACATAAATAAATACATTATATATACACACACATTAATAGAATTTTTTGTTTGTGCTCTGCTTTCTAATGTTAAATGCTTGACATATATATATGAATGTTCAGATCTATATTTCTTGTTGTGTAGCTTTAACTAATTTTAATTAATATTTATAAAGGCCTACTACTGCATGTTGCACACACACACACACACACACACACACACACGCACGCACACACACATACAATAAGAGATGTCTTTTCAAGTTTTGAAGAAGAGTTTTTAAAAAATTATCTCAAAGTTATCTCCCCTTACTTCTATATCTTCTATAAAAGAATAGGAAAACTTTTCTTTGTATAACTAAAGGCACCACGTTTCATTAAAAGAAACCAAAAAGAAAAAAAAAATGCTCCAATAGATGGTTGAAGTGATCGACATTTTTTTATAGAAATTTATTTTCAAAATGATTTTTTTTTTTTTCAATTTTCCTGCATCTCTAGGTATTTATTGCAAATTCCTTTTTTTAGTTGCGAATCAAGCGCAACCCATGAAGATTGAAACTATGATTTGCTGGATGTCTTTTTGGGCACAAACTTTTGCTAATTGACAACGTATGAGAAAATCAAATTATAGACAAAAACTTGATGTTCATTATCGTAAGGTATACGAAAAATTAGGTTATATTAGGAAAGAAAGAAAAGAAAAGAAAAAAAGAAAACAAAATTAAATTCTTCATATCAGAAGCGTACGGCAGATGAACCTATTGTTTTGTTTTTTTTTTTATTTCTAACTTATTATTGAATATATTTGAATTGTTTCTATTCGAGTGATATTTTAATGGGAACTTGTAAGCGGAAATAATATGCTTGAAAATTACTTACATACCAAAATCAATAAAGGCATATCAATATATAATAAGAAAAATTAAATTTAAACAAACTTCGCACTTTGTTTAATCAATTTTTAAAAAATATATCTATAAGGTGAGGCTATGCTAAAGCAATTATTCCGTTTGTAACCTTTAGATAAATACCAGATATGATCTATAATCCGTTGGGTATTTAATTCAGAGAGATTCACATTTAAATTTTTCTGCTCCTTTATACCTAACCTTTAGATCAAAATAAGAAAACTTTATAATAAGTTGTAATCCCCGGTATTCGATTATAAAATTAAAAAATTTTTACATATTCAGCAACAGGTAACAGTGGTTTGTAGATAATTACATAAAATAAATTAAAAACTCTGTATGAATTCTCTGATTTTCCGATATGGTTGAATTATTTAATTTTTAAACTTAACTTTAAAATTTTATTTTTAATAAAAAAAAAAAAAAAATTAATCTTAACAATTTTTATGATATATTGAAATTTTGAAAATCTGAATAAATTATTGATTTTTTTTGGTCAATTTTGATTGTAATAAAACAAAAAATTTTCCTTTATTTGATTTTAATTCTTAAATTTGAATTAAATTGATTTTTGATCTCCTTTTTACTATAAAGAAATAGGAAAAAAAAATTTCAAAGTATATTGATATCACATAATCATGAATTCCACAGAATGATAGACGGACAGACCTTGGCAAATTGGTTCGGTATAATAATAAAATATTATAAATTTTTTATGTATAATATTTTTCTATACGTTGCATACATTTCCGGAATTTAAGAAGAAACATTTCGCTCGCTTTCGTTAAGCATAAGCTAAGAAAGAACACGAACGATATCGATAGTTAAGTTTATGAGAACAAATTTCTAGTCTAATTGATGTGTTTTCTGCATAAAATTTGCAATTAATAATTAAATATGTTGTGGTAACAATTAAAAAGCTTTTCATATTCATCACAGAAGAATAAGGGTATGCCAATTTTAACATCTCATTTGTTTCATATTAAAAAAAAAAAAATAAAAATAAATAAATCAAAAACAAAACAACTGTTTGCTAATTGAGTACATGTACATGTACATGTACATGGAGATGCGGTTCTACGTTTCCAAGTCTACATTTTCTATGAAACTAAGCGTCCTTAGCTTTGAAGTAGATTTAGGTTTACTTACAAAACTCACTCGTTAGAGGACAAGAAAAAAAATGTAAAATTTTTATATATTTTTTCTAAGATAAGGTTTTAGTAAGAGAAAGTTGTTAAGTAATTGTAAGATATTTCCTTTAGTTATCTTTATTTTAAGCTATAAAGTTAAAGAAAGATATTTATTTATTTGCATTTTCCGCAGATGATGTGAATCTGAAATTCGTCTTAACTGTTAATTTTTTTCTTTTTTTTTTCGTTGATCATAACATATACGTAAAATAGTTTTTTCTTTCCTTTTTTTTATTTTTCTTTTTTTTTCCTTTTTTTTTAAATATAATTTAACACATTTAATAAAAGAGCATTAGGCATATTCGCGGATGCATGAATGCAGGCCTGCAACTTCATAATGCAATATGCACTTAAGCATAAATACACATAAATATATGTACGGATCTATGAATTAAGAAAGAAAAAAAAGAAAAGAAACCCAATGCATTTGAGTGGGCAATTCTAGTAGAAAGAATTTTTAAGAAGAACGAGAGAAGGAAGAGGAGATCAAAATCACTTTAATAGTAAATTGAAAACTAAGAATAAGAAAACACTTTCAACGCAAGCATACATTAAATGATGAACAGCAGAAGTTTTTATTAAGAGATGCATACCCAAGTGTGTGAAGATACACAGACGTACGTAAGCAGATGAACAACTTTTTTTTGAAAATGTTTTGTAAAGAATGTAACAGTTGATCTATACATGTATCTATGCGATATATCTATGTGTGGAGACATGGAAGTGAGCACAAGAACACACCCGTTTTTTGCGACTTTTCCCCTTTTTTTTATATCTCTTGTTTCTAGACCCGTTTATTTATGAGATATTATTGCTGTTTTATAAGTGTATACCATACATATATATATATATATATAAAGTAATTTAAATATTGTAGAGATAAGAATCTTATTGGATTGTTGGGGAAATCTTGGCACATTTTAACGGCAGTAAACGCCAATTTTTTCTCCGAGATCCGTAATTAAAATTAAATAATTTCTAAAAAATAATGCTTGAGTTTGGAAAGCCCAATCCATGAATGCTTACTATAATTTGCTTTTTTACTTCTTTAACTTATTATGTCGAGTTTTTACTAGCCAAACTAAAGCAAAATTCTGGAAATCTAAAGTGAAAAATGTTCTGAGGCAAATTGAACGTTAATAAAAAAAATACAAAAAATTTCACCTGGTGGTGGTAGAGCCTCGCTAAAGCAGACACCTTAGGATATAATATATAACAAGAATATGAATGAATGAATGAATGAATTCCATGAGATACGCACATATAAGTGCAGATTGTGACTTTTACAACAGCTTAAGATTTTCTAAAGTGTGTACTTTACATTTAAATCCTTTTTACTTTAGTAGTATTCACGGTAGTGACAAATTTTTTAATTTAATATTTGTTTATTCACAAAGAGTTGTTGTTTTTTTTTTAACACTCTTGGTCTGTAATGCTGTTTATGTCTATTGTCTACATATTAGTGTCATTGTCTTTTCCTTTTTTTCTGCCATATTCGTACAAGTGGAAGTATGAACTAAAGAATAGATTAACAATTTATTACAAAAAAAGTTCCATTATTCAGTGTTACACTGAAAACTACTGAAACAGTGGGGAATGTGGCTTGTTAGGAATGCTTGTTGAGAAAGTCAAACAAAAAAAAATAAATAAAAACAATAAGTTCACTTTTTAAAATATTTATTTATTTATTTATAATTCGTTTGAAATTCTTAGACAAATTGTGACGCACCTGTGCATGCATATCTTTGTTATCATTATCTTTTCAACGGTCGATACTTGCAAAAAGCTTAAAGTAAAAACAGTTAGCAAATACTAGTTTCTGTACTTTTTAAACTGTACTTGTATGATAATACCTCCATGCATGTCTGAGTTAAGCAAAAACTAGTTTGACTGCTTCAGCTCGCTTGCTTGCTTCATTTCGACTTATGTTTATTGCTTAGTTCTTTTACATGTTTTCATTTAATATTGAAATTTATGAAATTTTTAAAGAAATATATATAAAATTAAAAAAAAAAAATTAATGAAAATTTATGTATAAATTTATTTATTACATCAAATTATTTCAAAAGATTTGTAATTATTCAGAGTATTCCTCACAATCCGATTGATTTGTAATATGAATAAAAAAAATTGATTATTTATTAAGCCGGTATTTGAAAATGTAATTTAAATAAATAAGTAACGATGCCCAAATATTAGTGGGCACGACAGGGATTATATAAGTTAAACTTTTTCCAAACTTGAAACCAAAGGACAACATTGTACATATAAATACGCATTAGAAGCCATATCAAGCTTACATATACTTGATTACACTAAGATTCTGAATTGCTTTAATTAGCCTTTGATTTGGTATCGTAAAATCCAAGGCTTCCAAAGAAATACATACGACTACATATACTACCTCTTGGTAGGTTTGACGATGGATTTGTGTTAATGAAGTTCCCGAAATAAAGTGTTTCATCTATTTATGTTTCCAATTTAAGGCAACCATGAAAAGAACCCTAGCTACTTGTTGCGAATGCCGTAGAAGACCAATCAAGAATATACCTCACCTAATATCTTAAGAGATTTCTGTTAATATTAAAATTTAAGACGACTTTTGTTGCAAGTTGTTAGACATTTTCTGTTTGTTTTCGAAATTGTTCCAGGTTTATAATAATTGTAGGAATGTTTTTAAACAAAATATAAAAATTTTTGATTTCCAACCAAAATTTGACATGACCAACTTAACATGCAGTGAACAAGTTCGCATTTAAGTTAACGTGTAAGACCGAAATTTAGTCGAACCAAAATGTATGGATAAAACATGCTCACCATTGCAACTATATCTGAATTCGTTATATCACTTAGTCTTCAAAGACTTTCGAGCTTGAACAGTTCGATATTAAAGGAGTTTTTATTAAAACGCGGGTTTGTGATACGGATATAATATCATTCACACTTTCTATCTTACACATACAACGGATTTGTAATTTATTTGCTACTAAATATAAGTTATAATAACAATATATATCTCATACATATTTTTTTACATTATAAAACAAATAATCATATAAAGTATATCTATCATCCAATCTGGAAGCTATCATCTTTTTCTTTCTTTTACAACATAATCAGGAAAATCGGGCATTATAAGTCCATTACATCCTAATGCGCACGTTTCATACATACCTAAGTGACCTGGTATAAGAGATACAATAATTTGATCGATGGCTAAATATGGCCCATCTGATCATATTATAGAAAAAACTCTGAAGAAATTTGAAATAACTTTATCTGCAACAGATTTATTAAGTCCCACACATCATTGAAATGCACGCTTGATGGAAAATATTGATGCTGTTAGTCAAAGCGTCGGAGAAGATCAACATTTACCCATTACATGGCGTCAAAGCATTTGGGCATATATTTAATTATGGCAAATTATGGAGTACTTTGCATTTGGATTTATATCTCAATCTTTAGAAAATTCAACTAACACAAGAACTGAAGCCAGCCGACCAACGCAATGTGCAGAAGATACGCTA
The DNA here is from genome assembly GCA_000671755.1 of Glossina brevipalpis. NCBI lineage: Eukaryota > Metazoa > Arthropoda > Insecta > Diptera > Glossinidae > Glossina > Glossina brevipalpis. The sequence goes on along the minus strand of KK351049.1, from coordinate 414,461 downwards.
ATTGCGTGCTTGAACAACAGCGTTTGCATGACGATTTTCCGTATCGAATTTTTTTCAGTGATTAAGCTCATTTTTCGCTTCGTAGATATGTCAATAGGCAAAATAGTCGCAACTGGGGCAGGGAAAATCCACAAACAAGTGTCGAAAAACCACTACATTCGGAAAAAATCACTGTAGGATGTAACATTTAGTGTGGAGGTGTGATAGGCCCATACTCTCTTTTTTCAAACTAACGAGAGTGCGAAAAAACCGTCAATTCTTATGGCTACGGCCACCTGATTACCAATATCTTTTGGACATTAAATCGAAGATATAGATATTGAAGATATGTGATCTCAACAGGACAGTGCCAGAAGCCACGCAACGTGCTCCGGTTTGTCATTGTTGCACGTGAAATTTACCAGGCGTCTAATATCATGTTTTAATGATGTCAATTGGCCACCAAATTCGTGCGATTTATCACCGGTGAACTTTTCTTTGTGGCATTACCTAAAGAATCGAATTTATGTGAAAAATCCTCAAAATCTTGACGCTTTGAACATTAACAGCTATGCCCAGACAAATTATCGAAGTTTAGTTCAAAAGGGTTCAGTTCTATAAGATGGGCTGTTTGATGGACATTTGAATGATGTTGTTTTACAAATAATGGCAACGTCCAAACAATATACTGAGAAGAGAATTTGATCTCAATTAAATCTCAATTAGAAGTGTATTTTGTTTACGTTTGCGTTCGGATGCACAAAATGGATAGCTTTCTATAATTATAATATGAATATAATACTTTTTTAATATTTTGTTTTTCGTTTGCTGATGTCAAAAATTCTTACTTCGCACCGAAGGAGTTTGCCTAAGGTAGCAACAAATACCTATTACTTCAAATGCACATTTCGAAACATATGTACATCCCAGATGTTCCTCAACGGCTCATTACAATATCGCTGTAAATTGATAAATTCTACAAATGAAAAGCAAAAATCACACCCGGGTGTAGGGTTTCTTAATTTCCATGACACATTAAAAGAAATTCCATTCAAATTGATAAATTACTTAATAGCCATCAGGTGTAGTACTTGACATGGTTTAAAATAATATTTAAAATTTTTTTTTGAAACCTTGATTTTGTTCGCTAAGCAATAAAGAACGTAAATAAATAAATAAAAAAAACAAATTTGTTGAAATAATCGATTGAAATATATTAAAAGTGTTTTTCGATTTGTAACATTCAGAAATGCGCTCATATCTATAAGGTGCACTTGTGATCAATATAAAATGCTGACTCGACTTAATCCTATCTGTTGTTTCTTGAAAAATTTTCAAAGTTCTAAAACTGCGATATACGGCAAACTTACTCATCGCGAACATTTTAATTTACATTTATTAATAATCAATAATTTATGATAAATATTGATTTCAAATTTTAATACAAATATATTTATCGGAATCATTTCAGAGTTTACGTAGACTCACTAACCGATATATTCTTAAAATAGCGATATAACTTTAGATGCACGTTTAGTAAAGGATATCGAAAATTCGCGTTTCATGTCGAGTACAACTTTCTTTCTTCTTGCATACATATACTTGAATATACTTTACTATATATGTATTTAAGCTTCTCACTTTACATTTTATTTGTTATTAATATTACGTAAAGTAATACACAGAATTACTATATTTTTGAACATATTTGATATCATTTTTTTTTTTTTTTTTTGAATTTACGATATAGTAAAATTCTGTTGAAACAACATTCATTCATACGTTCATTCATTCTTGCATTCATTCTTGCATTCATTCATTCATTCATTTTTCTTAAGTAATTTATGAGAATTTATTTTGGAATTTTGTTTTCCGTTCTGCTTTCCTGCCACACAACAGCCAACTGATTGGCTTACAACACAGACTTGCATTCATAACATTTATACACATATCTGAGTAGAGCATCTTTGTCGGTATTTCAGGTTTTTTTTTTGTTTTTTGTTACGAGGTTAAAATATATGCATGCAAAGCGTCTTGTTTTTGTTTGCCTTATTGCATAGTTTTCCTAATATGTATGAATTATTTTTGTTTTTTTTCCTTTTTAATTTGGTTAAGGTAAGAATCACATTTGATATAGAGATTTATCGCTTTATAGAAGCTGAAGAGCATCAAAGAGTATATTAACAATATCACTACGTTTGCAACACCTAAAAGTATGCTTCGGATATAAAGTAAAATTTGTATTTGTATAAAAAACCGCGTAAGTGAATCTGAATTTTACCATTAATTACGATATCTTGGTAAAAATGTTCAGTTCTAATAAATAATAAATATTAATCGCGATATTTTTTCTTGTATCGGATATAAAGCGGAACGCGCGCGCTTCTACGAGTACAATTCTTAACCAAGTTCTCTGCTTAATTTTTCTGGCGTCGCGTTTCCAAATTAATTTCTCTAATTCGTAAAACTACAATAAAAAAAACTACGGAAAGTTTAGTATTACAAATGATCATAATTTTTTGACAATTATACGCGCCTATAATAAGTTAAATTTGCTTATAAAACGAAAAAGCTTTATTTGTTTCGAGAGAATTATCTACTGGCTTTGGGTCTCAATCGGAATAAGCGCTAAAAGTTTCATTATTGAAATAAACTTTGATTTCCAATACAGGAACTTTTGTGTAATATTTACTCAAACAACACTCACAACTCTTATAATTATGCATTTTCATTAGAGATAATTCTTAAGAATTGTCGTTCAGGCGGAAGTCCTCAAGCTTAACTTAATTCAAATGATAGTATAAATTGTTTTAAATTTTGCACCGGATTCTTTTGAACAATTTTGTTTTAATAATTAAATCACCAGCATAAAAGTTTATCGAGCCTTCATTAGTGTTGGTAGTTTCTTTTTTTTTTAAACATTTATCTCTCATAAGCTTTAAGCAAATTTACACAAACTTGGCTTGTGAAATAAAATAGAAAAAAAAAACGACAAATATTTCCATTAAGCCTTGCGCCGCTTAACACTTACAGTGAAATCTCCGAAATTTAAGTAAACCACTGAAATTGTCCAAGAGCACGAAATTTACACTAACAGTGAGCATGTTGTTGGATCTTAAAAACTATTTAGCTTTGTTTAATGCTAAAAGATCTTATGTTCTTTTCAACAAAGAATATAAAATTTTTACTAGAACGTTAACATATTATTCGACTCAAACTAAACGTATAATCTTTCTATCACTTTATTTATGTTGGAATCTGAAAATAGTTTGCCTTGAAATGTCGATTGTTTTGTACACACACACACACACAAATACACACATACGTGACTTTATGGTTGTAGTTTATATGGATATTATTTGTTTTATAAAATACAAAAAACCATCAGTATGTCACAATCTATGAGCGAATAAACATAAAGTACGTATTTATATTACGGTGGATTTCAAAACTGATAATCGAACAAGAAAATTCTGTATGTAATCAGAAGCTTTTTTACCCAATTGTCTAACTCCATATACATATACGTCCTGTTCTTCGGTGTTTTGATATATTGTAAAATATTTTGCTTAATCGATTTGCAGCATTTTTTTTTCTCAAATTACCTCAAAGGGGTAAATCAGAATCTTTTCGAATAGTTTCGATTTCTGCGTAAAAAAACAAAGATGATTTTACATTAAAAAGGCATCAGGTAAGATCTATATATTAAGAATTCAAATAATTATGTCTTCAATGCTTATTACTAATGAGGTACAGCATCTAAAGCAGCAATTGCCAGTCAATCAATGCAAAAAACTCGTCATTCAAAGGCTATTGCTCGAGCACGCAAACAACGTATCTTCTACGCCTTGCATCGTCGGCCGACGTCAGTTCTGATGTTATCTGAATTTTGTAAGATGTGAGACACAAATCGAAGTAGAAAATTCGAAATAATGTGCCGTAAGATAGGCCTGAATAATGTGCAAATCATGTAATGGATAATTTTGGATCTTCTTCAACACTTTCACTAACAGCGCCAATCTTTTCCTTCAAGCTTGCATTTCGATTATGTATGGATCTTAGCAAACCTGTTATAGATTCAATTTCTTCAAATTTCTTTACAGTTTTACGTATACAACGCTTAGATGATGCAAAATCAAAATCGAGAAGTTTTCGTGGTTTCTTCCGAAAAATTAAGATTTTTCTCAATGTCTCGGTGAATCATAAAGAACCGAATGAACCGAGAGATAACCGTATTACTACAAACACAATTTCCATAAATTATCCAATCTGCAAGTAGACGATTTGCTGTTAAGCCCAAATACTACTTCTTTATTCTGAAAATTTCCATATTAGTATGGTTATAAGGAAACTAAGCGATGCCTTCCGAGAGATTCTTTCGGCTTCTCGATGGCAATTCGATCATTGGAACATTATTAGACATAGAAGGAACATTTGTCGCACATTTTATCAAAAAAGGAAAATGTTTATTTATCTATAATCGTACTCATAATCATTCATTCAAGTTTTAGTTTCTTGGCAGAAATATTGAAAATTTTCGAATGTCTCTCACTTTCATATCTACTCACTGGTCGTTTCCTTGAAGTTATGTTAACGTATTTTTGCTTCAAAATGCTTTTAAATGAACGCAAACACTACTTTTTAAAGATCTCTTTCAGCTTATTAGAGAGTTTAGAAATCAACAGCTAAGACAATAGACTACAACTTTTAAGCTGGCGATTGGTCTTAGCTTGCATCAAACAATGGCAGACGTCAACATAGGCATAAGATATAATGAAAGTAAATATTTTATTACCAATTTGGAAATGTAGGAGAGTAGTGTTTGCTTGCCGGATGTGGATAACGTCTTTTTCGGCCCCATATATCATCAAGCTTAGTTATGTCATTACACAAAGAGACAACCATGTTCGCTTCTAAGAGACCAAAATTATGTGTCGAATGAAGTCTTTTTAACTCTCGAAAGAGGTGTTTTTTTCTCTGCAGTTGTACTAATATAAAAGTTTACGGAGTAGAGCAGTAAAAGTTGAGCTGCGGAGATTTCCGTAGGTTGGATCGAAGTTTTCTGCCCATATGCTGGACAATCTGTTTTTAAAGTTAGGTAAACTAAAAGTCTGAGATCTAATAGAATACATAATTACAAACTGCCTCACTATCTAAGTTTAACTTTTTTTTGGACTGGTATTACGGACGCTGATACATCGGTAAATAGACCTTAGCGCAATTTTATGGTAGAGATGATTATAGAAATCACGGGAAAAATAACAATAAAAAGGTTTTAGTGTCTAAACGACACGGCTATGCACTAATCTGCCTTGCAAGACTTTGTCAGGCTTTGACTGACGCCAGCGTTCCCCAGCGCACCATGGAATTAAGCATTCATCTGAAAGTATTGGCGTGGCAAACTTTAAATTATCTTAGCATTAAAAATATTTCATAAATTTACCTTTGTAGTGTTATAAAAATAGCTTTCAAATATTTAAAAACTAATCTTTTCAATATAAATAATTTCTTTCTGTTATTCGTCTTCGTCTAAGAAGAACAAAAATCTCTTGTAATAAATATTTACTTTATTTCCACTTTATAAAAATCATTTCCCATATTAATCAAATTCAATCTGTCATTCTTCCCTTTGAACGGTCATGAATCAATGGGGATCTTTCATCTTTAAATACACATTCATTTGTACTCATTTTCTATAGAAGCAAAGAGAGAAAAAAAAAAAAAAGTTCGCACATAAAAGTTTTTCCATAAACCATGTCATTGTTTTGAGATGCGATGACATTAAATTCGCATAAAATTATCAACATTTAAGATTAAATTGATAAAGAAGATCTCTTTCTTAACAGACAATATCATTATTTCAATATATATTCATTCAGTTATAAAGTTGAGAGTCTTTCGAAGGTCGTGTCATTAAGAAATCTTACTTCTAATATTAAATGAATATCCGTCACTAACTTTATGAGCGGGTTGTCTACAAGATAAAAGAAATGTTTATTCATATCATTCATTGTGCATATCATCATCATTTTTTTTTACGATCTGGGAATGCTTCGAAATTAATTGTATAAGTCAATTACAGTATTTACATATGGACCTTTGGTGTAGTTGTGCTGATTTGAATTATATTAAGGAAAAGTTTAGGGAAAAGATAAAAAAAAAAAAATCACGAAACCAAAAACTCTCCAATATATCTTAAAAAAAATAGAAAATGTTTAGCTTTTTGGTGATTATGGGCGAATCGTTGGACCAGTTTTGTTGATTATTAAACTTTATCAGATAAGAATGAGAAAAAAATTTCAGTTCAAATTTGTTTTTCTAAACAAAATTATAATTGTGTTTACAATGATCAGGCAGATACAACTAAATCGAGCACGCTATCTATCTATCTATCTATCTGTCATATGCATATTTATATATATGTTATTATAGGTAGAAAAAGAAAAAACAATTTAATGTGCGCTACTACGGTCGACACATTTCATATCACCTACAGTATGCTTTATAAAAACCAAACGTCATAAGCATTTAAGCTTACATCGGAATCTTAAAGCACTCACCACGCCAAACTCTATTTATGGCTTTTGTTTTGCTCACGTCAGAGTCTTACCACGGTAGATAATAGCAAATGAGTTTTTTATTTATTTAATAAAAAAAAAAAAAAATTGTAGTATACATTGTTACAGACTTAGATAAGTAAGTGTCAGATATCAAGTACCGAGTTATGGAGAGAGCAAAAACAACATAAAAAAAGTGAAATTTTTTTATTGCATTAAAAGTCAAAAAATTCAACAGCAGTTAAAATATTTATGTTCGCCTTAAGACGATCGAAAATGCTTGAAAGCTAATCCTTAGTGTCTGTTAATGTTTACCAACAGTTTTGCGAATGAGCGCTGGGTAAGAGTTAAAAGCTCTTGCTCATTTTTGAAACTTTTCAGTAACAACAATACTCGCCAAATTTGCTTTACAATGATCTAATTATCTTGCGACGGCTAGAAAACATGTTGATCCACCATGTCAAAGCATATATTGGAGATAACCAGTTCTTCCAAAAATAGGTCATAAACTGATCGCAAAATACCCAAATACCCAAATTCCCAAACTTATGCAATAAACTTGTCCTATTAAATACATACTCGTCTATAATCAAAAAATTCTTTTAGTGGGAATTCATGTAATTTACACAAAAAGTTATTTGACAAGAAGTCACTCATAATAATATTCTATCCACTTAATAATAATAAAAGCAAATTAAAATGTTATAGTAAAAGTCAAAGTCGACCATGAAGTAACTTACACAAATTCATTCCATTTTTATATAGTTGTGTCACTAAATTACAAAAATTTAATAAAACTCCACTTTTCGAAAAAAATCTTATATGGTTCGAAATTAAAAAACTAGATTAATTTGATTCCAATTTACCAGAGAAAGTTTACAGATCGAATTGCTGCTCTGATCTAATTTGCATTATTAAATTCTATAAATTACAATTTGTTGCCCTAGGAAAGCTTATTTTCAGCCGATCTTTTGTAGGTGGAAAGGTTCAAAAGAAGGGCTTATCCTATCCAAATTCTTCGCTTTCACTTGGTATGTCAAAATATTACTACTACTAAATAAAAACAAGTAAGAAAGTTATATTGGGCTGTGTCGAATCTTTTATACTCACCATCTTTTTCTTAAAAAAGAGTGGAAAACCAAATTGTCATAGATGGGCGTGGCAACGAAAAAACTACCAATGTTTCTGCCAAATTTGAAGCAAATATCTTGATTTGGTGGCCAAGAGAATGTTTACCACAGACATTACACAGACAGACAGATGGACAAAATCGATTCTAAATTTGATGCTGATCAAGAATATAATACTTTGGGGAAAAAGAAATCCATTATTCTTTCGGTAGATGGCTACACTGGTAGATTTCTCGTAAAGTATCGATCAAACAATTTCAGATTTATGCTCGTTGGAAAGGTGACATTTCGCAGTAAAAAAAATTCTTGTGTTGTTTTTTGTTTGGTGCATTCAGTTGTGAGTTACAGCGCGTTAAAAATGGAAGTGAACAAAGAGAAAATTCGGTACATTTTACAGTACAGAAAATGCAAGCCAGGCGG
>KK351049.1:376738-405456 GCA_000671755.1 Glossina brevipalpis | reverse complement strand
ATGTTAAATAAAGTCCTGAAGTTCATATAAAAATAATGGATTTCTTTTGCCCCAAACTAATATATACTTTGTGGGATCTTCGAGGTTTCCTTTTGGTTCTAACAAACCAAATGACAAAATAAAATATACTCTTCACCTTCGGTGTTGGGTATAAAAAGAAATTTTTTTTTCAATTTTTTCAAAGTATGCAGTTTTATAAGAGAAGACGGCAGCCCTAATAAGATGGTATAATCAAGACGGTTTATCATAGAATTCATAGGTGAAAAAAAACATGTCAATGTGCTCAGTTTCATGAAATGTGATCTGGAAAACAAAAACTATTAAGATGAGCAGAATAACACATGGACAAGACGGATATATATATTGCGATACAATAAGAAATGAGTCTGTCCCTCCACGGTCACACTTAATATATCTCTGTACCAGAAATGCTATAGGATGTAAAAAATATCTTAATATATTTTAAAGCACAGTAAAATATACCTCAAGTAATGAATTTAAGGTTCGTTTTAAATCTTGTTTTATTACACAATCTAATGATCATTCTCTAATATATCATCCATAATTTTTATTATTTATTATTTTGTAACCATATAGAACTTGTTCACCAAATCTACCAAATGTTTAAAACTTCATTCAGATTGTAAAATAACAATAAATATAACTAATTAGCGAAATATTTTCATTTACTAAACGAGATAGAGAGACGATAGCATTAAACCAGAGAAATTAAAAGAAAAAAAAATTCATATTATTATCAATGCGCATTGACGTATATCGTTCTATATTACATACATACGGTACCAAAGACCATAAAAATGATTCATAAAATTCATTAAAAAGTTTAAAATTACGATTTAATATCGCTTTTTTATTATTGTTGTCAGTTGAAGGAAATTACTGTTTATTTTACTTTACGTATATGTATCTGCAGTAAGATTAAATTTCTTTAAATAGTGTGTAAAAAAGATTTAAAAAAAAAAAAATGAAAATGAGAAAAAATTAAAAAACGGAATCATTTATGAATAAAACTTACATTTTGTTTATCACGTTTGTGTTGTTTGCCTCAATTTTAATCCACAATTCGGTAAATCATTAGATGTTTTACTCTGTTTTTCTTTTCTTCTTTTTTTTTTGTTTTAATTATTTTTTAAATTTCAATTTCTTTCACATTCTTCAGCAAATCATGTTTGTATAACGACTTTCATTTACTTATGCATTTTTATTTACTTATTCATTTATTAATATATTTCAATGAATTCTTTTTCTCTGTTTTTCTTTTTTTTCTTTTTTCAGAGACACACCTTTATATTAATATCAAACTAAATTGTTTTTTTTTCACTTTTTTCTTGTTATTATCATTGTTGCGATTATTTAAAATTCATATTGTTGCGACAAATTTTTACCAAAAAAAAAAAAACTTTCATTTCATTTAAGTAGAAATTTTTTTTTTAAATTTTTGTCTCCCCGACCACATGAATTCCGCAAAAGATTCCATCTGTAATCAATGATGAAATTTATTTTAAATTCTTAATCCATTTAAGTTTTCACTTTACCGTTAATATTTATCTATTTTTAAAAACAAAAAATCAAACGCTTATAATTATGTTTACAATAAAGAGAAATAGAAATTAAGGAATTTGTTAGATATACTTGATCATAATAAAACATTTTATATTGCTTCAGTCGAATTCTTCAATCCACATGTGTGTTATTCGAATTTTCAAATTAACAACCTAGCGAAATAAAAATCTAAGATTTCTCAGATATTGTCTGAATTTCCAAATAATTTAATTTTAAAGTAAGAACGATTTCGTCATGTAAACTGCAAAAAAGTAGAGAAAATTCCGGCAGATTATCCTTAAAAAACTTTGCGAACAATCTATAACAAGTAAAATACTTATTAAATATAAATTAGTTTTCCGTGTGCAAAAAGAGTTTAAATCGGTTTAATTGTCACTCTTAGCGGATTGTCTTATATAACGCAGTTCAAAAAGTAGTAAATCATTAAAATATATTACATAAGCTTACAGATAAATTATAAATGAATCGGTCCTAAGGTATTTTCACAACTTTCACATTTATTTTGTGAATATTTTTTGTTCTTTTTTTGCTGCTAATTTAAAAGATTTTTCTTTACTTGTCTTTTTTATTTAAGCTTTTGTTGAATGATATTTGTTCAATTATCTGAGATTTCTTTCTCTGTCGTAAGGGGTTTTTATAACATTTTTCCTAAGAAACGTTCATTGAGACGTGATTAATTAATTATGAAGAAATTAATAATCTATACGTAGATTAAAAATTGATTCATAAACTTCATAAAAACAATATATATATATATATAATGTATTACAGTATGTTTTTATAATCATTATAAGTGATTGGATATAAATTCCGTTTCGACATCAAAAACATCAAGCGGAAATTCCACAAAGTACCTATATTTTGAGTCTCCTTAACTGTAATCGGTTTTCTATTTTCATCTCATACTTTTTTGTTTTTTTTTTTTTCAATATTAAAACCCTCTCGCTAGAATACTTGGCATCATTCAATCTTATTCAAAATAGAAATTGTTCTATTTTTTATCGATACAAAAATATATAATCTGTTTCCTTTACACAAATTCTGAATACTCGTTATCTAAAGCGTATATATAAACATATTAATTGGCGGATCAGTTGCCATATTTTTTTCATATTTTTATAATTCTTATGAATTTAAAATTAATTTCTAATATAGATCATAAACTGCATCTCTTTATTTCTTATGAGCCTACTCTAGGTATGATCTCAAGCGGGGTCGATGACTATAAGAAATTTCAGGTTTCTAAGCTTATCAACAATAGTAAGTAGAAGAATGGACAAAAGAACGGATCAACTCGATACCTTATTATGATCAACATTATATACAAATATATGTAAATATTTGTGTGTATGTATATATCCATAAATATATAATATATAAATATATAATATATATAAATATATATATGTATTATAGAACCGCTAGCATGACCATGAGACGAACCAATTATACAGTTTCCTCCGATGTTAAACATTAAAATTAAATGCTAGAAAAAGATATTCTTTTCTCATGTATGTTATACCCTACGTATCCTTTATTATAACATAATAACAATAATAATAAATCACTCTTGCGTCATATTAGCTATAAGCTTGATTGCACTATCAGTTAAAAAACTATGCTGCTATCCTCCTATAATACAGAGAGAGAGAGAGAGAGAATCTTTTAAATAAAACCTATCATTTTAAATTTTCCGCACAATAGAACCATTGTTTCACGAACTGTTTTTCAGACGTTCTGTTAAAATAAAATATCGTTCACCTATTTCAGGCCAAAAAAAATTAAATTGTTAGGCAACACAATCCCCCTTCACTCTAACGCTTGAAACAATAGAACTCTCAAGAAGGCATGGGCTAATTATACTGCCTTTGCAAAAATAACATAAAAAAAAAAAAAGAAAGACAGTCGTCCGTTGTGGTTCGGGAGTGTTTTTGGCAATTTTTTTTTTTTTTTTGCTTATTCGGAAACCGAAATAAATGAAAACGTTTGTCCAATGTTATCACACAATGACCGATATCTATTTTGGATAGTTGAAAATGATACAAAATTCAAAATTACACCTTTGTTTTTTTGGAAAGACCCCATCTATTTAATTCTGTAGTTCTGATCAGATCCACAAGCTGATGAAAGAAAATTATATGCTAAAATCTCAAAAAGAGATTTTTCATACTAAAATTCAAGTGATAAATCAAAACGATAACATTTCATTTTAAATTATCTAATCACCCACGATGCTGCAAACATTTAAATAACTTTAATAGCTAATAATGTACGGTCCTTCAACTCGGCCAGATGTATGCGAAATCGCGTTTTCATACCATACATCATTAGCGATAGCAAGAAATTATATCCAATTTTATGCATTGATTTAGATTCAAAATTTGATCTAATGTTAATATTATCGATCCATCTATATAAATATATATCTAAGTAAGGCAACTACAGAACAAGAACAGTCCTTAAGACATAAACTAAAATCTCTACCGTTCTACTTTCTGATAGGAAACTTGACTTTCTATACACTCGCTTCAAGTATACCGAATTAATTATTAGTTTGGGGAAAAGGTAATCCATTATTTTCCAGTTCGAAATGTTAAATAAAGTCCTGAAGTTCTTATAAGATTGGATGGATTACCTTTTCCCCAATATTAATTAAATAATTCTTTAATGGTACAGTTTCACTTTGAGATCATTTCAAAACTTCCCGATTTAAGCTATAACAGTAAACGATATCACATTGAGTAAAAAAAAGATGATCGTATAACAAGATTGTCGATTTAACCGAGTGGATTGTATTCCAACTATTTCTTATTGTTAAAACACTGCCTTAATATTAGTTTGGGGAAAAGGTAATCCATCCAATCTTATAAGAACTTCAGGACTTTATTTAACATTTCGAATTGGAAAATAATGGATTACCTTTTCCCCAACCTAATATTATGTTTAGTTTACAAGTACATCTAGTAATTGCCCGAATGTTGTTATGTCACTGGATGTCTGAATGAAATAAACAGCATCCTTTGTACATGTATAACGATAGTTAAATGCTAACTTATGACGAGACGAGTTAAGTTATTTACATTTTATATCCATTGAGATAAGCTACGTTTAAAACGTTTAGTCTACATCAGTATATATTAAGAATAAAATAAAAAATTTTAATTTATTGCAAAACATGCATCGAATTAATAAAACAAAAAAATGTCTCTTTAGTATTTATAAAAATGACGTTAAAAGTCATTTGAGAATCATTTTTTCTAGTAATTTTTCAATTTTTTAGCTTAACTGATTAATTCTTTTTTTTTACACACATTTCGAATTAATTTTTAAAATCTTAAATTTTTAAAGAAAATAAAAAAAGATATTTTTCGGTTTTCTTTTATATGTATGCATGTATGTGTGTTTTTTCACTTAAAAAACCACTTTCCACCAAAACCTCTTTTCTCTAAAGTTAATTAGAAATCTTCACAAACAGAAATAAAAGCTTTTCCAATTGTTTATATTTTTTTCTTAACGGCATTACGCCCAAGAGAACCTTGCCATTAGAGAGTAACTTAACTCGAACACGTTCACTACTAGACTAAAGTTAAAAAACTCTCAAGTACTACACAAAACACAATCGATAAAATGAAAAAAAAATAAATAAATAAATAAAATAAAAAACAAAAACAACAATAATAATCAACTCCAACATCGTCATCACATTAAGTGAGCTAAATACAAAAAAAAAACGGAAAAAAAAAAAAAATAAATAAATAAATAAAATAAAAAACAAAAACAACAATAATAATCAACTCCAACATCGTCATCACATTAAGTGAGCTAAATACAAAAAAAAAACGGAAAAAAAAAAAAAATAAATAAATAAATAAAATAAAAAACAAAAACAACAATAATAATCAACTCCAACATCGTCATCACATTAAGTGAGCTAAATACAAAAAAAAAACGGAAAAAAAAAAAAAATAAATAAATAAATAAATAATAATAACATAAAATGAAATAAGAAAGGAAAAAAAATTTTAAACAGAAGATGAAACGAATGATCGCATTGTTTCGTGCTTGGTTAAATAAAACTAAACGTTTCGCGTTGTATTGTAATCGCATACGTAAGTCCGGTAAAGACGCACATCTCATTGAAACATTTTATTATGAATATGTAGTGCAATCATTATAGAATCCGCCAACCAACAGCCGGCAACCCACAAACCTAGGAGTATCATTAAAAAAATTTAAAAAAAATGTAATAATAATAAAAGTTACAGCAGCAATTGCAGAAGCACTTTAAAGATTTTTTCAAAGTTTTTATTTTTGTTTTTTTTCTTAGTTAAAATTTCAAATCGTTTGTTTTACATAGATCATGTAATAACATCTCAGTCAGTACCACCAACACAACAATCAAAACAATAAATGCCAAAAACACATGCATAAGTTAAGTTATCTAATCACATTTCATTTCGTTTCGTTAAACGCATACATAAGCAAACTAATGGTATTTGAAAAACTCGAAACTGAACAACTCTTGCTCTTATATATACACAAAACAAAAATTCTGATAAAACAGACATACTTAAGAATGTGCTACACGGTTACAATTTATTTTTTATTTCTTATTTTCGTTTTTCTTTTTTTTTTTTTTCTTTTAAGATAATCACTATTAGAGAATCAAGGTATACTTATACGATTTTCCCATTTTGATTACAAGACCGAAAATTAGGCATCGAAATATATATAACAAATTTCCCTATATATGATATGTTTTATATGATCTTTTCGTTTAATCTTTATTTTTTTTTTTTTTTTTTTCGTTTTTTTTTTCTTTTCTGAAATTATGAAACGGCATCTCTTCTGTGATTTCACCTTCTCAGAGGGTATTACTTAAGTATTGCATAATAAACGATAATGCAAAATTTGTGTTAATATTCGTAGTCTGCCAAAAGTTAAGATGTGCATACATTTACATGCATTCGATCTGATATATGATCTTGTAAAAAATTTTGATTTCCCATCTAAATTCCAAAATGTTCTGGTATCAATAAAATATTGAAAAGCTAGATAATATGAAAACAATGTTTGCGATATTATAGTCTACAGTATTAATAATGTGTGTATCATATTTATTGACATAATATTCTTTTTTAGGAAGAGAACATCCTTACAAGACCTTATAGTCCTTATGTAGTTGACTTGTAAGATAAAACCGAAAAGTTTATTTTTTTCAACCTTCGGTTTTTGTAAAACGTAAAAATATGTCATAAAATCGTAGAATATATCAAATTGTTATTAAAAAAAACGAATTTCAATCAGAGAAGGTCTTAAGGAAAGTTCCTATAACTCTAAATTCTTTCAACCGTCAATTTTCCTTTTAATTACGAATTTTTGCAGTTAATAGAAATTGAAGAATTTTTGGCTAAAAATCTATATTTAATATAAATAAAGAATATTTTTATTAATAATCTGAAATTCTATAATGAAAATCCATCTAAAAAACTAAAACTGACTAAGACCAAGCCATACTTATGTATAAAACTAACAAAAAAAAAAAAAAAAAAAAAAAAAAAAAAAAAAAAAAAACTGAAAAATTTACGTGTGGTCAACTGTGGTCAAGGTTCGTCTCAATACATAATATATCTTATAATCTTCCCCACATTATTAAAACATATGAGTTTAAGTGAACCCTTTTTGAGAAATTTGGTTTTAGAAAATTAATTTGAATTTTCATATAAGAAAACGATATTAATCTTAAAGCAATTCTTGAATACCTATCACCTGAGACAAATAAATGCTATAGTGTTCGATAAAAAAAAAGTTTACTGCACTTTACGATAAAATTGTAATATCATATTTGTGATATATACATGTACGATATAGTAATACGTGAATTATTATTTAGGTAACGAACAGCGTTGTTTACTTTATTTAGGAGAACATCATAGTAATGATCCAATGATCATACCGATCGACAAATGAACACTTCATTTTCCCAGAAATAATAAGTTATTAGCTTTTGGTTAAAAATTTTGCTCCTCTTCGATATCAGGTTAACTCGTAAACTAATCGGTTGAATGCTGATATGAATTTTTCAAAACCATCTTACAATTTGATTGGGTTTGTACCTTGATTATCTATCAAGGAGTGTTCGCAATTTTATGAAATATCTTAGAATGGACTCTTTAGAGGAGACTTGCATTTAAATTAACTACTTTGCCATAAGTGCACCCTCTAGATCAAACTTAGTATGAGACGGTACTTGTATATTGGAAACTTATTTTGAAGTGAAATACCAGATCGATGCCATTATGTCATAACAGTTTCTTAAGGTCTAACTTCAGCATCAACTACAATCTAGATTGAATGTTTTCATCCAAATAAATCTCAAATAATGTTAACCTGTTGTGCGCCATGAATGCCGTTACATTTGATAAACTTCCGTATTTCTTTTCTCAGAATACAGGAAAATTGATTTCAAGCGTATTTCTTTTCTCTGTTTCTTAAGTATCTGAATATATGATTACCGTTCACCTGGAAATTCTGTGTAGCACAATATTTGATTTAAAGTTAATTATTCTCGCCAATAACTGTTCGATTAGCACATACGGTACAATATGTTGGGCACCCCGTGACACTTCATTATTAAAAATTTTATGTTCAAAGATTTTATCTCAAATTCTTTTTATAGAGAAATAGTAGCTTCCTGATAAGATCGAGTAGAAAGATAGAAATATATCGAGTCGAATTTTCTTGATTTCCTCTTTAAGCCTAAAAGATATGAAACACTGAATTATTTTTAGAAGGATTTTTAGCAATCTAACAAAATTTCAACTTGCTTTCTTGGCTTCCAGATCATTAAATTATAAGATCACGTTATTTGCCGGCTGTGTATTTGTGTTTATGTTTGGTGGGCTAAGTTCTAACTTCTTTCCAGTTATTAAGTCATAAAAGGGAGCTTTAGTTCAATTAGACTAACGTATCGCGTGCGTAATTTTACCATAAAAGCATTAATGTTCATGTTCTAATCGGTGATGGACCGGACCTACAAAGACATTATTTTTTTGTTGTTAATTAATTCAGTCTTGAGAAGTTCGATCAAGATTGGTAATAAAATTTTGTAGAAAATTATCAAACAGTGCTTTTTATTAATTATGGGCGCGCCAATTAAATGCTCAGGACTATTTCTGAATCGACTTTTTATACTTCGCATTCTGTAAAATTCCCTTTTTTTTACCCACCACCGAAGGTGAAGGATATAATTCATTTTGTCATTTGGTTTGTAATTACCAAAAGCAAACTTCGGGGACCCGACAAAGTATATATATTCTTGATCAGTATCAAATTTAGAATCGATTTAAGCATGTCCGTCTGTCCGTCTGCGTAATATCTGTGGTATACGTTCTCTTGGCCGGAAAAAATGAAGATACCGACTTCAAATTTGACAGAAACATTGGAAGCCACGCCCTCTTATTACAAATTAGTTTTCCCCCTTTTTTAAAAGAAGGGTGGGGTATATAAAAGATTCGGCACATCCGAATATAACTTTCTTACTTCTTTTAGTCTTTCCGGTAATTATGAATACGTTTGTAAACGCGAAACGTTTATATTAAAATCTTGCCTGCACACCACATTTCAGCTTTTTATATCAAATTTTGTATTTTGAGAGTTGTAACAAAATCCATTTTTTGAGGGATAGACGGACAGACGTATAAGGTTGAATCAAATTAGAATTCCATACTATACTGAATTTCACACTTTTTATGAATTCTCCATTACGTGCTCAAACTAACAGAATAATTATATTTATTTCGATGTTAAATATAAAACTTGAAAGATTTAAATTCACTGTCAAAGCGAATTCTATCGTTATTCTTTTACTGCTTAATTGGCTGTAACGCAGAAAATATTTGAACAGCTAAGTTGATTTTTAGTATCAGTTGGGCAGCTAAAGTCTGTTAAATTCTGTTTGATTCTCGTATCGTGTTAATTCAAATCAAAGACATTTCCTCGCTCAAACGTTTTCAACTCAGTTATTTAACTATATTGATATTTTTTTTTTTTTTTTTGTTTAATTTTATTCTCTTGCCATTATTCTCTTGCCATTATATAGATAAGCGTAGATATCTAGAGTGTAATCGTAAACAATGCCTCCAAACAATGCTTCGCTTATATTTCTTCACCATGAAGTAAGTTAGGATCGCGTTGTCTAATTTATTAACCAGAGTTTCTTGTTATTTTAACAGAAGAATTTATTGTTTAGTCATACAATGAGTGAGAAATAACTGCATTTGATGTGCATCTCTTGATTGACTTCATTCTCCGAATAAAATTGAATGTTTTATTTCTTATATATTAAAATAGTTATCTTGGTTATCGAGAATAATCAACTGTCGAACAATTCTAGCCGAAGATGACTTACTGACTTTTACAATATGAACGATATTTACCTTTAAGAAAACTAGAAAAAAATATACGCACAGCATGATATCACATCATTCAAATAAAGTGCAAGAAACCCATTACTTTTCAGAGGGTAATATATCATAGTGAATCTCTGATCGTTAATCTCCAGTACCGCATATTTAAAATAATATATTGAACTGCTATTTGATACTTACAACACTTCATAATCAAAAATGGGGACATAAGCAACTAGCATTCAATTAATGTTGGATTCTTTACGAGCATTTAAAGCTAAGCGAATTGGGTTTAGATAAATACTTTTTTCAACATTTTTATGAAAAATTATTTCATTACTTCATCAGATTTCACTTTATATAATTGATTCTATTGCGAATTCTTTTACTAACAGTTATCATTATATTGAAGATCTATACTCCGTATTATTCGAAAGATTTTTGAACGAATTGTTATTCCTTTTCGTTCCTTTTTTTTATTAATCTTATCGAACAACATATATGTATATTTTTGTTTTTTTTTTTTTTTTTTTTTTTGTAATTATTAGAAGCATAACAAGACAGAGAGATTGTATTCAAATATTGCATTAAACCAGCTTTCATTCAAAANTTTCATTCAAAAAAAAAAAAAAAAAAAAAAAAAAAATCACACCATTCGTCTATTAGTGAGTTAAGTCCTAAAACTAGCTAAAGCAATTTGCAAATTCGGTCAAGTGAAAGCCATTCACTACAGATGATTTTCATTAATATCATTATCATCATTATCATCATCATCATTATCAACGTCGTTATCATCATCATCACTATCCGTTTCTATCATGTAATTACAAATGCATGCCACGCGTAAATTGTTAAGATTTTAAAATTAAACAAAGAAAGAAAAAAAAACAGAAACAAAACAAAATTGCATTTCATCACAGACTGACTACCAGTGAAAAAAGCTTAAGATTACAGAGTAAACAGTTTTATGAAAAGCAAAACAACGCAACAAAATAACACCAACTTTATCAAAAAGTAGGTTAACAACACTCGATCAAAATTGATCAGCCTATAAAATCAAACCAGTGCCGCGTTGACGGCAAGCATGCAAAATTATTCAAATTATTTATCAACTTTCGGTATTTCCGTTAGTAACTTGCGTGGCCGTCGTCAATTAAATATATATATTCAAATAAAAAAAACAAGTATGAAAATTATGTTCGTCTGTGACCGACTCTTTTTATACCCATCACCATCTTC
The DNA here is from genome assembly GCA_000671755.1 of Glossina brevipalpis. Lineage (NCBI taxonomy): Eukaryota > Metazoa > Arthropoda > Insecta > Diptera > Glossinidae > Glossina > Glossina brevipalpis. The sequence goes on along the minus strand of KK351049.1, from coordinate 394,225 downwards.
ATGTAACTTCCAACATTTTTATCAAATTTTAACTCGTTATCCTTACTTTTGCGATCAGGGGAATGTTTATCATAGATATCACACACACCGACATTTAAATAAGCGAACTAACGTACAAACATCTAAATAAACAGACAACAAGACGAATAGACGAAAAGACATACATTCATAAATCGATTGTAAATTTAATGCTGCGATCAAGTATATATATATATATTATTGCTGTTCTGAAGCTTCCTTCTGAATATTGCAAACAAAATGACTGGTTGACTATACCTCTTTCTTCGGTGGTAAGTATAATAAGTAAAAAAGCGTCTTTCGCTTTATGACCAATATTGAGAACCTACCATCACCATCTCACCTTATTAATTAGAAGTCTGATTAGCAGGATTGTCGCCTGGTTCGCAAATGAATTATTCAAATCTCACTTACCAGTTATTCTTATGACATTCAGAACTGTAAAGAAAAAAGAAAAAATTGAAGCACGGACAGAATAAGTGTTAAGTATTAAAAAATTTTCGAAAGATTACGGGGGTTTTTAGAAAAGATAAGAGAGAAAATTTAAATGCTCGCTTCCTTCGATGATGGATGCAATAATTGTATTTAACTTGAACCTAACTTGAGCCTTGATGCCCGGCACATTTATTGTGTTATGTTCTCTAACTACGCAAATAATAAGTGGGCTGAAAAGCTCGTAGGCTGACACATTGATGGCGCTACTAGTATTAAATTCATATAATTTTTAGTTAGCCCTAACCTTCAAAAGACACGTGTATAAATTTGACAGCTGTTGCACTATTAGTATGTGAGTTATAGCGTTTTTAGTGAAGCAACTTTTGTTAGTTTGAAAAAATAGATAAAAAGAAATTTCGTGTGTTAATAAAGCATTGCTTTTTGGCGAAAAAAAATACTACTGAAGCCAAATCTTGGCTTGATAAACATTATTCGAAATTTGCACCAGGAAAATCAACCGTAGAGAAGTGATCTGCTAAATCTAAACGAAGCAAAATGAGCACCGAGGACGATGTACGCAGTGGACGCTCCAAAGAGGCTGTTACCGACGAAAAGATCAAAAAAGTCCACAAAGAAATTTCGGATAACCGTAAAGTGAAGTTGATTGGGATAGCTGAGACACTAAAGATATCAAAGGTACGTGTTGGACATATCGTGAATGAATATTTGGATATGCGAAAACTCTATTCACAGTGGATGCGGCGCGAGCTCACAATCGACCAAAAACAATATGATGATTCTAAGCAGTGTTTGGATCGTAACAAACCAGAATTTTTGCGTCGATGTATGACAATGGATGATCATTTCAGCTGCATCATTTCATACCGGAGTCCAATCGACAGTCAGCCGAGTCGACTGCAAGCCTATTTTGAGGCTAAAGACAAATGGTGCTATAAAAATGGTATCGAAAAATTAAATGACCACTCTAATCGTTGCTTCGCCCTCAAAGGCAACTATATTGAATAATAAAATCAAATTCTATCAAAATAAAAGATTTTTCTATGTTAGCCTACGAACTTTTCAGCCAACCTGGTAATCGATAAACTTAAAGAGGAGATCTTTAACATTTAAAATCGTTATTAATTAAGAAAAAATGATAAATCATATTAACGAAATATTCATCTCAACAATAGTAAAATGAAATCAGAAAAATTTTGAAATTCAAAGCAAAGTTTTGATCTCAACAAAAAAACAAACAAACAATTGGCCGAAGGAACAGAGAAATTCCACAATTCAGGCAAAGAACTCAACAGTTCTGTGTGCATTGCATGTGATTAGAACGGCGTGCAATGAATCCATTATCAGTCAGACTTAATATGTTTAATATGAAATGATTAGAAAAACTATTTGAACGCAAACAAAACAAAAAAAAAAAAAAAACAAATACACGACACATAAAGTATTTCTTTTTTCTGGATTTTCATCTCAAAACACGTTGAGAGATCGGTTATTCACTCTATTACAAATTGATTGTAGTTTAAAAAGGTTTTAAACCAAATGATTTTGACACCAACATCCACTTGTATAAATGACTCACTGTTTATGGTATTTATTATGTGGTTTATTTATTTAGTTTTTTTCATGTGTGTGTGTGAATTTCTTTTTTTTTTTTGTTTTTTCTACCATTGACTAAACTCTAAAAACTCTAAAATTACGATCGTTTTGAATGTCAATGACGACGATAGCAGTTGTATTGTTGATGATCATTTTATTTTTTTTTTATCATCTACGGAATTTTTCGTTTTTCTTTTTATTAATACAAAAACTGGTTCTTTCCTATCCTCGCTTAAGCAGGAAATGAACATGTTTGCATTTTCACTTACCCGTATGAACGGCTTCAGGAAAACTCAAATGATTCTTAAAATGGTAATAGTGAGTAAATTTTGTAGTTTTACCACAAACATCGTATAGATTTACGAGATGATGACAATTTCTCTTTCATTGTACGCTATATAGCAGTATCTTCATTTTAATACACGAGCCATCGAAGTATAACATATTAAGTATATTAGTTTTATTAAGCCATTTGAAATAAACAAAAGTACGCAACGCAACGCACAACGCAGCGCAACGCAACACAGCGCAACGCAACGCAACGCAACGCACAATGCAACGTAACGTTTGGCCTTCTTGCGTTGCGGTGCGTTACGTTACGTTGCGTTGCATGTGCATATATTTGGCCAGCGTAGGAGACTTACGTTCATTTATGATTTTAATACTTGCGAAGGGAGAAATTGTAAAAAGAAGAATTGGTTGTTAATACGTATTAATTGTGACTACCACAAATCGATGTGGAATGAGACTATTAACAACTGCTATGATTTTTTTTTAAATTTATAATTCATCTAGACCAACGAAATCAATTTTGGCATTAAAAAAAAACTTCAATTCGTAATTTAGAAAATGTACCAGATATTACCATAATTGCTTATTAAAGCTTTATCAATAGTCCAAGTAAAATTGCTCCCAGGCCATATATCCAACTTAACACTTATAAAAAAAAACCCCAATAGATGTTTGTTACATCTCGCTGGGTGGCTAACTTTCGACCTAAATCTTTGCGGTCTTTGTTTTTTTTCTTTTTATTTTTTTACTTCATTTCATATCACCTGATAAGACCGTTTAACAAGTTTCTTTATTGGTAGAAATTTGTATTTTTATTTATTTTTTTTATATTTTCTATTGCCATCGGTGCTGTCAGAGAAATGAAAATTGCTTTCAAAACTAAGTATCATTACTGTCATAGTTATAGTTCTCTTTACATGATGGGATTTATTAAAGATACTAACTATACTTTAGTTTCATAACAATTTTAGCTATTTATGTTAGCAGGACAGAAAAGTAAAAAGATGTGAGTATTAATTTTATTCAATATTTGCATTACTTTCTGACAATAACCACAAAGTTGTGAGTTGATTTTAAAATTTTTATTAACATAAAATTTAGAAAATTGAGAATTCCTCCCTTGCTATCTAACCATTACTTTAATATTATTACTGTTGTTGACGCAAACATATCTCGTTGCTGTAACAACCAAAGCCGAAAACAAACTTTTCACATCAGACTCAAACGAAAGTGAAAAAAAGTCTTTATTTTTCCTTATTTTTTTTTAAGTTTTGGTAGAAAACGAACAATTGATTATGTCTGGATCTAAGAATTGGTTACAGGTCATCACCAGTGAGGAACAACCGAAACTAAACACTTTACCGTCATGTGTAACTTTAAGTGATATAAAAAGCGATGGCTATGTCCGACTGATAGCAGCTGATATAATGGTGGATGATAAAGAGGAATATTCTGCTAAGTTAAAAGTATTTCGCGGCATAGATTTGGAATCAGAGCATGAGTTGAGAGGAATACCGGCAGCAATTGAAAGTTTATATATCGATGAAATCGAATCAAAAACACCGAGTAAGACCGAGAAATTTGATACCTTCAAAAGTTAAAGATAAATTTATTTTCTTAACTCAGTTCTAGCAGTCGCCATAGCAGAGTCAATACTATTTTATCGACACATGAAGCCGTACTTTAAATATACGTTACCTGAACTGGAAATATTAGATGAAGAACGTGAAATATGGCGCAAATTGAATATAGTGCGGCAAAAGGATCAAGACAGTTTGGTGGAAGCCTTAAAAGTTTACGAACGTCCGAAGTTGTGTAGAAAATCTCAACGCTTATTACAACTTTCACCGGAAGAAAGAAATGTAAGTCAATTGAAGAATATTTGTATTTCTTCAAAAAAAAGTTTGTTTAAAAAAAATATTACAGGATTTCATACGTAAACAAGGCGATGGACCTTTTAATCGTTACGCTAACATTGTAGCTTTAAAATGTTTAGCTCGCGTCTCGAGTGGCCATAGCCAACAGCCGTCGCATTTAGTAATTGCCACAGATAATGGAGAAGTTTTAATCGTAGAACCTCAAAGTTTTGGTATACTTTACAAAGCCATAGCTTGTCCAGACACATCGCCTAGTATACTAGCTGCACATGGCACCTTTGAGACTGATTTCTGTATTATTATTGCTACACGTTATGGCTCAGTGTATTTGCTACGTAAAGCATGCTCCGAAGCCCAAGAAATATTTAAATTATCTCAACCAATGACAGGTTTGGTACTTTTACCTATCGACCAAACGATAGTAGTGTCCGCTATGGATAAACGTTTACTATGTTATTCTAAAAAGGGGAAACAACTGTACTTGATATCCTTGATAAAACAACCGATTTGTCTAAACTCAATTAATTTACAACATTTAGGTTTAACATTAATATGTGTGGCCATGGAAGGTGGTTTAGTTCAGTTTTATATGCAAAAATATTTAGTGGATGAATTTGAAATTAATGGCACTGTTAGCTCCATGTTATTCGGTCGTATGGGTTGGGAAGAGCATGTACTCTGCTTAACTACTATTGAAGGTGATTTAGTAGTGAAAATATTAAAACGTATCGCCAATTTTGAACCTCATCGAGATTTATCTAATCGTAACCTATTGGGAATTGACGATGATATGGTTAATGCTTCGGTTTTAGAAAAACCTAAAAAAAGTTCAATATTTGTAGAACAAATAGCTCGTGAGAAGAAAAATGCCAAAATTACTTATGGTAGTTTTCAAGTAGAATTATGGCGACTGCGTCATACAGCTGCACGAGCCACCGTTGATGCTTTAAATTCTTCTGAGCGTACAATATCCAATGACATCACTCATGCCCCAGTCAAACTGTCAGCAGAGGTATGCGGCCTAGGTCCTGTATTTAGGGTGTACTTAACTATACAAAACCTATCTACATATAAGATGGCTTCGAATTTAACTGTCCTCATCCATGCCGATCGTCGTCATTATACAACTGTAAAATCACTAGCAAAGGTATATGCATAATATATCTGTAAAAATAATAATTCTAATAAATTTGATTTGATCATTTCAGTTACCTAGCATTTTACCGGGTATACCTTTAAAAATCGATTTTGAGGTCGTTGCCGTAATAAATCCGAATGATAAATTACCACCGCACACCTTAACACCGGACATCTCATATATACGCATTATGCTAATTAAAGCTCAGCAAACAAAACCATTAATAGCTGCCCTCATTGTCATGCCTTCAACTATATAAAGGCTAATGAAACCATAACAATTGTAAAGGGTAAAAGAACTTAAATTAGTGAAGAAAATTACGTTTTTTTAAAAAAAAAAATCGTTTGATTGCTCAGTTTGCATTTCTTCAATGCAATGCGATCAACTCTATATGTATTTATCTATTTACATGTAATATATATAGTGTTAAGTGTTAAGTAAAATTGCTTTTTCGTTTATGCTTGTTTTCCTCAGGTAAGAATCGTGTCACTGAATGATAAATAGCGCATAGATTTTATTTACAATTTTAAAAGAGCTATTCATAAAAGTATTATTTACAGGAACTTATCTTTGATGTTAATGCTCGTTTGTGATCTCTCCCTTCACGATATCCTGGTTTCAGTATATCTTTCTTAAGCAAATCATTTTGCTTGGAAATTTTTATTTATTTTTTCATTACATCCGAAAGTATATTAGAAAATTTTCTTTTCCATCAATTTCGGTAGTTTTCATGCAACATTATTTTACCACGAATGGGATTTTCGTAACTATAGTTCAGTTCGAGCTAATGACTAATGGTGATTTTCTCCCCCTTCCTCTCTTATCTTGCTTACAAGCTGAAAACTAAAGACTTCCTTTCTATCGTTTTTCCCTGTATTCATTTTCTAATTAAATTCTCAATGACAGTTCACAAAAACAATTTTCAACGCACTTTAACAATATGTAGCAAAAAATGTGAGTATTTAGCAATCATTATAACTAATGCAAAACGTACGAAGAAATTGGGAATATTGTTAATAGATATTTTATTTTTGGTTAATAAATGTGTTAACATTTCTTTACGTTTTAAACAATACGATTTATGTCTTCCGTTCGTACAATTTGCTCAATTTTATTTCTCTCAACAACTTGATCCAAATCAAATTGTTTTCTCTTAAATAAGAACAGACGTTTCTAAAATTTGATAGGAACGACCCACTTTGAAAAGTGAAGCGGAGCTTTAATGCAAAGTATAATTCATTTCACTAATAAGCATAACTGAGAAAAAACTAGAATATTGTGAAAATAAATTATTAATTAATTCTTGTTAATAAATTTAGTAAAACGATATTTAAACTATAAAACTGAGATTTTTTAAAATTAAATTAATTAATAATTTAAATAAAGGAAAATAATGTATTTAATCAATTCATTTAATTATATTTATTTGCAATAAAAAAAAAGTACTTTATTATTTAGAGTTTCACCTATACGGAACATACGGAATTTTACAACATTGCATGTTAGATGATTATGAATGGGAACAACTACTACTATTCTATGGCTTACACGCGAAATTTTGCAAGATACCGCAATTAGAAGCGCATTTTTGAAAGCATACTTTGAGGAGGCATCAAAATAAGAAAATACAAAACTTAAGAAATGGCTTTTCCAAGCTAAAAAGTAATTAAAAATTATATATTAGTTTGGGGAAAAAGAAATCCATCCAATCTTATATGAACTTCAGGACTTTATTTAACATTTCGAATTGGAAAATAATGGATTTCTTTTTCGCCAAACTAGTATATTTTTAAAGTATATTAGAAATCAAAATTTTAATTTAAGCTACAATGGTTCATATAATTTATGAATAAAAGATATGTAGGATTTTATTGTCTTTTTTCTAACAACTTTTTAAAGGTGAAGAAATTAGCAAATTGCATAGGATATGCAAGCTAAACTGAACTGAAAACATTTATTGCAAACAATTTTACATAAATTAAATAAAGTTATTATTTACGGTGGAAATATCTACATACAAACAAACGCATTCATGTCCAAAGCATTAATCAAAATACGGCGAGCTTGATTGACTTATTGAAGAAGTGTTTATTAACACACATGTGTTTATTAAGCATAAATAAAAATTTTCTAACGTACTTGTTTCGTTTCTATTCATTCCTTTTTTCTTATTTGATAACAATAGAAGCGGACAAAAGTAAAATAAAAATTATTTTCTAAACTAAACGTGAAAATATTTTTTTTTGTACAAATTTGAAGGTTTTAAAAAGCAACGAAATGAAATCTCTTTTGCTAGACATTACAATCCATTGTTGAAGTTGCAATCAAAAGCTTTTACAAAAACAATTTTATATGTGCTTGAATTTTTGACATATCGTTAAAGCTTTAAAAACGCTCGTAAAGATTGAAACGATCTCATGACTGAACATTCAAAATAATTTCGTTATATTCATCGTCAAGTGTAGGCAAACCCAACAGAATAAATTTTATTGTTTAAACACTAACAAGTAAGTGCGAATATATCGGTTTATTTGTGATCATTGATGAAATATTTACAAAATTTTTTGTTTTTTAATTATTAATCAAAAAGTGTTTTAAGTAGTCAATCGAAAAAAAAACACCTAAACACAAAAATTTCTTAATAGAAATTTTTAAAATTTCGTTCTTAAAGTTAAAAAATTTAATTTAATTATTAAATATCAAAATTATTTAAGATAAAACGCAAGTAAGAAAACTGTATTAGAATAAATTTCAAAACATACAGATCACATTTCGCGAAGTGCTTTATTAATACGTTTAGTATTAGCCGGTTCATTTGCATTATTTTTGAACTAAATTTTCGAATACGTTCGAGAAACATCTTAAGCAAAAACCATAAGTTATAACATTAAAAAAAATTATTTAAAATTATTAGTACGTTTGGCTTTCTTGCAACCGTAGGCGTATGTGAACGGACTATTTCTATGTCAAGTTTTAAATTTCGTGAAGGGAAACATAAAAGCACAGACCGTCGGAAGTAATGACTAATAAACAAATTAACATATCTATAAACTATTGTTCATATTTCTCATTGTTGTAAACGATACAAGAAAACTTCGATAATGGCTATAATAAAGTAATAGATCATTCGTCTTTCTTTTTTCTTTTTTTTTTAACAATAATCGATGAGACCGTAACTTTTGTGTTTCTCCAACAATATATAATATAATAACAAATAAAAAACTATTACAAATTGATAAAGAGATTAAAGTTTATAGTACACTAAATAAGTAAGAGTTTAGCTATTCTTAGTTTAATTTGAATCCGAATTTTGTGATCAAACCACAAATCAGCTATTAAGAAGAAGTTTAAGGGGATTGTTTTATGTTTTTTTGAGATCTTAGGTACTTTCAGAGGTTCAAATTTAGATGAATATAGCGTTCTTACTGCGTTTTTAAAGTAAACTCCTTTTACGTCATGCAAAAACTTTTATTGTACACATTTTATATTTTGTATTGAACGCATTTCCGTTTTAAGGTTTCTATCGTTTCCACGTAGATGGTTACAGTTGGGTTACTTTCCATGTCTTTCATCAATACAGCACTGAAAGAAAAATGAATATAATGAAACGTTTCGGCGAAAGCTAAGAACAATTTTTACCTGCAAATGAATAGAAAACTTTTGCTTAGCCATGATTTCAAATTAGTGTAGTTGTGATAGGATTACAAGATTATTTTGGTCAGTATCAATACCTTCAGTATCAACACCTTCATTGCAAAATTGCAAAAAACTCTCCCAAAAACTAGATTCTTCAAGGAATAATACTTTATATTGTAAAGAACACACGTAAAGGCACATGTCTAAAATAATCCCGCGTACAGTTTAAATACGTGGTGTTCGTATTATTTCAATAAATTCTTATTTAAATTTTCGTGAGAAATCGTGAGAACGATTAAACAGGCACGAGCACGATATAGACTACATATTTATTCATTTTCTAGTACGGTCGACTTGTCAGTTACTCATGTAAACATTAAAATTAATTTAAATCGTATTTTGGTATTATTTTAAAATGTTTCACGTTAACGACTAATCCAGGGTCTAAAAACTTTGAACTTTGCTCGGTAAGAATTCAAATTGCTTTTGGAAATTTTAATTAGACTCTATTAAAATTAATGTATCTACAATTTAAGATCTTATCAAAATCTGGTCTTATATTTCCTATAAACAATCAAAAAAAAATCTCTTACTTTATAAAAAAAAAAAAAAAGAGTTTTAATGGCTTCTTAAGGAATATATGATAATCTTTTTTTTACACAAAAGCAAAAAAAAAAAATATTTTTAAATTTTACATAATTTTTTTCGTCAGTGTCCCACAATATATTTATTACACATGTTTGTCTTTACCACAAAACATTACCAAATAATGTCTGCTAATAATTTCATACTCACATATATAAGTATATAATATGCATGATTTCTTTCAAAACTTAATTGATATCTAAGCTTTATGGCTTTACTTGTAGAGAAAGTCTGAAAACATATTGGCCAACCATATAATTACAAGAAACCGCTTTAAGAGTTGCGAACGTTAGTAAATATTTTGTTTTTTATTTGGGGTTTTGGCAGAGCAACAATAAAAAACAACAAATTTTTTTTTCTCTTTACAGTTTTAATTAGTTTTTTTCTTTTTTTTTTTAAAGCTTTTAGTTATTAATTTTAAAGTTGTTATCATACCTTAGATCATGTGTATTAAAATCATAAAAGCTGATAAAGCCAAATAAAAAAAAGGCTTTTACTAACTAATTTACTTTCTGTCCTTTCTCTATTTTAGTTAAACCTGATAATTAAATATGTCTTTGGATGAGGTAAGTAATAGTCTTGAACTACTTTTATAATCATTACCCCAAAATTACTTATAAATACAACAATGATGCTTTCTTTTTGATGCCACAAAAGTTTTCAATAAAAAAAAATTACAATTTTAATACTCTATTTTATTGGGAGGGCGTGGTCGATTTTTATCATTTTTGTACACGCACTACAAGATAGCTAACACAGTATAGATGGAAATTTTTATAGATCTATCCGCTATAGATTATGAATAATGAATACGTATATATACTTTACGGGGTCTCTGAAGCTTCCTTATGAATCTTGCAACCAAAGTCGGGAAAATGAATATATTTTCATTCTTCGGTGGTCGAAATACTAGACGAATATCAAAATATAACCTTAAAAAAAACTCCAACCGGTATCGTGAAGAAACTCATTAGTGACTTGAATTGGTGGATGTTCAAAATTTTTCTAACGTGAATATAATTTGTGCTGTTATTTTTCATGAAAAATATTCGATCTTTTTTTTAGCAATTCAATGCTGCCGCTGAACGCGTTAAGACGATGACAAAACGACCTACCGATGAAGAATTTTTGGAATTATATGCTCTATTTAAACAAGCTACTGTGGGTGATAATAACACAAACAAGCCGGGACTATTCGATTTGAAAGCCAAAGCCAAATGGGAATGGTGGAACAAACAAAAGGGTAAATCGGAAGATCAGGCGAAAAAGGAGTATATTGACTTCGTCCAGAGGTTGATGTCAAAGTATGCCTAAATGAAAAAACAGAATATGCTCAAAAGACTGAAAATCACAAATTCAGTTAATTGATATTAAATACTTTTACGTTCCCTTTTTACATTTCTTACAATCATTCTAAAAACTCAGTTAGATGTTTATCTTAATGCATTCTGTTTCTTTTCTGATTATGAATTGATTTTTTGTTTTTGTTTTAAATAAACTATAATCGTTTTCACACTAATATGAAATTGTCGTTTGAAATATTTAAAAATATATAATTAATGCAGAAACAAATATTTGCTATTTATTCGGCAAATAAAGTTAAGCGAATTCATGGCATTAATTAAGATTTCCATTGACTTTTGAATGTTTATATATGCAAGGTTAGACGACAAGGAGAATGCGTTTAAATATTTATGAAGAAATTATATTTTATAAACACTGATCAAAAAGTACTGGGAATTAAAAAATTAAAAAAGATCTCAGTATACTAAAGGTTAAACTTCCATCTCACGTTAATAGAAAATTTATTAAGAGATCTCAGCTTAACTACAAAACTGTAATATGTTTATAAACACTGTTAACAAAATTTTATTTCTTTACGTATCTTATAGGTTTCGTTTAAAAGTTGATGTGGATTCCGGAAGCATGTTGGCCACCTTCAATATCGTGCTCATACAACCAAGTCTCATCAATCGTTATGATCGCGGTTTTCCAAACAATCTCTTTCGTATCTTCTTTTCGACAATCTTTTCGCCACGTGCTGCGTAGCATTTCTCGTATGAAATGTTAACTAAAATACGCTAAATTGAAACATAAATTATGTTAAAGTTGTTAACAGACTTTCTAATACTCACGCTGTAACTTGCGAACTAGAAAGCAAGTTCATGAATTACGCAAAGTAGACTATTTAATTAGCTAATCCCTTTTAATTAGAAGGTTTAGATCAACCAAGAAAAACATTTTAATATATAAACTGTTCTACCAGACAATATATTGAGTGATATGTTATGTCTTCGTGGTGTTTTGCCATTAGATGATGTTCAAGTTTATATATCTGTCAACACTCGCCGGATTGTCTAAAGGGACAAGTGCTTAAAAGACGACATTTCAGCTTACAATTTCCGTCAAGACAGTTTCCTAATCCTTTGCTTTTGTAAAAAGTTGTGTTGATTTGAAAATGGGTGAAATATCTAAAGAAATATGCTATATGATACTTTTTTACTATAAAAAAGATAAGGCGCTGCAAAAATTGTTGAAAAATTCGTGAACAATGAACCTAAAGTGATTTGCTCGATTGCGTTCTAGAAATTCGGATGTCAAAGCTACGCCTCGAACTGGTCGGCCAGTCAATGGAGAAGCAAGACCTACACGCAAGCTGTCAGAAAACAGCGGAGACACTAAACATCAACCATAGTTCAGTTTCAAATCATTTGAAAAGAGCAGACTATAAAAAGAAACTCAGACGGAGACATAACATATCATCCAATACATAATATTTGGCTTTGATTGTTCAAAAGTTTAACTATAACAGTAATACCCAAAATAATGTAATTCCAAATATATTGTTTTAAAATTCTTTTCCATTAAAAATCCAAATTCATATCGAATTTCAAAAAATTTAAGTTGTAACGTTTCAGCAATGCTGCACTGAATATGTTGCAACATGTATTTATAAGGGAATGCTTTTATCATTTGCAATCATCCTACCGGCAATTTTGAAGCTTTGAACGGATAGGTCTTATTACTTGATACGTAGAAATTCTTTATTAGAATTTAGCAAACGTAGATGAATGCGTTCAACGCTTATAACATTACAACATTCCATACCAGCATGAAGCTGCTTGTTTCTTTGTCTCTCTAGGATGAAATAAATAATATAAGGATTTAGTAAATTTATAAAGTAAATTCAACAAAGTGACGTAACAAGGATTTTAAAAAAGTACTCTCTCTCTTCCTCTCTCTCTTTGCTTACATTGACTTGCTTGTTGAAACTAAATTTAAATTGATAAATTAATATATAATCTAGCGTTTGTTGATCCAGTTTTGCGATTCTCATTTAAATGACTTCATTAAACTCGTAACGAATTCCTGCCACTAATGATTAGTAATTGTAAGATCATTAAAATGTTTCCACATGCAAGCATGTAAAGAATTAGCAGAAAATGCAAAGATTAATTTCGCATTCGTCAGACAATGTTTAACTAATGTCAACTTATTGCCTTCTATTTTAGTTTGCTCATAACCAAAAAGGTTTTTTTATGCCAAGACAAGACATAAAACGTTCCCAAAAAACAAAAAGAATTTTAAACGATTTGGACTCTAATATTATTTAAAACACTCGATTTACACTGTATATCATAACGATTACACTTCATATATCATCGTAAACGAACCCTTATAGATAATTGCAAGCGCGGTTTAATATACGTCGCTATGTGTTAAAAATTGCATGTATACCCACGCTTATATTCTTACTCATACTCATTTTGAACTCTCCTCTCTTTTAGTTTCGCACTAATACGTGAGCAAGCAAAATATTAAATGGAGTGAAAATCGTAAAATTTCTGTAATGTAAAATTTTGCTAACAGAATTTTCATTTATGGCACTCATCTTAAGTTTGAAATATATTTTGCTGGTAAAGTAACATATACGATACAGAAGTTAGATTTACCGCTAAACAAAATTCAAACTAATAATATGCAACAAGATTTAATGGTGCCATAGTTTTAAAGGGAGATAAAACATAGAAAAAATAAAATAAAAAACTATAGCGTTCGTACCAGAGCATATAACACATGTATAACATTTATTTCGCTCACATATTTTTTAATCGGTAGGTAACATCACAAAACAGACCAAAAAGAAAGCCTAGCGTTGACAATTTTCTTTGGTATGGAAGCAAAAATAATAAATAATAAAAAATAATAAAATAAAACAATAATATCATACCTACGTCTCTGTTTTTAGGTTTAAAATTTCCACTAAAATTGAAATTGCATATTAAGGGTTTCGATTTCATTGGTTTCATCTATGAAGAATATTTTATTTTATGATTTTTTCTTGTTTTATAATATTTTTCAATTAAATTAATTCGTCAGCTTCGATTCACTTTATAAATTTTTCATCCTATTTTGAACTCTTTCACACAAAACACATTTTTTTTTCTTTTTTTTTTTTTGGATGATGTGATTTTTATGATTTTATTAAGTTAAGGCTAAATTACAAATCTTTTCCGAAATATCTACATTTTCTGCATATATCATTGCTTTAATTTAAAGCTAAGGCAAAAAAAGTATCTTAATTTTCCAGTATTATTGCTAAACGTATGAACATTTTTTCGCACACAAAAACAAAATGCAATTAGATTTCAGTAAAACTTACATCAAAGGAAAACAATTAACAATATAATAAGTTTTTCATTAAATTATATAAGTTCATATTAAATATATTCCCATAAAAGACAAATTATCTTCGAAAAGCAAAGCAAGTAGTGTGACCGGTTCAAACTTGAATTTTCAAAAAAAAAAAAAATTTCCAAAAAAAAAGTATTGAAAAATATCGACTTTTGTGTGATTAGCAAGCGTTTAAATGAGAAAGTTAATTTAAAAAAAACAAACTTTCGTTAACAAAAATTTTTGTACTTATTAAAGAAATCTTACGATATGCACTAGAGAATTTTTTAAAGATATTGTAAAAAAAAATACAAATAAAATAATTAGAAACTGTTGGAGATGTGCTGCTTGTCATGTGTTTTTCCGTTACAATAAATATTTTATTATTTTTGTCCATTAGCCTGCAATCCCAGGAGTATAAAAAATTTCATACATGTTTAAATATAATCTTTCATTCTCAATCATCGAAGATTATATGATCGAAAGTACCACTTTTGCTGCATCCGTCGAAGACAGAATCACACGTTTTAAACGTCACGTGTTACGAAATGACAGAAAATCTATCAAAACAATATAACCGAAAATTCATAATCGACTCCAAAGGCTTCATCGGCAACTTTTAATTTCTCGGCAGAAACGTTGAAACCTTTCAATCATTTTTAACCTTATACCTACAAATTGATCGTTTCAAAAAAGTTACATTTTTGTTTGGAAACACTTCAGAGAGGTTAAAAATCAACAGCTAAGACATTACACTAAATAATTTCAAAACCGAGATTCATTTGATATAGAGGGTCATCTCGAAGCCCTTAAGGAAGTGGTCGAAATTTCGAAGAAAACATTTTTCGCAGCTAATAAATTTTTTCCCAAATATTTTAGAGAGTTCAAGGATATTTATTGAACCAAGTAAAACAAAATTCCTTTCGAAAACATTTATAGCGTTGTTACGCCTTAAATACTTTTTAAAAAATGCTACAATTTATATATAGGATCTCCTTCGGCGTTTGAATGCGCTGCTTAGCTTCTGAATTTATTACTTGTATATAATATCCTTACGCAACTTTTAAATATCCTCTGAAACTTTTCAATTTGCTCTGCAACTTTTAAATTCCTTCTACAGCTTCTAAATGTCTGCAGCAAAATTTCTCAGCAACATTACAACAACCGAAAAGTTTCCTTATTCACGTATATTTTTATTGGATAAGTAATTATTTTAAAACCATTTTCTTTTTTCGATGTGATTTTTGTGTATATAGAACGCGACAACCACCCCACTAATATAAAAAAAAATAAATAAATAATAATATGAAAATCGAGTGAGAGTGAAGATTGAAAACAGGTGAATTTTTATTTATTTACAAAAGAGCAAATAGCCTGTTATAAAGAGAGCGGAAGAGAGGTGTATACACAAAAAAACATTTAAATCACTTAGCATCAACATAGCAACAAATTTAAGAGCAACTGCTTACTTTGTAGTGGTGTTAAAGTAAAGGTAACGCGCGTAACTGCATTAGTGTTAGTTATTAGCCCAAGAGCACAATTGACGATCTGCAACCACAGAGTACAATTGTTTAGTCTACAATTTGGCTTTAATGTGTTTAACTCGTTAATGGTTAGTCTCGCAGGGATCGTAATATTTAGATAATATTGTTTTCTTTTTTGTTTTTTTGTTTCTTTTTACTAAAGTAGTTAAAAATATAAGAAAAGCAAAAAATAAATAAAAATAAAACAAATAAAACAATAAGAATTAGTGGCCGTTATTATAACAAAATGACATGAAAAAAAAGCAAACCTAGGAAAAGAAAAAATTTCGAAAAGTTGCTAAAATATTCAAAGTGACGGTGACTGGATCTTCTATAACAACCGAAAAAATTGCAAAAAAAAAAAAAGAAAAAAAAACTAAACTTCACAACGTCAAATAATGTACGACAGGCAATTTACGAATTAATTTTGCAATCAAAGAAAAGGATAAACAGAAAATTCTTGGTAATAAAATAATTAAAAATTCGATTTAAAAAATAATTTATGAGAAGAAGAAGAAGACAAGTATTAGAATATGGAAAAAATGTAATAAAAGTTTAATGCAACAAATTCTTTACCTTCAATAGTTTAACCAGTTTTGAAAGTAAAGTATAAAAAAAAGAGCAAGAAAAAAACTAGTTCTTTTTCTCTACATATATATCTAAGTACATATGTATGTAATAATTTTAATGGCCGCATGGTAAGCATGCAGACAGAGTTCAGAGAAGATCGACCGACCACCTTTCGTGATTGATATCTCAAAAAACAGCTCAACACAAAACTACCGTTGTTTTCATTTACTTGTCACACGTTATTGTATGCGTGCGCGCGTGTGTGTGTGTTTTTTTTTTCTGTGCAGATAAACCAGTTAGAGTTAAAATTGTTTTTTTTTTCTTTCGATTTTAACGCAATGGCAAATTGACCACAGAGAGGTATCAGTACCAGTAAGTAATAAAGTACGTCTTCACTTCACCGTTAATGCTGCTACATCTTAAAAAGCAGCCACAAATGTTGTAAATTTCATTTGGGAGAAACCAAAAGCAACAAAAAGGCAGTCAGCAATAAATGATTTAAAGCCAGTTTTCATTGCACATCAATTTCAAAAACCAGGCACTCATTCATGCACACATTGACATCAACATTCCTATATATGTCTGTGTATATATATATATTACGTATATTAACCATATATATATATATATATATACGGTTTATTCTTTCTTTCACACACAGTTGGAATCAATATTTTACCTGTTACACAGGTAACTACAAAAAATTTACTCTTTATTCGTTTAATGAAAACTCTTTATGGCAGTATTCGTTGATTTTAATTTTTTTAAGTCTGGTTTTCTAGAAAAAAAAAAAAAAAGAGTTTGAGAATTTTTCTAAGAGAGAATAAGTTCATGTTCTTTTATAAGTCTGGTCGCTAAACAAATATAGTGCTACTCATTACCATTAGCCACAATGTCTAGCGAGTTTCTATTGTATGCGTGTGACTAATAAATTATGAAAATTTTTATTAAATTTTCTAAAACTATCAATATAAAGAAGTCAGCGAACACACCTACACATGACTTTCGGCTTCTAATAGTTATAAAAAAAATGTTATGGTTTAGTTACATTATCAAGCATCTAAAT